>CM050428.1:24890263-25062763 GCA_027564155.1 Gymnocypris eckloni scoliostomus
TTTTATGATCAAATAAACAAGGCCTTTGGTGAGCAGAAGAGTCCGTTCTTCATACGTCACATCCGAGATCACATGACACATCTACACACCTGCTGTGGAGGATTAATGTCTGGATTGAGTTATCTGATGCACTGTATCGATACTCCAAACACGATCAGCACTGCAGCGATTGGCTGGCGGCAAGAAATGACGTCATATCATTAAAAAAGTCTCCTGACGAAAAACATGACAAGACTCCTGGACTTTTATAAGGAAACAGCCAAACGAACAAAACTACATAAATGTTATAATGGATCAATGAAATATGCATAAATTGTTTTACATGATTCCCAATTATTTATATTCACGATTTCTAGTATTTGTACAGGCTTTACATTTTTACTTCAGTGTTGTAATTAACAATTCATTTAATTTGATCTTTGAAACGGATTTGTTACTTGACAGCGTTAATTAAAGTTTCTTAAGGGTCCAAATCAAGTTACCTGCATCTCCTGCGCTCCATCAAGCCCATCCCATAATATCTGTCATCCCTCACATTAATGCACGACTCGACATGAACTGTATAGCGTGTGTGAGACTAATACAATTAGGAAGTAATTATTTTATAACGAATTCATCTTTCAGTGAGTAAAACTGTCTGTGTATATAGTATTATAGACGACACAACATTATTATTCATTTTAAATGATTATTATTTTAAAGTATTGTCCCTGGATCAGTAGGGTACTCTTGTAATAAAGTAGCAGTGGCTGGGACAGATTTTAAGTATTCATTCTTCTTAAAAGGATGCGATCTAATCCTGTTTACATGAAATAAGCTGCTCCCGAGCAGGTTTAAGCTTCGAAGAACCAAACAATCCCAGATCAAGTGAAATCATCAACCATCAAATCCAGCTAACTGAGTTAACCACGTACGAAGAACGGACCCCAGGAGTGTATAACTACACGTTATAATAAACATTACCTCAAACTTGAAACAGTACCTTTTTTCTAGCCACGGCAGGTAGCTCAGACATTCACACTTTAATGTGGTAAACGCTTGACCAAACGTATGATTAGGAAAACGCTTCATTTCACCATCCGTCATGTATCTGAATCCAAACACAAACTCTGACCAGAAGGGATTTTTGTTGCAGGGTATCTCCTTAAAAATTTGGTACCTAAGATGCAGCAAAGTAGAGGTTATGAAATATAAAAACACTCATCTTTTTGCTTTTTTGTGATCAGGGTTTTACCCGGAGCTCAAGTACACGCCAGCATCTGAGGCTTGAGGGGAATCTGCAATGGCCAGAAGATGATCGAACGACTCCTTGAACCAACGCCGTTGCCGCTCAAGAGGGATGTCTGTAAGAGAGGACAGTAACAATCCATTTAGACCGGACTGGGGTGTGCATATTCCGTCGTTCAATGGAAATAACGATGCTTTTGGGAAGAAACGCACAATCCCAAACACATGATCTAATGACAGCTTTGATGCATCATCTCACCAGGAAACTCTTTGGGCAAGAGGATCCCAGCAGCTCCATCACTGGTGGTGTCTGGTGAAAACTTCTCCGCAATAACAGTCACAGAACAATGTGGAAGTGTCTCAGCGACACACACAGCAGTGGATAAACCCACCACACCTGCTCCAACCACGGCCACCTCCACGCGCTTCATCCCTCAGATCGACTTCAGAGAGCAAACTGTCAGACAAGAGTCACATCTAAAACTAATCAAACGTCTGCTGATGTCCCAGCGTTAAACCGTAATATTCTATATCAGGTTCAAATTCAGAGAATATTCACTGCAAACTATTGTAAAGAGTTTTCAAATATGCTCAAATACCTATAAAAGAGAATTAAACAGCGGTTTGCATTACATAGTATGTTATAGGTTTTTTTATTCATTAAAACAGTCACTGAAATGGTCATAAGGCAAGTGTTATAACCTGGGATGTTCACTTAAATCTGTTTTTGATTTGTTTTCCCTTCACACAGACTTTAACACCCATGCAAGACAATCATAAAGTCAGAATTTGTGCCAATAAAGTCAATAAACAACAGACTGTCCTACTTACCAGCTAAAAGATAACCTTCTCAGACTTCAAAGTTCATTTAACTATAAAACGATTATTCATTTCCCACGTTTTTTGTTAAAGTGAGCATTTTTCTCAGGCTCCTAGGTTCTTTTCATTGCCATTAATGTGAAAATAATTGAATATAATTATAGAATCCTGAGAAAAATTCTCATTTTAGAAGAAAATTTCAGATCTGAACTCTTCATTTCATTCCATCCTGAATCCAAAGGTTATGGAGTAGTTCTATTCCAGTTCTATTCCAGGTCATGTAGGTATTTTTTTCCCCAAATGTATATATTATATTCCTTAATAGCATTATTATTACTAATGTTATAATTCTTCACATTCTGGGATGAGAAACATCAAGGCAGGATAAAACAATTAATGCTGTCTTTAACGTTCATATAACTCAACCAGGAATACATGTCTTTAAACATAACTGACTACCTGACTACAATGTTACAATGAAACAAACATAGCTTAAACACATTTATAAATCATGCCTACTCTTATCAGTAATAAGAATAAAGTCCATTATCCATTACCCCAAAGCAGATTATTTAGCATGAATATATACAACATTGTACAGATAGTGTTACTGTAGTAAATCCAAGATGAACTCTATGCAAGGTAAAAAGAGCAAGTACTGTGCATTGGCAGATACTACTTAAATACATTTGACAGAAAGTTAAAGCAGGTGCATTTAGTTTAATGTTTATACCTCCAGCTTACTAAGATCTGCAGCATGAACAAACACGACCAAACCTCTGTCTGTGAATTATCACACACATTAATCATTCATTCGTTATGTGCTCGATTACAGCATAAAGCGATAAATATAGGTCGAGCTGTCACATCTTTCTGTTGAGACGAGGCTAGGACTGTTATGTGTGTCCATCCAAAAGCATCATGGGAAATGGAGTTTCACTCGTCTTTTTTGCATTTTTGAAGCGCTGTTGAAACACAGATACTAAAATGTTTAATAATTGTAATATATTAGTGTGCGATAAATGGTTTAGAGTGCTAAAGTGAAAAATATGCGTACTGTATAGTTATTCCAAACCGCCAAAAACATAAAATAATAAAAACCGCCCGCCCGTTTTGGTATCCACTGCTGCCTTTCTATCTGCCTATTTCTGTGATGCCTAGTGAAATGCAACTCTCGCGAGATATGCCATGTCTGGAACGGTTCCTTTAAGGTAAGGTCCTGAAAGCTTAATCGTATATTATAGTCCTCAAACAGTAGTGCAATTATTATCTGAAGTGCGTTTTGCAGATACAATGTTGTAATTGTCACATCAGCGCTAGTCTTTTAGCGATATGAGCGTGTTTAGAAGGGAAATCGAAGCAGCTCTTTGTTGCTGCACATGGCGCTGGGCTTAAAGCATTGTATTCATCGATTACTGTTCAAAGACCTTTAACACAGATATACACGCAGATTCACACAGCGCGCGCGCGTGTGTGTGTGAGACCCACTGTGCACAGAACACATTTTGTGATGCAGAACATTCTCTGCACTTTATTACAGACTGTGTTTACAGTTCAGGTTTCGTGCACAGTTGTGTCGTATGATTCATTCATGCATGCATTTGCTGATATTTCTACAAAATGTTTCACAAGATCTGATTTATTAATTACATATTGGCTAATATAGTAGTTTGGGTCCAAATATGGAAATAACATTGGTTCTGAATGATTTCCATATTCATGTACCATAGCGTATTTAGGCTAAATGTAACTGCCTGTGTGAAGAAGACATACTACATACTTATGCTGCGAACTGAATGTAAAACCGTTTTCATACACTTGATAGCATGTTGTTTGAAATTGAATAAAAAAAAAATGCATTAAACTTTAAATTACATGCAATTAGCTGAACTTTAGAGATCTTTTTGGGCCAACTTAAGTACATCTTAATATGTCATTTCAATATTTGATTGTTTTTTAAATGTGCTAAAAATGCACTGCTGAATGTGCTGACAAGAATTTATAAACTAAAATATTCTTCAATGCAATTTCTGTTGAAATTGTGTCATGTAAATATATCTATAATTCCAATTGTTTTATAAAGTTGCAACTTATATAATTTAAAAGATATTAACTTATGTGCTTTAGGATGTCAGTCAACATCAAGTGTACTTTCAAGCACGATGAAAGAGAATTAAAACATACTTTAATATATACTGTGGAATTTATCTCAATAAATTAGAATGTCATGGAAAAGTTCATTTATTTCAGTAATTCAACTAAAATTGTGAAACTCATGTATTAAATAAATTCAATGCACACAGACTGAAGTAGTTTAAGTCTTTGGTTCTTTTAATTGTGATGATTTTGGCTCAGATTTAACAAAAACCCGCCGATTCATCTCAACAAACTTAATATGGTGACATGCAAATCAGCTAATCAACTCAAAACACCTGCAAAGGTTTCCTGAGTCTTCAAAATGGTCTCAGTTTGGTTCACTAGGCGACACAATCATGGGGAAGACTGCTGATCTGACAGTTGTTCAGAAGACAATCATTGACACCCTTCACAAGGAGGGGAAGACACAAACATTCATTGCTGTTCACAGAGTGCTGTATCCAAGCATGTTAACAGAAAGTTGAGTGGAAGGAAAAAGTGTGGAAGAAAAAGATGCACAACCAACCGAGAGAACCGTAGCCTTTGGGTGAACTTCACAAGGAATGGACTGAGGCCGGGGTCAAGGCATCAAGAGCACCACACACAGACGTGTCGAGGAATTTGGCTACAGTTGTCGACAGAGGCGTCTTACCTGGGCTAAGGAGAAGAAGAACTGGACTGTTGCCCAGTGGTCCAAAGTCCTCTTTTCAGATGAGAGCAAGTTTTGTGTTTCATTTGGAAACCAAGGTCCTAGAGTCTGGAGGAAGGATGGAGAAGCTCATAGCCCAAGTTGCTTGAAGTCCAGTGTTAAGTTTCCACAGTCTGTGATGATTTGGGTGCAATGTCATCTGCTGATGTTGGTCCATTGTGTTTTTTGAAAACCAACGTCACTGCACCCGTTTACCAAGAAATATTGGAGCACTTCATGCTTCTTTCTGCTGAGCAGCTTTTTAAAGATGCTGATTTCATTTTCCAGCAGGATTTGGCTCCTGCCCACACGGCCAAAAGCACCAAAAGTTGGTTAAATGACCAGCAAACTCACCAGACATGAACCCTATGGAGAATCTATGAAATATTGTCAAGAGGAAAATGAGAAACAAGAGACCAAAAAATGCAGATGAGCTGAAGGCCACTGTCAAAGAAACCTGGGCTTCACACCACCTCAGCAGTGCCACAAACTGATCACCTCTACGCCACGCCGAATTGAGACAGTAATTAAAGCAAAAGGAGCCCCTACCAAGTATTGAGTACATCTACAGTAAATGAACATACTTTCCAGAAGGCCAACAATGTTTTTTTTTTTATTGGTCTTATGAAGTATTCTAATTTGTTGAGATGAATTGGTGGGTTTTTGTTAAATGTGAGCCAAAATCATCACAATTAAAATAATTAAAGACTTAAACTACTTCAGTCTGTGTGCATTGAATTTATTTAATACACGAGTTTCACAATTTGAGATGAATTACAGAAATTAACTTTTCCACGACATTCTAATTAAGATGCACCTGTAGAATTTGAACACAAAACGATATTATGAAGATTGTTGGTAACCAAATAGTTTCTGGTCCCCAATGACTTCCGTGTTATTTATTTATATTTATTAAGTCATTGAGGACCATAAAATGTTTGGTTACCACAATTCTTCAAAACATCTTTTGTGCTCAACGATGAAAAAGACGGAAAAATCTCACAGGTTTGGAACAAATTGAGGGCGAGTAAAAGATGACAGATTTTTTACAATATTTTTGGAGGAACTATCTCTTTATGTGGACTATTATTTAATTATGATGTACACTACAGTGCATATTCAATCCAATTAAGCCCACTTTCACAAGAGTGGATAGTTTGATTTGCGTATAGTAAACAGGCTTATCAACTTTTATTAATAGAAGAGAAAATATTTCTCATATCTTTTGTTTAATTGTGTAGAAGCCACACAAATTAGACTTGTGTGACATGCCTTCATCCTTAAAAACCATCAAGGCTATTTGAAGTAAAATAAAAATGACACAGAATGTATTAAATATGGTTTTGGTGTTGTGTTGTTCACAACTTGATACTCATCTATGTTCTGAAGCAACATTTTATTGCAAACTTAATAAACTGTTTCAGCTTTTTCCTTTTTTTAGATTAAAGCTCACTGTAACAGCATCATGTCTGCACCATCACCTGTTCTCTCCCTGCATTCAAAAACACACAAGGACACAATCCTGCATGAGTTTGACAAGCTCAGAAGAAGAGAACTGCTCTGTGACATAACCCTCATCGTAGAGGACGTGCACTTCAAGGCACACAAGGCTCTTTTAGCAGCGAGCAGCGAGTATTTCTCTTTAATGTTCACCGCTGAAGATCAGGTAGGTCAGTCGGTGTATAAGCTGGATGGCATGGCTGCGAATACCTTCTCGGCCGTGCTCGAGTTTATCTACAGTGCAAATGTGTCCGTGGACGAGAGCAGCTCTGAGCAGCTGCTTGACATGGCACGGATTCTGGACATCCGAGACTTGCTCAAAGCCCACGAGGACCATCAAAAGGACAGTTCAGCGGCTGAAAATGTGATGTCTGCTGAGGGAGATAGTGTTGATGAATGCATACAGACAAAACGTAAAAGAGGGCGGCCCAAAAAGAGCATTCACACTCAGGATTCAAGTCATGAAGAGAATCCAGAAAGAGGTTTCAAGACCTCTGAGCCCATAGAAGCTCTCTTAGATCCCACTTCCCCTCCGAGAGGCGACAGCGACAGCGACTATAACCCGCGAGAGGACCGACCCCGTCACAGCAAACGCAAAATAAAGCAGCCTGTCAAGCTGAAGGGATACAGGTTAGGAGACGAGCTCTCGGAGCACAAGGAGCCGGGGAAGAGAGGACGCAAGAGGAAGTACCCGGACACCGAGGCCAGGTGTGACCCGTGTGGGAAGGTGTTTAAAAGCCACCTGTTTCTGAAGATACATCAGCGCACTCATACAGGTACGACTCACGTTCTATTATTCTATACAACGGACTAAAATGATGATAAAGAAAAACAGACAAGAAATGAAAAGCTTTAAAAGTTTGCATTACACACTATATGGAATTATGAGAATGAGAGTAGGTCAATATTCGGTTCACTTTTACATTTAATATACTTTAATATAGATTTTGTTAATATTTTAATTATAATTTTTTATTTTGTTTCACAATGTTTTAGTAATTTTCTTGTGTTTTGTCATTAGTTTTTGTTTAAATATGCCTATATTGTTTTAAGATTTTTAATAAGTAGTTTTAACTAATTTACCATTAGTTATTACAGTACTTCAACTTTAAATGAAAATGAGAAATGATGCCTCGGCAACTATCTGATATAAAATCATGTTAATGTCAGTAGCGATTTTTAGTTGGTTTTAGTTCTTATCAGTTTTATATACAGTATATATATATACAGAATTAGATTTTATTTTAATATTTTCTGTTTACATTTAGTAATTTTTCTGTATTTTTATATATCTATATAGCTCTATATAACCCCTGGTGGTGGTTGAGGAGAGCCCCCATGATTGTAAAGTGATTTGGGTGTACAGCAATACACAATAAAGCGCTATAAATCCATCATTCATTCATTCATATGCATTTTTATTTATTAGTTTTATTTGAGTCATTCAATTTAAACTTGACCAAAATGAGAAATGTTGCCTCGGCAACTAGATGAAATAAATATTATATAATATATTTTTGAGCTAATATTTTCTTTATTTCAGGTAATGAAAATGTTTTTAATGGTTTAAGTTTTAGTTTAATTAACTATAATAACCCTGATTCTGTTAATTATATTTAAGCATTTCATCAGAGATTATTAAGATTCATTAAATGTCCATAATGGAAATCTTAATGTGAAATAAATGTCCATTTTCCTTTCATGCAGGTGAAAAACCATTCCGATGCAGTGTTTGTGGCAAGGGTTTTACCCAGAAACACACTCTTTTGGTTCATCAGCGCATGCATACGGGAGAAAAGCCCTTCATCTGCACCATATGCACCAAAGCACTGTCCACGAAACACTCGCTGCTGGAGCACATGAACCTGCACGCAGGTGACAGATATACCACACACTGCACTGCACTGCTTACAACACTCCCGTTCAATTATACAGGGTTAAGATTACTAAAGTATACTATTATTCAGCAAGGATGCATTAAATTGATTAAAACACTTTACCGACCCCAAACATTGTTCACATCACAGTACATTTCCAAAACAACAGTTCATGTTCGAAAAGCTGAATATACTCGACTGCTTTATGTTCTTTGAAATGCTTTATTGTCTTTGCACAGAGAATAAATCCTTCACTTGTGAACAGTGTGGGAAAAGCTTCAGTCAGAAGCGGCAGCTGAAAAGCCATCACCGCATTCACACAGGAAAAGCGTTACCCGAGTGTGCACAATGCCATCATCAATTTATGGATGCAGCTCAACTGAAGAAGCACCTGAGAACTCATACCGGTAATGAACACATCATATTAAAACATTAAACTGCTTCACAATTGACACACTATCTGTGCTGTATAAACACCATGCCATTGCTGCAGGTGAGAAGCCGTTCACATGTGAGATCTGCGGGAAGTGTTTCACAGCCAAGAGCACACTGCAGATACACATCAGGATACACAGGTCAGAAAAGAGAAAACATGTTACTAATAGAGGTCATCATACCATATTATCCCATTCGATTGATTACATGCAAAGTTTTATGAAATGTAATGTTTAAAAATGCATGGTGTTTAATTAAATGTCCTAATGTGCATTCAACTCTAGAACAACATTTAAATATTGCATAAAGCTATAGGTTCAAAATTAATTTCTTGTTTCATTGTTGACATTTTCATTCATTTATTTAGCTAGGTAGCAAATGAGTGCATATTTAAACATAACATTTCAGAAAACAGAATTTTTTTTGCTTTTCATAACGCAACCAATCAACTAGAGATTTGTGGTGTTAATTATAGTAAGAGTTGGAATTGTGATTTAATTTTTTTTACTCTACTCACCATGCTATAAAATGATCTTTCATCCAGAGGAGAGAAGCCATACAACTGTAACATCTGCGATAAGACCTTCTCCAATAAATACATTTGAAGAATACTGTCAACAGTCAGAAAAAAAGGTTTAGGAATAAAATGAACACACCCTTAAAAATATAGATAGAAGTAAATCTGTAAAGTGTGGTTTATGTAAGTTCTGCTGGAGATAAACTCATTTTGAGAAATGGCCTTTAAAAGATAGGGCCGTGCTTAGCTGACGCGGGGGCCACCCTCGGTCCGTTCACGATCGTGTTTCGGGGTGTTCTCCCCGGGGCCCCCTCACAGCGAGGCCCGGTGCCACCGCACCAGTTGCACCACCCAAAGGCGGCCCTGATGTAGCTTACGGAAACTGAAATCTGCTGCCGCAAATATTTTAAATAAAATAAACATTTGGATGTTTTCTTTCCACTAGCTCAGTGTTCCTGCAATGTATGCAAATGAGTGCATATTTAATTAGACAGTGCCTTGTCATTTGCATATTTAAACATAACATTTCAGAAAACCTGAAAACAGAACATTTGCTTTTCATGATGCAACCAATCAACTAGAGATTTGTGGTGTTAATTATAGTAAGTAATTGTGTAGTTTTATTTTAATTTTTTTACTCTACTCACCATGCTATAAAATGATCTTTCCCCATCCAGAGGAGAGAAGCCATACAACTGTAACATCTGCGATAAGACCTTCTCCGACCCCAGTGCCAGGAGGCGTCACGTGGCGTCTCACACCGGGAAAAAGCCATTCCTGTGTTCCATCTGCAGCTTGTCGTTTGCCCGAATGGACAACCTTAAAGCTCACACCAAGACTCACAACAAGGAGCGTCAGCAAGGAGAAGCTGAGACCACGGGGCCTGCGCCGGTGGAGGCCAAATCAGGAGCTGAAGAAATGCACAGCATCCTCCGGCTCCAGCCGTACCAACTGCCCACCCACCCTGAGCAGGAGATCCAGCTGGTGGTGACCGGCGAGGTGGACGACATCAACCTGAGCCAGGATCAAAGTATCAGCATCATCACTGCAGAAGATTCTTCTGTGGAGCAGGGTCTCACGCTTCTCACCCAACCTTCTGGTCACGTGCAAAACCTGGCGCTGTTCACGCCGGATGGGCTCGACGCCAGTACTCAAATCCAAACCATCAGCGTTTTAGGAAGCCAGATGAGTGGCGAACAGCCCGAGCAAATGCATGTCATCACACTGACCAAAGAAGCCATGCAGCAGCTACAGGTTCATCATCACGGAGGTTCACAGCAGCTGCAGGTGATCCACCAGCTGTCTGAGAGCTCTGCTGAAAATCCCAGCCGGACGAGTCCAGCGGGAGGCATTCACATCAGCAGCCAGAGCGGCCAGCCAATCTCCATCAGCCAGACCAGCGAGCAGATCCCCAGCGATCAGATCCAGGGCCAAACCTTCCAGATCCAGGCTGGAACGGTCTCGTACCTGTACACCACCAGCATGAACCCGCCAAACTGAACCCGCCAGGACTCGTCCGTAATGCTGATGCTTGTTCTCTTTTGTTGTGTAAGTAGTTGTATTTTAATATATTAAAGCTGATTTCATTGAGAACAAGCAGAAACATATTTATGATTTCAATATTACTTTCATAAAGCATAGCCACACTTAATTCATTTTGTACTTGTTAAAATTCTAATTTACAACAAAAGAGAACAAGCATCAGCATTATGAACGAGTTACTGTTTGTGAAAAGAACAATGCTTATGTTATTCTCATTTGTTGTAAATGGCTATATTTTAATCAGTCACGCTGATTATTTGAGAACAAGCAGAAACATCTTTTATATGTTCAATATGAATCATGAAGTACAGCCACTCTTGGTTTGTTTTTGTACTTGTTAATGAGACAAAACAATACATGGTTCATGTACAAGCAAGTGTAATTATCCAGCATGACACAAGAAATATTGACTTGTGGCATAAGTTTGTCATTTTGCAAACAAAATTATAATAATTTCTGTAATGTGGAAAAAACACCTTAATGATTCATTTTTACTAAAAAGCACTATTGCACATAATCATTTTTTTTTAAATGACAGAAAACAAATGTAAACATTTGAACATTGTATTTAATAGAATGTGATTTTATTATGATTGGAATACTGTTTATGATGCATAATTTGTTAAATGCATAATTAAGTTCAATTATTTTTAGATTTTCCTTTTCATTTTAATGATTTAATAATTTTGCTGTGATTTTGTCATTTATATTACTTATGTTTTTAAAAGGTGTCTATATCGTTTTATTCTTTTTATTTCAATGTTAGTTTTAATTATTTGTAGTAAAATAAATGAAAATGAGAACATCGCCTGAAACAAGTTTTTTATATTTAATCTCAGTTACTGTCTATTTTATTGAAATGACCTTTTTTCTTAGTGTTTTAGTTACTTTGGCATTGGTTGGATATAAGATAGTCCTGCTCCATCAGTCAGGATTATGTGATACACGAAGCAGAGACTAGTGTAGTATTTACAAAAAAAGCCAGGAGGTATTTAAGAAAGGACTTTTTAATTTCACTCAGTAAAAAAATCTTATAAAAGAAGAAGAATAAGAGCGAAGTCACACAAAACAAAAAGATGGCAAGCCAGAATTTGTGTGTCGGCACAGAGGATGGGACAAAGTATTAGTTTCATAACTAATAGAAGCACTGGACCGGCGCACGACCCGAGGTAACACATCTAACGTTAGTTACTTTCTGGACACTGATGAGCATCACTTCAGGGGGAAATATGCTTAACTTAAAAAATATATATACAAATCATTTTCATGGTCCTAAAAATGTTATTTTGATTTTGGAATGAAAATGTGACCCATGCATTATATTCACCCAGTAGTTTTTCATTCATGCACAGATAATCAGAGCAGTCATTTAGGTGAGCGAAGGTTTGGGTCATTTGATTCAGATTCCCTCTACAATCTCTATCAATGAGAACGTCTCTAAATGTATCAGTTAATACAGTTGAGATTATTTACTTGTGACTCGATCTAAGATTCTGGTATGTCTGCTGGTTAGAAGCGTTTCCATCAGGAATGCTGGGTAACAGCGCCTCTGAAATGTCCAGACGAAGACAATTAGAATTCTGTGAATTAGAACAATAGAATGTTAAAAGACCTTTAAATTCACACCACATAACTGATGTTCTTTGTGCAATGATCAGATGTATTTATTTAAAAGATACACTTTTTCTTGGTCAGACTATCCTGTAAGGCTTGGCATGTTAATGTCTATCACTATAGAATCACATAACGTACTGTTTTGGGTCTGTCCAGGGGCGTCCAGGACTCTCTCCAACCCGTTTCAGCATTGAGCTCATCAGTTGGGTTTATAAAGCTACTGTTTGTAAAAGACATAACGGAGTTGTTCCGGAGCAAACCTGCAATACAACAAGCCATAAAGGTGAACAAGTCAAGTTTAGAAGCAAACAGACACTGAGAAAATGACAACGTGGTCTACCTGCTGATGCGTTTCTTAAATGTAGCCTTCTTGAGGAGGAGCTTTGGCGTCCTTAAGCATGAACAAAAGAGTGATATCAATAAAAATGCTTTCTTAATGCTAAAAAGGTCAATCAAATCAGTATTGTAAGCACCTGAAGGAAAAGTAGATTTACACAATGATGACTCAAAACTGTGTATCTGACTTTGTAGTTTGTCCACCTGCTGGAACGCCTCTAGTTTCAGGCTCTGCTCCTGATGAAGCCGACCTCTCGCCTTCAAAACACAAGATACTTTACCTTTCAGCATGTGGCAGATGCTTTTATCCAAATCCACTTATATACAGTTCATCAGTTTGTGCATTCCTTTCCTGGGATTGAATCCATGGCCTTGGTGTTGTTAGCATCAGGCTTTACTGTTTGAGCTTTCACAGTATATTAAAAGTTTTTTCAGTGTGATGTTGAAGTTTAAGGCAAGACTTTACAGGTGGATAGGGTAATAATATCTACCATATACGCTAAACTTCCCCCAGTTGATTAGTCATAGTACATTAAGACGATTCTTATGTGTTACAAGACTCTGAAATGTTATGTTTAAATATGCAAATAAGGCATTATCAAATTTAAAAATTCAATTTTCACACCTAAATCTGAACATTGGATAAAACCAGATTCTTGTTAAATATTGTTGACATATTAGAGTTGACATTTTCACTGGTTTTGGATATCGCTCCATAAATCAGAAAATACTGTCAACATTTTCTCCATGTTTAAAGAATAAAATGTGTAGATTATCTGAATAATATATGAACAAACCCTTATATAAAAACCTTCAGAAGAAAAACACTGTAAAGTTTGGTATAATGCTGCTGAAACGGAGAGTACATGTACTTTAAAGATATGCATTGTAACTGAAATCTATGTGGTTTATTAATACAATAAACACTTAAATGTGTGTTTTGAATGTTTTCACTAGTCTAAAGAAGACGAAGTTAGGGAAGTAAAACTCAAAACTGAGCAGCGCATGAAAACAGTGGTTTTGCCTGTACAGAGATGCTTTAACATGTAGAGTAATCATTACCCGGCCTGCAGTAGAGACTCACGTGCTTGATTTGCCTGTGGCTGCGTTGTTGCCGCAGCTCTGTCTCTATGCTGTGTTTCTCGAGCTGTGCACTCATGGATCTGAGCTGACTCTCTCTGTCCTCCGCGTCCTCCTGCATCTGCTCCAGACTCTGCATCCGCAGCACCTGCAGCTCCTGCCGGCTCTGTGCGTCTCGTGTGGAGCGATGCTCCATGTTCTGCAGCTTCTGAGACTGTTAAAGTAGTAGTATATACGTATGTATGTTTTGAGGGAATCTGTACTTACCTTGAGTTCTGCTAAAAGAATATTAAATATAATACATTTCACTCCATTACAATCAGTGCTATTTTAATATCCTTGAGATCCTATTATGGATTTTATTCATATTTTAAATTAGTTTTTATATTTCATGTTTTCATTTGAAATGTAAAGTTTTAGTAATTTTGTCTGGCATTTTTATCAGTTTTTATTTATTTTCATTTCAGTGTTAGTTTTAATTTTTGTGCATTAAGTGAAACTAAATAAAAATGAGAAATGTTGCTTTTGCAAATAGTTTCAATAAAATAAGTATGGATTTGTTTTATATATTTTGTTAACATTTATTATATTTCAAGTAACAAAATGTCTCTTATGGTTTTTACTGTAAGTTTTAGTTATATTTTCATGTACACTTAGAAGTACAAAGTACACACAGTATGTCATATGATGAGTTAAATATTTGGGTGAACCGTGCCTTTCAGACACTGAAGTGTAGTAATGTGTCTTTATAATAACCATAGCTGTAGATGGATTCATTTGAGTGAATACGGTTCAATTCAGTCTTGCTCATTAGTCTAAAAATTACTATATTCAAATTTCCAATTGCTAAATTTTAGCTGAAAACATGTAGGTAAGGATATTGATTTCTTTACAACATTTTTGCATCAAAATGATCTCTACTTAATTTAATTATCTCTACTTAATCTCAAGTCAATTTCAAAAAGACTAGAAAAGTGTATGCACTTAGACGTTTAATTGAGTAAATGTTTAGATGTAGTATCTGTACTTGATCCAGTATCTCTATATAACATTTCTCAGTACTTTTTACACTCCTGGATTAAGATCATAACATCAAACTAAACTCATTTTGAATCCACTTCGGTCTAGAAGTGTCATATATATTTCAAGTAATTCTGTCTTAATTTGACTTTGCTGTGTGCAAACGGAGTCATCATAAAGGACATAAAGATGAGAAGGCTGGGGTGCTGTACCTGCTGTATGATCTGTCTCTGGATGTGCTCATATTCACTCTTGCACTGCAGCATGGCCTCCTGCACAGCATCCAGCTCTTGTTTTAGACCAATCTCCTTCTGCTCTGAGATCATCTTCACTTTAAGAGCTTCAGTTTTACATGACACCTCATTCTGGACACACAGGAGCAGCAGTCAGAGTTACTGAAGGGCAAAAGAAGAGGTGGAGAGATTATTGAACACATACCAGCTTCCACTGCAGCAGCTCTTTTTGTAGTTTCTCTTGAGCGATCACCAGCCTCCAGTGATTAAAGGATCTCAGTTTACACACAAGTCCAGCCAGCTTACTATTCTCTGCATGAAGATCTTCTAATACTTCTTTCTGAATAAAACAAACAGATCATTGTTTGAACGTCACAAAGAAAGGCCTGGGCCACATTTCACGTAAATCAACAGAAAAAATATATTATGCATAAGAATTTATTCTAAAATAGTTATAAGTTTATTCTAGATTTATTCTAATAGTTAGAAATGTATTCTAGAATAGTTAGAACTAATACTTCTAGTTCCTTTTGCATATATTTTCCTTAAAAAACAACAACTGTTAAAATGTTCTGCAATACTATATCATTTTAATGGCAATCTAGCATATTTCCCCCAAAATTATTGTCATGGTAATATTTCTTTGTTTAATTATTTATTACCAACATACACCACAATATTTGACAAGAAGATTGTCACATTAGAAATCATGGTCTACCTGGTCCTAAATAGGCTTTATTTCTATATAAATAATTAAAAACAAAATTATTTTAATTCATTTGCTAATAAATGTGTATATATTTATTTTTATTTTAGGCTTTGAACTACGACTTGGGTATTTTTGTGAGATATTACAATATAACTTATGGCTATTCCTCTATAACAAAGCTCCTTCTAGCGGTTCACCTCGTGAAGTGTGTGAAGGAGGGTCTCGTTATCATTAGTGGAGGATAATTTATTTTTCAGTTTGATGATTCTGTCCACGCCTTCCTTCCTCACGCTGCTCACCAGCTGTCGCACATCTTGGTCCATATTCATATGGTATTTGTCCAGACGTGACTGTGGGCGGCACAGAGAGCTGAGCCAGCTGACATCACGCTACATATACTCTAGTTCATGTTTGAATGATTTTATGATATCAAAATTGAACTTTAGTCTACATGTCAACACTGAAAACGTACACACCTTCAGAAGAACGCATGTGGAAAATAGCTGGCGAACCAGCGTGTCATAGCGCTCTCGGTGTTTGAGGTTGAGATGTTGATCTAAGCTTCTCTTCTCCTCCTCCAGTTGACAAACTCTGGCACGCAGAGCCGTGATGTCAGCCATCATCCCACGACACACATCCGCCACCTGAGATCAGACGTGTTTGATGAGCATGTAGTGAAGAATCATGGAGATATACACACAAACATGCATGCCTTTCTGTAGGGGTCCCTGGCCTGCATTTCTTTGGCTTCCAGCTCTTTAACATCCTGTGGATACAGATTATTCACAGGTGAGAAAGATACATGCATCTTATCACGTCACCAACAGTTGTTTAAAAAAAAAATACTATTAGAAAGATTTGAGGAACCCTGCACTAAATTGATCAAAAGTGACAGTAAAGACATCTATAATGTAACAAAAGATTTCTATTTCAAATAAAAATAGTTCTTATTTTGAACTTCCTATTTGACACACTTCAAGGTTTCCACAAAAATATTAAGCAACTGTTTTCAACATTGATAATAATACAAAAGTTTTGTTGAACAGCAAATCAGCATATTAGATTGATTACTGAAGGATCATGTGACTGAAGACTGTGATCCATAATGACTGAAATAATAAAAAGGCATCGCAGAAATAAATTACACTTTAAAATATATTCAAATAGAAAAATGTATTTTACATTGTAATAATATTTTACAATATTACAGTTATTAATGTATTTTAATCAAATAAATACAAAAGAGACACAAACCATGAATAGTGCAGACAAACCTGCTCTCTCTGGTAAAGAAGTTGTTCCTGCTGTTGAAGGATTTGCTCATAAAACTGTGAATATCGCTGAAAGACGCTCCGCTCGTGATTCATTACAGCACAAGACAGTTCAGTCAAACACTCCTGCAGATGAGCGCTGGAGAGCGTCACCTAGAAAACACAGTGTTCATATATCAGTCCATTATTAATTACGGCATTGAAAGATTCTATAATAACCTATACTCTTTAAAATAAAGGTTATTTATTGGCCCTGAAATTTTCATTAATAACCTTTACCATCCATAGAACCTTTCCAGGTTCTTTAAAGTGGAAAAATTTTCTTTATAATATTAAAAACACTATGGAAAAATAAAAATGTAAGAACTGTTGACTGAAAAGTGGTACTGTCTCTTTTGGGACCTTTGTTTTTAGAAGTGTAGCCAGAAATATTTACCTGTCCATCAGTCTCACGCTCAACACCATTCATCAAGCGCCGGATGAAATCCTCCACAATCTGTGGCCTCTCTAGAGAAACACCGTGCTTCATCGAAGGCCGTTTCCACAGTTCTTCATCACATGTGAAGACAGCAGAAGAGAATCAATGCATTTCAGAGAGATGCAAGTGTTACAATATCCTAAACATAAGAGACTAGCTGTGGTGAAGTTTATTGGCTTTCTAATGACAGCCTGCAGAGAGAATCAGGCCCGGCGCCGTCCTCCCATCATGCTCTTTGATCTCCTCTGGGTACCTGCGGGGAGCCGCGCGTCATGCCGTGAGCGCTCCAACATCACTAGAGTCATTTCACTGCTAACCCTCTTCTGAAGCGCTCGGATCATGTCACACTCCACGATCTCCACGAGTCTCAGTAACTACAACAAACACGGAAAATCATCAGTCTGAAATGCACTACGCCAAAGACATCCGTTAAAGAATCACACTAATAATCTGCTGAAAACAACCTCACAATTTAGGATTGACGTGGTGGCAGACTTGAACATTAACAATGACTTTTCCTCAAACCTGCATCACTTCTTTAGGTTTGCAGTCATTCATGCTATTGATTTGATGATTGTTCAGATCTTTCTTTACAGATCCCAGTGTTTGTAAATGAAAATTATTTTAGTATACTATTATAGTTTTTATTTATATTTTGAATGCGATTTCATTTTTATATTTTATACAGTTTTCATTTTAATTTGAGTGTAGTTTAGTTTTTTTTTATTATGTTTTTGTCATTTTTTTTTTTTTTTTTATATAAGTTTGTTTTGTAATTTTATTTCAGTTTTATTATTTATTCTTATTTTGATTTAGTTAATTTATTCCCAGTTATTAATTTTAGTGCTTCAAATAAAACTTAATTCCCTAATATAATTGATAGATTTTATTAAAAGTTAAATTAGCTTTATTTTTATATTTTAATATAATATTTTATTTTTAATATGACTTACATTTTTTGTTATTTTGTTGTGTCCTTTTGCCAATTTAATGAGGTTTTGTTTCTTTTTAAATTTTATTACTCATTTAAATAATTTTTAGTTCGGTTTTAAGTTTTAACTCAGATTTAGTTTTTAGTTCCAGTTCATTTTAGTGCTTCAACTTACATTTAATATACTATTATAATTTATAAATGATATGCTATTATAGTTTTTACTAATATTTTGAATGAGCTTTTATTTGTATATTTTCATTTTAGTTTAATTTATTCTTTTGTCATTTTAATTTTGTCACATTCATTTTTTAAATAATACTATTTAGGATGAAATTGTTGTATTTCTGTTTTAGTTTTTAGTTCAGTTTATTGTAGTCCATTCGTAATTTAATTTGGGTCATGTGTCAAGGCAACATATATAATTTTCGTTTATCTTCATTTAGTTTTCGTTTGGTCCAAGTTTATAATTTACAGTATATTTTCATTTAAATGAACAAAATGTTTTAATAGTTTGACCATAACCACCCTGTTTCACATGCACTACCTGCCATGTTTTGACGTCAGCTTCTGCTGCTCCAGGCGGTGGAAGGACAGACTGAGTCTGAGACAGCAAAATCTCATATTCCTTCTCGTTTTCCATCTGCTGGGCCAGAGCTTGCATGCTGGGAAAGTAAATCTCCACCCTATAACACAAGATCACGAGTCAGGTAAACACATCATTTACATATTTGTTTCACCTCTTTTCTGAAGACTGATGAAATGCTCATGACCTGTAAAGCTGAGATGAGTGTTTAAACAGCGCAGTGGTGTTTATTTTCTCAACACCCGTCTGTCGTTGAGTCCAGCTCTCTTTAAAAACCTCCATCTGCTTCCACAGCAGTAAAAACCCCCGCTGCTTCATCAGGGACTGTATGAAGTCTTGAGTTTTAGATGCAACCTCCGTTTTTCTCTCCAGGTTTCCCATGTTATCATCAAGAACCTAAGAAATGACAATGAGATAAATGTGCTTCAACAAACAGTGATGTATGAACATAAATCTATATGCAGAACACACACCTCAAGATTTCATCACAAAATGTTACATTTCTTTGAATTGCAAACCAGTACATTTATTTTCCTGTCATTGCAACATTTACTTCTTGTGGTGTTTGGGTTAAATGAGTGTGCTAGTTAGATCCCACTTTGTTAGCAGCTTTGGATCAAGAAGTATTTTTTCATTTATTTTTCTCATAGGGATTTAAAAAAATGTCATTGTCAATAAGTTAAAAACCATTAAAAAACCTACAAGCAGTGAGGTCAATGGATTACTAATTTTGATTTGAAGCAACAAAAAAATAAGAAAAAAATACAAGACTTACAGTACTACCTAACAGCTTTAATTTTATCCACAATCCCATGAAGCATTGCAAATGACAAAATGCAAAAATAATAATAATAAATGCTGGCCATGACTGATTGCTGATTTTTATGCAGAGCATCATGGGAAATATAGTTTTCACAACAAATTCCACTGTTAAATAAATATTTTAAAAATACGTTTAAATAATGTGAGTAGTCAGCTTCAACACGTACAGTCGATTAACAACCTCTGCGCTCACAACAGGTCTGTCTTTAAAGGTCATGTTCCTGTGGCTCAGTGGTAGAGCATTGTGTTAACAGCGCAAAAGGTTGTGGGTTCGATTCCCAGGAACACACATACTGACAAAAGAAAAATGTATAGCCTGAATGCACTGTAAGTCACTTTGGATAAAAGCGTCTCCTAAATGCATAAATTTAAACGTTTATGTGTTATGGTTAAAAATCTATTCTGCCATGGAACAAATGAATGAAGATTTTACTTCTGGAACTTGACTGTTGCACTTTACTCAGGCTCCTAACTTATGAACCGAATGGGAGACAATCTTTAACTGAATTACTTCTCTATCAGATGTTGTGCTGATGTCGGGGTCTGCTGTGGTCTGTAGCTGGAGCGGCGCTGCATCTCCTCCACTACTCAGCACATCATCAATGATCAGAGATACGCCCAGAATCGCTCCATTAGCCTCCATTCTACAGCGGTCGTTCAGATCACAGAGGCAGAGCTACAAACACATGACATTACATGAGGCAGAGGAAGACTTAAAAATGTATTCATAAAGCAACACACCTGCATGTAATGCTCAATCGGTGAAACGTCCCATATAATCAAAGGATGTGATCCATGGATTGCAATGAAAGATCTCCATGGATACCATTTTTTGGCCTGAAACCACAAATGAAACACCAAGGACAGTGAGATTCATCAACCAGCTTCAAGAGGTGCATCCTGGGACCTTGTAAACACATGTGTGCTGGATGGGCCTGGTGGTTCCTCACCTGAAGACCGGCCGGTTCTAGCGGCTCAGGAACAGGAAGGGAACTGGCTCCTCCCATCGTGCTGTCACTCATGAGAGGGAGGGCGTGGCTCATGTTTTCACTCACGCTCTGATAGGCCGAGAGGTTTCCTGAGGAGAGGAACGCCTCTCTTGTAGAGAATCAAAAATACCTTGTCAATAATATAATATTCATTTTCTGACATTTACTTAGGAACATCCAGGGTTATGTTTTTTACTTGAAATAAATGTTAACCGAAATAAAACATTAAAAAAGTTACACATTTTATTTTAGATATTTGTCAAAGTAACATTCTCATTTACTGTATGTACTAAACAAAACTGTATTTTACTTTTCAAATGTATTTATTTTACACAACTATTAAAACTATAAAAATAAACAAAACAACAAAAACTTTAACTAAAATGAGAACAGAAAATATAAAATGTTAAATTTATTCAAAATATGAATTAAAAATTATAATAGTATCTCAATGATACTAAATAAAAAAGAGACTAATGTTACTTTTTCTTTCTTACTTTATTTTTAAAATATAAGTTGATCTATTTATGATAAGGTTATTTCAGGTGGTGAAATGGTAAAACCGACAAAAGACAACAAACTAAATTCATTATATTTTTACAAATCTCTCTTAAAATGTTTTTACTACTACTAATAATAAAAAAATAATGTGTGTTTAACATCTATGCAAAGTTAGGAAAATTAGAAAAAGTTATTATATATTATTATTTAAAGAAAATTCCCGAATGGTTTCACCACTGGATATTTCTTCATCTGATGTCAATGGAAATAAAAAAATATTTTTTAAACATTTTCAAAAATGAATCCGGCATAAATATAGAAAGATTACAGCTCTAATTTGGAATAGATTTTTCAAAAACACTCTCCTCTGTAACATTGTCGTCGTTGGCCCAAATACTGTAATTTACCAGCACCTGATCATGCAGCGCACTGCGGTCTCAAAGCGCAGGAAGAGCACGTCCCTGTGAAGCTGCAGGAGCCTCGCCACAGCCTCTGAACTTCTGGGCTCACAGAGAGAGTCAATCTGTCGCTGGACGTCCCACAGTTCAGCCCCTTTGGACAAACATCAGAGCGTAAAGAAACGCTGGGCTGGCCGTCACACAATATCGGCTAAAAACAACACGAGGTAGTGTGAGTTCCCAGAGTTATCTTATACCGATGCTCTCTAAGCCGCCCCAGTCTGCTGAGAGCCTCTGAGAGCTGCTGGGACTGAAGGAAGTGTTGGGATTCCCCAACCGAGCAAAGCTCACCAGGTAACAGGTGACGTCATGAAGAGCTGAAACAATCTGCAGTGTGTTTTGAAGAGCCTGGTGACACTCCTGTAACAAGAACACACTAAAAATCAGCTAAATGTGTTTTAATGAGAACTGGGACACTGCGTCATGTTTGTTAGTCACAGATATTTGACCTTCTCCTCCAGAGCTCTGAACATGAGCAGCACGTCTGTGTAATGAGGGATGAACCACAGGTTTACCAGACGCTTTCCATCAGCTGATAACAGTCTTCTGGGACGAGGCTGAAATGTCCTGAACCGCCAGAAACAGTTACGATTTAGAAAGACATTTACATTATGGAGAGTGATGATACTGTCTTTCTTTTTATTTTGACTATTTCCCACATTTTTCAGAATAAATATTTATCTTTTTATTTTTGGGTTTTTTAAATTTGTATTAGGATAAGTCAGTATCATAGACAGGAAGTGAAGTGGGAGAGAGAGAGGGGGGTATGTCTGTTACAACAAAATAAAATGCAAACATTTAAATAAAGTTGAGGACT
The DNA here is from genome assembly GCA_027564155.1 of Gymnocypris eckloni scoliostomus. Classification (NCBI taxonomy): domain Eukaryota; kingdom Metazoa; phylum Chordata; class Actinopteri; order Cypriniformes; family Cyprinidae; genus Gymnocypris; species Gymnocypris eckloni. Next base: position 24,912,850 of record CM050428.1, read on the forward strand.
AAGTACTTATATTTTTATCCATTTATTTATTTAGTTGTATTTGTTTGTTTTTTCCCTATTTTACACATTTTTTTATTACAGAATTAATCAAAACTATGAAACTTAAAAAATTATATATTTAACAAAATCAAATAAAACTGATGACTAATTATTTATGAATTTTTGTTTGTTTGAACTATTTCATCAAACTTACTAATATAAATGAATAATAATAAAATCCATCAACACTATGACATAAAATTAAATATGAACATTTACATTTTATTTTTCACCATTCAGCCCAATTAAAAAAAATACTATAAGCAATTTATATTTATCTGCAAAACAAAATATTGAAGAATTTAAGCACAATAATTTTGATCCAGTGTTCAATGTATTATTGAGATACCATTATAGATTGTATTTTCTAAAATTATTTTTTGTTTTTAAAAATATATCTATATAGTTTGAATACATTTTTATTTCAGTTTTTGCTTGATTTATTTTAGTACATCAAGTTAAACTAAACAAAAAATATGGGTTTGGCAACTAGCTAAGAATCAAATAATTGTACATTTGTTATTAGTTAAATAAATAACCCTGTTTCAATAAAAGAAATGAGGGGTTTAAGTTCATTACGCAGATAAAGTCCAAATGTTTGGCCAAGATTCAGCATCACACAGAATAATGTGTTCCATTAAATCGGAACATTCTGCATGTTTTTCTTCTGCATGCTTCACCTTGGATCAGGACACAGTGTGTCGTCGGATCTGGTTTCACCGGCTGTTCCCATCACAAAGTGATTGTCACGGATGTGCGGCACCTCATCCAGCAGTGAGGAGAGACTGTGGCAAAGAGCAACAACCTGCCCTCGGACACAGCACTGGGACATACGCTTGTTAAATCTGAAATAGACAGACACCGAGTCATTACCTCCTCCTATAAAAAAAATGCAAAAGCAGTAAACACTGTTTATTGACTAAACACACTTGTGGCAGAACTCCAAAATCAGTTTCCTCTTGATCCTGCCCACTTCTTCCTAGTGAGAGAAGAAGGGATGAATGAAAACTGAGGTCTCTCCATTTATTTAGCTAATAAAAACATGCTTGCATACAGAGTTTAGCTTCAGTGCACTCATCTGTTCTTTCTTCTTTATAAACGTGTTCAGCATTGCATCTCGAAGACCCACTTTCTCCAGCTGAATGGACACAAAAGCACCTGCAAGCCTGAATTACAACAAACACTTCACATATTGGGGAATTTCACAAGAACAGTCATAAAATACAATGATTGCTGATTATTTAAATGAACAACGGCAGAAAAGCAAATTAGCATGATGTAAAACACTAAAGTTTTTAAAAGCTAAATATCTTTATTGTGTCTTTTTTAAATTGAGAATCTGATTCCTCATTACAAATATTAAAAAATTATTTAATCAAGATTCATTTATTTCAGGTGCAAAATAACATAATTTTAAGATTTATGCTTTAATTTAATGTTTATGCATAAAACAAGACAAATATCTGTCAGTGGGGTAAAAAAAATTATCTTGTTTTCCCTTTGATTTAAGTTTATTATCCTCACCCCAATGACAGATTTATTTCTTTGCTTTAAGCATACACTGGCATAAACTAGAAAATATGCTTAACTGTCATGAAAATAATGTTACGATGCAAACCAATCCTAAAAAAATACATGAAAAATGTCATTCTCTTTATGCAAAACACTATTTCTGGTGAAATAAAAATAATCTGGATCAGTTTTATGCAGACCTCTTTCTAGCAGCTAAATCCCGTTTCCTGTTTTCAGAGGAAGTAGTTCCTTCGTGCTGCTGCAGCAGGTCCGTATCTGAAGACTGAACCAGCTTCTCTGTCCTATAGCATAAGGACGCTTGTTTAAGTGCACCAATCAGAGCGTTCTTCTGCACCACCTGACACACCAGAACCACCTGCAGGTTCTCCAGACTGGACGGATTCATGAGCTGAAGCACACAAGCACGAGCTCCAATGATTCATATACTGGACAAAAAATAACAATTAGAAATCATCATGTGATTACCTGTAAAACGGCTTCAGTAGATAGAAAGCTAAATTTGCCAATATGACTCTCATCAAGCTCCTGAACAGCGAGAGGCAGGCTGTTCGGGACAAACCTATGAAACACGAATGAATTCACTAAAAACAATGTTTGTTTACTTAGTATTTTTGTTTTGTTTTACATTACAAATACTTACAGATCCTTAAATCAAGATACATTTACTTGAGATGCAAAATAGCAAGATATTAAGTCTTTTTTTTAAATAAAGGGTAACACTTTATTTTAGGGTCTCTTAACTAGTTGCCTATTAGCATTCATATTACTAGAATATTAGCTATTTAAGCACATACTAATGCTTTATTCTACATGACCTTATTCTACATCCCTAATCCTACCCAATACCTGAACTTAACAACTACCTTACTAACTATTAATAAGCAGCAAATTAGGCATTTATTGAGGGAAAAGTCGTAGTTAATAGTGAATAAGTGTTCCCTATTCTAAGTGTTACCAAATCAATAATTATAATAAACTGATTAGTCACTGATAGTGTCTCAGATCTTGAGCGTGACACGGGTCGGTTTACCTGTCAGCGCTGTGTTTGTCGTCCTGGAGGGCCGTGATGAACACAGGAAGTTGTTTTGGAATCTCTTTCCACACAGCGAACTCAAACTGCACCGGCCGCAGGTACAGATGAACTTCATCAAAGCCCATCACTCCGGCCACGGATTTATATAATCTAGAGCGACATCACAGAAAGCACATTCAGTCAAGAGTTTGTTTTACTTCAACTGTTGTCATTTAGAACTTGTTTTTTATTAAAAGAAATGTCACTGATCCATTAACGTTTTCTTATTTTACATTTATCTAAATTAACAAACTAAAAGGCAGTAAAACTAATTTTGTCATGAGGTTAAAATACTTTCAAGTATTTAAAATTAAAACAATGTATGTTATTATAGAGAGAGAGAGAGAGAGAGAGAGAGAGAGAGAGAGAGAGAGAGAGAGAGAGAGAGAGAGAGAGAGAGAGAGAGAGAGAGAGAGAGAGAGAGAGAGAGAGAGAGAGAGAGAGAGAGAGAGAGAGAGAGAGAGAGAGAGAGAGAGAGAGAGAGAGAGAGAGAGAGAGAGAGAGAGAGAGAGAGAGAGAGAGAGAGAGAGAGAGAAAGAGGAAGAGAGAGAGAGAGAGAGAAAGAGGAGAGAGAGAGAGAGAGAGAGAGAGAGAGAGAGAGAGAGAGAGAGAGAGAGAGAGAAAGAGAGAGAGAGAGAGAGAGAGAGAGAGAGAGAGAGAGAGAGAGAATATAATATTGCCTTATTATATAAGCCTTTTATTTAGTTTCAATGTTACTATTATTTTCTCTAGGCTTTACTAAATGTTCAGATATTTTAAATAATTGTACATGTATTAATACTTTGGCAATACAAAATGTATGTTTTTGTCATGCCAATAAAGCGTTCTGAATTGAATTGAATTGAGAGAGAGAAAGAGAAAGAGACCTACAAATATAGATGTATACATAAATATATAAAATTGCACATTTTGTGAAAATATGTATGTATAAATTAGCTGTAACAATAATATATATATTTAACAGTGTTTGGGGAAAGTTACTTTTAAAAGTAATGCATTACAATATTGCGTTACTCCCTAAAAATGTAACTAATTACGTTATTTTGTTACTTTTTATGGAAAGTAATGTCACATTACTTTTGAGTTACTTTTTTAATCTGGCCAGGGCTTGCTTGTTTGTTTTTAATATATAAAAAAGTTATTCTTTTACAAATGTAAAAGCCCTTTCACACCGAAAGTGAAATGAAGACGCCTCGGGCTGAAGGAAATGTGAATTCATGTACAGTAGAGGTGTATTGAACTAATCACATGAAGAACATGACGCAGGAGAAGAAAGTTCAACACTATTCATCAATAACAAAAATGAAACATAAATGTGTCATTATAGATTATTAGTATGGTTGAATTGGATCATCTAAAGTCTGTGGCAAAGACATTGGTTAATAAAATGAGATTAAATACATATTTGTCTTATTTAACATTAAATTATTGCAGGTTTGCGTCATATTCTAAATTTGCATTTGACAGTTTTTATTGATTTTGAGGAAAACTGAATCTGTTTGTGTGCAGGTGAGATGAGTAAATACATATTCATATTTAGTCTATAGCTACTACACAACGCTCTGCACTTACTCCCGATTTCTCTCAACATGGCAACACGAGAGCTGTCAGTCACTGGTGTGACTTATTTAAAAAGCAACTCAGATATTTCCTTCTAAATTAAACAGTACTTTACTAGTTACTTGACAAAAGTAATCTGATTATGTAACTCACGTTACTTGTAATGCGTTACCCCCAACACTGCTTTTTACTCAATCAAAATGTATTCCTATAACACATTTAAAAACAACATACGCTGACCAAAGTGCTTTATATTCATAATATTTATTTTTTAATTATTGTATTTTTTAATTAATATATTAAAGACCACATTTTACCCCACAGAGGTCCACTTTTTTTTTCTTTGCTCCAATAAGTCATCATTTCATTTTCATGATAATTTTCCACCCGTTCTGACTGCAAAAATTAAACAGTCTACTTGCTGTCTGTCAATTGGGCTTCAAGCTATTTCTGTCCCATCCATTGTGGAAATAAAGGAATGAGCCATTTTTCATCTTAGTTTCAATTACTAGAACTGGATTTGAAGTTTTGAATTCAGCATTGAGAGTTCAGAATTCAGTTCTTTTATTCTTTCTTTTATAAAATCAAGGACAATGTAAACTGCTCATTAGTTGTAAACTCAACTGGGACAGATGCTGTGTCTCTGCCGCTGATTCAATGATGCGGTGACGGAGTGTGACAAGCTCTAGCAATGTGCAGAACGTCTTCAGCATGAACAACTGTCTGTCTTCTCCTTGTTTCCTCTCCTGCTCCTCTGCAGATCTCACAACAGACAGTCCCAGCTCTCTGACCAGCACAGGGTCCTCGGTGAAGACCTCTGAGAACAACTGAAACGATACAGAGCACTGACTGTATCAGGCATCTATTAAAGATGATTTGCATCTCTGCTTTAGCATTCTGTGAAGAGACAATGCATTTAATCCAAAAGTCTGATTTTGTACTGATTTTTATTTAATTAATACTTTAACATGAATAAAGTGCTTTTCTAAAGAGAGAAGATGCATTTATTTGTATTTGTCCCCTAAACTTCACAAGTTTGACAGCTTTGATTTGGATAAAAACAGACACATACGTCTTTCTGTGTCTGAGAACTGTAGGTTGCTCCAGGTGCGGCAAGTGTGTGCCAATGTCTCAGGGCCGCGTCCAGGAGCTTTTGCTCCAGTTTGACTCTCCGAGACGGTGTTTTCGCTCTGTGCAGCTCACACAGTTCAGCACAGGCCCGTTCAAGACCCTCGTACAGCCGAGACGCCAAACACAGTGAGGGGTGAATCTCCAAGAAATACACACTCTTCAAAGCAGGCCTGCAATTAAAGAACAACGAGACCTCCTCACACATGTATTCCACCGTTTTAATGTTTTTGGTCAAAATTTGGAAGGATTACGATTATTTTATGTTACTGAAAGAAGTCTCTTATGCTCACAAAGGCTGTACTTACACTATTAGATAAAACATACAGTAAAAACAGTAATACTGTCAAATATTATTTCAATCCCACACAAACACAAACCCAGTCTCATAAACACTTACAAGACTCATTGTTAACTGTAAATATTCTCATATTCTCAAATATTGCTGCTTTATGTACAATACCCTGAACAACCCGTCTGCACATCCCTCTTATTCACATTACTATTTATTAAGTCCCAGTACACTGTTTTTTTTTTTTTGCACATCTTATTGTTTTGCACATCTTATTGTTTTGCACTTTTTTATTTCATTGCACATTTTACTCTTATTTCTCTTTTTTAACCATATATATGTTCTTGTGTTGTGTTACTTTATATAATTTTTATTTTTATTATTTTGCACTGTCCACTGAGCGGACCTGATTCGATTACATTTCACTTCTAATTATACCCTGTATAATGTATTATGTGACAAATAAAGAAACCTTGACCCTTGATCTAAAATATCTGATTTTATTAGAGTGCATTTAAAATGTTCAAAGCTGAATTTCCAGCATCATTACTCCAGTCTTCAGTTCAAATACGTAGTAAGAAAAATAAACAAAGTGAATTTAAATGTGATTTTATGTTGAAGTTAAGGTTGATATTTTTCTTACCGGCTTCCACCGACTGATGCCAGATGTTTAGGGATGTAGTTTGGAGGCAGGCCGTATTCACTTGAACAACCACTCTGTCCCGCTCTCCATATTCTCTTCAGATATAGTCTCTGCTCATCAATCTAGCAATCAGAAAACATCAGAGAATCAAATAATATGAAAGCTCAGGTGGGTTAAACTTGATTAAAGAGCAAACGCTCGGTTACCTGACTGTTTAGCACTATTTTGATGAGCTGTTGGTGGCTTTGGAGGCAGACGATCGTGTCCCTGTAAGCTTGAACAAAATATCCAGCGGTTAAATCCATCCGTGGCCTTCTGTGCATGACGTCTGTGATGACCTGAGCCAACCTGAGCTGTTCCTCAGGATCGGTGACATGCTGATACGTCTCCAAATAACAATTCAAGAGCTGCAAACACAAGACAGCGTTATCATTGATGCACACTACTTTTCAAACATTTGGGGTCAATACTTTTTTTTTTTTGACAATTTCAATATTACAATGTTTCAAATAATTGCTGTTCTTTTGCACTTTCATTCAACAAAGAATCCTGGAAAAAATGTATCTCGGTTTCTACAAAAATATTAAGCAGCAGAACTGTTTTCAACATTGATAATAATCAGAAATGCTTCTTGAGCAGTAAATTAGTATATTCGAATGATTTCTTAAGGATCAGGTTACACTGAAGAGTAAGACTGGAGGAATGATGCTGAGAAAGACGCTTTGCATCACAGGAATAAATCACATTTAGACACATATTCAAAGAGAACAGTGAGCTTCTTTCAAAAACATTACCACATTATTCGAATGGTAGAGTATGGTATCATTATAAGGACTTTTACATTTTAGTCACGTCACGTACCTGTATTTTGTGTTCCAGAAATTCAGCTTCACATGTCCATATGTCTAAAAGCACAGCCAACCGATCCACATCCACTTTAGCCAAGGAGTGAAGTTCTCCTCCAGATCCATCAGATGCATGTAATTCTGAGAGAACAACATGATGATTGTCAAACAGATCGAAAACTAAAGTTATGAAAACCAGAGATGGCCCCACAAGCCCTCTTTTCTCACCTTCAAACACCTGACATACAACTTAGAAAAACTTTTCATCCTCTAATAAATTCCCAAAGGATAAAAACACAGACCAGATATACATTGTTTTCTTGTTAAAATATTTTTCCTTGTGTTCTTTTAGTATTATTTTTATACTAGTTTATTTTTGCTTTTTTAGTTTATTTAAAAATATATATATTTTAGATTTTCTGTTTTCACCTTTATTTTGGTTTTAATGATTTTGTATAATTTTTAAAACATCTATACAGTTTTTAATAATTTTTATTTATTTTTACTCATTTTAGGACCTTAAGTTAAACAAAAATCAAATTCAGAAAATTTCCAAAATAAAATTTCAGAAATTTGCTTTCAAAACTAGTTGAAATATTTTTAATTTGTATTGATTTTATTTTATTTCAAGTATCAATTTTTTTATATATACATTTTAGTTTTAGTTAACTGTAGTAACCATGGGTCTATCACATGGAGATTCTTCTGATCAAATAAAATAAGTTGTGAACACAGTTTCATGAGATTATGTAAGTTACTGTACCTTCCTTTTAACGTTTTGCTTGTTGCACCTCGCATTGCAAAATAAATCATCATAAAAACATGCATATGCTAATGATCTACAAACAAGAGCTTCTGCCTGACCTCCGCTCCTCTGTATGAAATGAGACGCTGTGAGCAGTAGATGTTGCTCCAGCTCCTCCAGGTCTTTCAGGGCCACGTCATAGATGATGAAGACACCTCGCTGGTCCTGCGTGTGGATGCAGCTCTCATCTGTGCTGTAATAGTCATGAAGGTTCTCCACCTCAGGAAACTCCATAAACTCTGCACAGTGAACCTAAAGCAGAGGAGAGATTTCACACTCTCAGCCTTTCACATTGCATTTGTTTGTTCTTAAAAAACGGAGTGAATTTGCAAGTAAGGAACCTTATAATCAACTGGACTGTTGTAGATGTAGTGATGTGATCCAAGAGCTCCAGTAGAGCCATCATCTCCTCTAGCAGCGCTCATCCAGCCCGTCTCCTCCACACTTCTCACCAGATCTCCTCCAGCCAGCTCCAGACCTGCAGTGTCCATCGCCAGAGTCCTTTCTACTGACCGCAGGTAGTTCAGCATGCTCAGACAGGTACGCTACACAGAAGAGAGGACAGGATTTGAGATCGCAGGAGAAAAAAACATGCAAAACTGTACTCTGATGATATGACACTGGTATTTTTATGGCACATGTTCAGATAATATTTAAAATGTGGATTCAGCAAAAGGTAACCCATGAACTTTTTTCAACCAGCACAATTCATTTAGTAGAGTATGTTTGTTCTTGAATCATTTTATAAAAGCTAGAGGAAATACTTTGAACTTCTCTTGATTTGTGCTCATTTTGAACCTGTTAAATTAATTACATACATTTTTGTCCAAACGTTTGGGTTCAGTAAGATTTTTTAAATAAATCAATACTTTTATTAATCGATGCATTACATTAATTAAAAGTGAATGTAAAGATACATTTATAATATTACAAATAAATGCTGTTCTTCTACAATTTCTATCCAACAAAGAATCCTGAAAAGCCATCCACAAGCTGTTTTCAACATAATAATAATATGAAATGTTTCTTGAGCAGCAAAACATCGTATTAGAATGATTTCTGAAGGATCGCGTGACACTGAAGACTGGGCTACATTTTGGTGCTTAGGTGGAAAGACCAAACCTCGGAAACCGATCACATCTTTTTTTACCTTGAGTTCTCTGATTCGGAGGAGTCTCAGGTAGATTAAAGACACATAAGCTCCTCGGACAGTTACAGAATCCTTGGCAACATCTTCTGAATCTTCATCCTTCTCAAGAAGATGAGCACCGCTGCTTTGACCAGAACTGCTAGAAGACACGCAGAGAGCTGTTGAAAACTCTCAAACACACTCAGACACATTTCAGTGGTTGGAAAATTACCCTTTATTCTTTTTCTCAGAGTTTTTCAGATCTGTGTAATTAGATAAATGTGAAGTCTGTCCAGTGACCACCTGGGAAAAAGGAAAAAGAATGTGCATACAATGAAAAATTACGTTATTGATTTAAAATCTTTGCATTTGCATTATTTCGAACAATGTGCACTAAAGAATCATTCACAATAAGACATGTACAGAGTCGACTGTTTACACAGGTGTTCACCTGAAACATCTTTGCTGTGTTATAAATGCTTTTCCATATGCCAGAGGATTCTGTGGGGGTTGCTGTGCTGATGGATGCAGGCTTTGTGGGTTCTGATTGACAAACAGATGCAATGAACTGCTTCAAAGCATCAGTCACTTTATGAAGATCTGACTCCTTCAAAAGAAAGTGCAAAACTGTGTGACAAACTGCATGATTGAACTAATACTAACATTAACCAAAGAAAACATGACAAAAGCTTTAGTGCATTAGCTAAAGAACCGTTCACCTCCAGGAACTTGGCATGCATCTGGAGAAGTTCATCCATTGATCTGAGCTCCTTGAGTTTGGTCATTTGTTTTTGTTGCCAAGGATCTCGCTTTGGTTTCATCTGTTTGTTTCCCACAGGAGGCACAATATCATATTTCATTGTATTATTTCATGAATTATATCACATATAAAAATACTGTTCTCTTGTCTCACCCGAACATGAGGAATCCAGTTGGACTCTTTTCTGAGCGTCCTGTTTGGACTCTTTCTCCCCCACTTCCTCTCTGTTGCTTCAGTGCTGTCATACTGCAAGAAGCTCTTCATCTCCTCCTGATTTTTAAACACAGTCCTGAACAGGTAGTTGACCTACATAAACAACAGAACAATCACATTATCAACTATAACAATCTTTATTTTTTAGAATGCATGAGAAATAAATCACATTTTAGACTAAAAATAGTTCACCCAAAAATGACAATTTGCTGAAAATGTACTCATCCATAGGCCATTGGAGAAATTCAGCATTGCATCTCTTGCTCATCAATGGATCCTCTGCAGTGAATGGGTGCCGTCAGTATGAGAGATCAAATAGCTGATAAAAACATCACAATAATACACACCACTCCAGTCCATCAGTTAACATCTTGAGAAGCCAAAAGCTGTGTGTTTGTAAGAAACAAATTCATCATTATGACTTTTTTTTTACTTCACACGGCGCTAAAATACAAGTCCTCTACCCACAACATTTTTTTCTCCAGTAAAGAAGTCGTCTTGTCTGAATCAGGAAAGAAATATGCACAGATCAAGCACAATTTACAAGCAAAAACATTTCTAAAGAAATATGTGGGTGAGAGGACAACATGAGATGGACTTTTTCCAATTAAAGAAGTGTTATTACAGTATGGATTATATTTTTCTGCTAGAAGTGATGGTTTAAAGTTAAAAACACCTTAATGGTTTATAGTTTCTTAAAAACATGCAGATTTTTGCTTCACTGGACATTAACCAATGGACTGGATTGGTGTGAATTACTTGTGGATTATTGTGATGCTTTTATCAGATGCTTGGGTCTCATTCTGACGGCACCCATTCACTGCAGAGCATCCATTGATGAGCTCATGATGAAACTGATGAAGAAACAAAACTCAAAGCATTTTCAGCAAATGTTCATTTTTGGGTTTAAGATCTTTTCGATATCACAGAGGTTCACTGTAATTGAATCAGGATTATTACCAGACTAAAGAGCTCCATTTCATCTCCAACTGTCTTGATGGTGCTGGTATTGAATTGAATGTCATAATGTGACAGGAGGAAATCCAGCTGGGTTTTAAAATCCTCTACATTGGTCGAGTGAAGGGGGACCTTTGACACTGAAACAAAAACTCCTGGATGGGTTAAAACAGAGTAACATATCATGTATTAATATTCAGATCAATATCTTTATTTATACTTTTATTCTAAATGTAGTTATATTAGTAATTGTATGTGCTTTTGTAATTTATATGCAGTAGATATCAAATCAACAGCACCAGACTTTGATCCTCATTCACTCAGTCGAAGGGAAATAATGAAGAACCTTATAACCAACATATAACACAAATGATATCCACACTGTTCTTATATCCATCATTAGTTGTTAGTCGCCCTCCTATCAGGATTTAGAATTACATTTGTTCAGTCTTGAATATTTGATTTGTATGTATTCTCACATGCAGAAAGTTTTGGATAAGAGTGCAGATGGCAAATTTTACCATCAAAATATGCAGGAGATATCAAATCAACAGCCCCAGACTTCTGATCCTCATTCCACTCAGTCGAAGGGAAATAATGAAGAACCTACAACCAACATATAACACAAATGATATCCACACTGTTCTTATATCCATCATTAGTTGTTAGTCGACACGTCCTCCTATCAGGATTTAGAATAAAAGAGTGGAGAACTCTTAAACTTTTACATTTGTTCTCCTCCAGTCTTGAATATTTGGTTAGATTTGTATGTATTCTCACATGCAGAAAGTTTTGGATACGTTTGACAGAGTGCAGATGGCAAATAAGCCACCGCAGGTAAATGCTGACGTCTTCCAGAGTGACCACACCGACAGGGCTCTCCCCCGCCAGGACCTTCTCTCTGGACACGGCAAGACGACGTGCCCGATGCACAGAATCCTCAAATTCACTGCTTAAATGTGTGATCTGTTCCTACATAAAGCAACAGGAGCGTGAAAAACAAATTCAATGTGCCATTGAATGCATGATAATATTCTAACATGCAGAATTGAGATACTTTATATTGAGGATATAGTTTCTCCAGGACAGCGGAATGGCGGCCGAATCGCCTCCATCTTAGCATCAGCTGGTATTTGCACCGTGCCAGTTTATAGGCTTGATCGGTGTAAAACTGTTGAGAGTCAAAATGTTCAGAAATATTTTCACACAAGATTCTATTTGTGTGAACAAAATAAAACGGCTCATAACTGACCTGATGCAGCAGTAAAGGCAGAGTGTCAGCTGTGTACTCTTGGGTCAGACAGCTCTCCATCTCTCTCTGAGCGACTTCTGCTTGAGACACAACAGGCTTTGTGGACGAAACCTAAAGTCAGAGGTCATTTACAATAAAGACAACATGAAATGTCAAATAAACCACAGCAGGCACATGCAGGACCTTAAAAACATCCCAACTGTAAAATAACTGTAAAAACATACTTGCAGTGCTTTGAGGAGAACCTGCTGCCTCTCCATACGAAAGTAAGACGCATCTTTTGGTATATGGACAGAGCTGAAAAGGTTGGCAAAACTAGATCATTAAAAAAAATAGTTCAGGCCATCCAAGATGCATGACTGTTTCTTCATCAGAACAGATTTGTAAAAATGTAGCATCTCGTCACTTATAATGACTTATAATAACAATAAATCCTCCGCATTGAATGGGTGCATCAATTAATGTCTTGTGAAGTGAAAGGTTGCGTGTTTGTAAGAAATAAGTCCATCACTAAGACATTTTAACTTTAAACCATTACTTCTGGCCAAAATACAAGTCCATAATTCATTATATGTCATTCTCCAGGGGTCCAGGTTTAAAGTTAAAATGCAGCTTAATGCAATTAAATTGATGGACTGGAGTGGTGTGGATTATTGTGATGTTTTATCATGCTGTTTGGACTCTCATTCTGACGGCACCCATTCACTGGTGGTGCAAGTGATGGAATGCTACATTTCTCCAAATCTGTGAAGTTACGAAGTAAAAAAACGAATCTACTTATTAAGCCCTATTCGGACGGATAATTGTTTCTCATCTGGACGTAAGTGAGTTTCACCATATACAGGGGGTAGTTGGTGATTTAATTGCTGTCCGGATCCAGAATGTCCTGTATAAATCCCCAGCCAAATTAATTACCTACTGTTTTTAGACAAACACCAAGGTCGTGTGGTAATTTATTCACCGTCCAAATCTACATTTCTGAGTTTACGAGAAGAAATCGATTCAAAATTCATGTTTAATCCCTTTTTGAGCACTCCTGAACACACTACAGTAACTGTTGTTCTTCAGTGTAAATTGCATACATATTTATTTCTGAAATGCTGGAAAATATTTAAAAGAACGATACTTCATAACTGCTCCACCACAACGATTGGGAGCAGAAATTTAAGAAAAGCATGTACACATTTGAAATGGGTCTTTATTATGGCAGCAGGTAACGTTATACAATACCATTTTTAAAATGTGTAGGCTATTATAAACAGATATACACATAACTAGCCTATATCGCGTATAGTTAAATACAACTATATCACATCTTCTCCTAATTTTAAACAGGAGATTTAAATAAAAACAGATATAAATAGGATTATATATTATAAAATATGGTTGGAATAATAAAAATACACTTTATATAATAAGTATTTTTAAATACATTTTACACAGTAATAATTTTATTTACAGCAGACAATCATGTGACTGGCCACGTGACCTGCGCAGAACTAGCTCCTCCTCCGTGAATAATGCTGCATTCACGTGCTATCGAATAATCGTAAATAGAGTGTCCTCGTCGGAAATGACCATATAAGGCCTCGCTTAGGCTGTTCATGTCCGTGAAGCTTGTATTCACGATCATTCCGATAGCACGTGAATGCAGCATAAATCGCCATCCGAATTCATGAGTTTTATATGATATGTAAATTAATTTTTACAGACGTCGATAAGAGAAACAATTATCGGCGAAGTGTGAGTGAATTTTCAGCACATTTTTATTTTTTCCTTTAACAATATCCTGGTCTATTGGATACATCAGGAAGGAAAGCACTTTTGAATAATTCATATAATATAAAACAAACATTAACAAGTCACAAAATTCTTAGTGATATGAATCTAAATAAGTTTTTAAATATATACATTACATTAATGTTAAGCATTACATAGGCTAATTCAGTTAATAATGCTGGTTAATGACATTAATGAGTTATAAAAGTTGGAACATTATCAGCTGTCTCACCTCTGTGGTTTTGAGGATATTTGGTGTAAAATCTCATTGTGCTCAATCTCAGTCTTCAGAGCCTGAATCTGAGCAGACAGTTCTTCTTCCAGCTGCTCCACTTTCACTGAGGAGCCCAATCTGTACGTCTGGGACATCTTTAATTCACAATCCCAGATTCAGCTCAGAAACCCGGGAGTCGTTCCGTCCTCGCAGCTGTGAAACGGGCTGAATTAGTTGTGTGTGTCTTCAAAAGATAGAAAAAAAACATACGAAAGAACTTTAAAAGCGTCTCTACTGTATAAACTTTTGCTACAATGTATCAGTGTTTGCTCAGTTGCTATAGAGACGAAAGACGCGCAGACGCGCTTTAAAAATGGCGGTAAATCACATCTTCAGATTCAAACACAAGCGAGTTTACTTTAATTGGCGCAAGAGGTTACATATAATAAAAGTTAATATACAATTAAGGGCTCAACATTAGAACGGTCAAAATAATCAAATGAGAAGTGTGGTGTTGTTTAATAGTTTTATTAATGTATGGATTGGTTCTTAGTGATCACAGTAATTCCAGTGGCATTCCTTTAGACACATTTTTAGACCAAAAAAGATAAATTATTGTAATAAAATTAGTAAACAACAAACACAATCGAAGGTAAATGTGTTCCTGTGGCTCAGTGGTAGAGTATTGAGTTAACAGGGCAAAAGTTGTGGGTTCAATTCCCAGGGAACACACATACTGAAAATAAACGTATAGCCTGAATGTACTGTAAGTCACTTTGGATAAAAGCATCTGCTAAATGCATAAATGTACATGAAAATGAAGGTATTTGAAACAATGTATTCGGCTTTGAACCTGCAGAGGGCGATGAAAACAGACAAGTGACTTTTTTGTGCTGACACAAGCAGAGAACAGACCTGTCTCGAAGGGAAACCTTAAGTCTTCAGCAATATCTGTTTATTCGTTATTCTTCAGATGATAGAGATTGATCTTATAGAATGCAAGACCTCAAACAGCTTAGGTAGTCAAGCGTGTGAGATGGAAATATGCCGTAAATCAAATAGATGTTGGTAAAGAATACTTAGATGGCTGTCACTTTAAACATATACAGCGATTAACTTTTCAATCGGGCGATTTTCGATGTAAGAGTCAATAAATGCTATCCATCTCCTCTGGATTTAAATAGCTCAACGTTCCAAATTGACATGGATACAGAAGCACCGATTGGTTCGTGGCAAAGCAGCCGATAGCCAATCAGAGATCCTCGCCAAGGTGCTGTCCCACCAATGAGTGCACAAGGACACAGGGCACATTTTACAGCTATTGTCACTAGGGGCTTGTTTTCCTCCCTGCAGAGAGCAGTAAAACATTATGAATGATTTTCTTAACACAATCAATCCCACTGATTGTACAGCGCGTATGAATGAGCGCGTAATTGCTACGTGTGCATGAATACACACTTATTTTGGAAATATATCAGCAATCATACACATCGACAGGGGCTCCGTCTGAATGAACATTTTATGTATTTTCATAAAACACGTCTCCTTGGTAACCACAGACAATCTGGACGCCCTTCATAGGGGAACAATTAGAAAAGGAAAGACCTGGCATAGGTTTGAACCTTCTTGGAAGTGCTAGACTGAGACTGTCAGACAATCTCTTTGGGCCATCACAGGTTTGGGAAAGTGGTTAGAAGCCATGTGATCAAACCTAAAACTTTGAGAAAATGATGGTCTGATGAGACTGAAATCATTTGATCTAACCAAACACACCTCAGTCTCATTTTCACTGTCAAGAACAGTAATGGCAACATCATGCTCTGGGGTTATTTTTAAAGTGTTAAAACTTAAGCATGACAGGAAGGATATGAGGTGAGAAATTTGAATGTACATGACATTTGAGAAAACATTCGTTTCTGAAAACCAAAGACAACTTATGGCCTGTTAAACAGGTTTAAAGATGTATGGCCTGTAGAGTAAATGGGGTTTTCATTAAATTAAGTCTATGTGCATTCATGAACCACATTAAACTGTGCCACTAAAATCAAATAAATGAGAGGATGTTTGCCAACTGACTCCTAGACCTCATTGCATATAGTTTGCAACTATTTGTAGAAATGTAGCATTCCATCACTTGCTCACCAATGGATCCTTTGAAGTGAATGGGTGCCGTCAGAATGAGTCCAAACAGCTGATAAAAACATCACAATAATAGACACGTAATCGACACCACTCCAGTCCATCTTGTGACGCCAAAAGCTGCGTGCTTGAAAACCCATCATTAAGCCATTTTAACTTCAAACCTTTGCTTCTAGATAAAACATAAGTCCATACTCCATAACATTGCTCACTCCAGTGCAAAAGTTGTCTCATGAATCATGTGAGAATCATGCAGAAATCAAGCAACAATTACAAAATGAAACCAATACAGTTTTAAACAAATACGTGGTTGGATACTTACATGCAACTTTGCTTCACAAGATGTTAATTGTTGGATGGGAATGGTGTGGATTACTGTAATGTTTTTATCAGCCGTTTGGACACTCATTCTGACGGCAGCCATTCCCTGCAAAGGATCCACTGGTGAGCAAGTGATGTACTGCTACATTTCTCCAAATCTGTACAATGAAGAAACAACCTCAAGTAAATTTGGTAAACTATTCCTTAAATAACTTGCTTATTTTACAACCAATCGAAATAAAGACTACAGAAACACTTTGTGTTGAACAAGCTTTATTTACATGCACCTTGCCTTGCACTACCATGTTTACATGATCCAAAATTGAAATACACCGGTAAAGTCAAGCAAACATTGAGTGGATGCTAACTAACGGCCAATTGTGGTGTAAGGTGGTACACAAGCAGATTACGTTCTCACAATTCATGTTAATTACCTTTTTAAGATTAAACTTCAAAATGAATGAAGATTGTAGCAGTTCTTTTGAGAACAACAACGATTCTGCCCAAATTAAATGAAAATATAAAAATTAAAAGCAATTAAAAAGGAAGCAAATCATCATTACACAATATAAAACAAAAGGTAAACAGCACAATACATTTTTTATAGTCATCTTAAATTCTGACTCCAGCGGATTATTAAAATCAGTGCTCAAGAAGCTTATGAAAATTCTGGGTGTGAGGCCGACCTTAACAAAAGGTACATTCAACTGTAATGTTAAAACAACTTTAGGTGTAACTACTGAAACATCTGCAAGCTGTCCCTGAATAAGCACTACTATATCATCAAATGGAATAGTTGCATTATTTCTCATCAGCCTTGAATTTGGTTGTCTGGCATGTTCAAGATCAACAGTGAAATACAGTACAACAGGTGCCCTCTTACATAGCTTATCCGTACAGGCTGCAATACTACAATGTGGCTGCCTTTCATTTTTAAACTGTTAGGATGCTTAAAACACACTGCCATCACAACTGATACACGCTTTCTACTAGCACCAGCCATTGTGCAGATATATACACAAATGCTAAGAACGTGACATGCCAGCCATATAAACTGACCCAACACAATTTCACTCAGCACCAAATGCACTTAGCTTCATTTTTTCCTGCTACAAATACACAAACATCTAGTGGTCCTTAATCAGAACTCCAAAATGTATAATTGTAAATATACCTTCTCTAGAATGAATCCAATATTTATGTGTATAGACACACAGGTATATTCAGTGTACAGCACATATACACAAGCACTACGGGCCTCATTCATGAAATACAAGCACAACAAATGTATGGCTTACAGATCATTTTGTTCATTCTTGGGTAAATGGTTGCATACATGTCAATGTACAGTAAATGTATACAAACACTAAATGGCATTGAATGCAACAATTTTAGAACGGTTTACAAATGTCTAAATTGTTCATAAAACCATTGATTTGCAAACAATTTATACAGCAATGATTTCATGAATGAGGTCATATGTGTATGTGTGTGTGTGTGTATACACACAGAAGTACAAATATATAGCGCAATCTATTCTAAAATGGTTGACTTCGGAAGCGAACAGTTTAGAGGTGACGGAGATGCTTGTGTTCAAGAATACGGAGCAAGATAAATGCACAGGTTGTGTTAGGAAATCCATGGGAAACACTGACAAACTAGTATCGTACAGCAGAACACTAAATATATAGCTTATCATATCATAGTTAATTTCTATAAAAGGAGTAAAGGATACATGTTCACTGGTTTCACAAACACACCCTCTTCCCTTTTTCAGATTCACAGGAAAAATAGTTGGAGAAAGAGACAATTTTCCATGGCTATTTTTTTTCAGACAACAGAAACATTCTCAAGATTTGGAGTTGTAAACAGGCCATTTCTGCAGTTGCCCTGAGGACAAGTTTGGCAAAAGGCAAGTGTTTGTTTCGAGGACTAGAAATCTATTACTCAATCACAGTTACAAGAAACTTCAACAACCTAAGGGCACCTACAGACTAGAGCTGACTTGATTTCAATGGGGATAAAGTATCACAACGACATAGAAGAAAACGCAAAAGGTTTGCCAAAGTGACAACCATATATATTTTAATGGTCTCTGCAGGGCAATCTGATGGAAGTACCAGCTGACTAATGGAAATTCACATTCATGCTTGATTTTCAAACCGACCCAACTTTTTCCACCCTCTCAAATGCTTTCATAAGAGATTCTTACTGTCCAAGCACCCTCATATGCAGTGGTGGGTTTTAGGGTTTTGTATCTAGATTGACCAAGGGAGGTTCAGTTGTGACCTTCACTCTATGATCCTCCATTTAGGTATCAACTAACCAATAAGAATTCAACATTTTCAGTAGGTTTTCTGTCTGAGCGACTCTTTTTTAAATTCCCAATTACTTTCATGAGAGCTTTCTCTAGTGTGTAGGCACCCTTGTATGCAGTGGTGGGTTTTGAAAATATTTCTGTTTTAGACGAACCTAGGAAAGTTCAGTTGTCTATGCCTTCATATATAGACAGCCTTCAATCTACGATCATCCACTTGACATAGGTCCAA
This sequence comes from Gymnocypris eckloni scoliostomus, assembly GCA_027564155.1. Classification (NCBI taxonomy): domain Eukaryota; kingdom Metazoa; phylum Chordata; class Actinopteri; order Cypriniformes; family Cyprinidae; genus Gymnocypris; species Gymnocypris eckloni. The sequence continues at coordinate 24,932,080 of CM050428.1, forward strand.
TGAGAAAAAGATTCTTAAAGAGATAGCTCACCCAAAAATGAAAATCGGTCCAAGATTTGCTCGCCCTCAGGGCATCCTAGGCATGTCTGACATTCCTCTTTCAGATGAACACATTCGGAGTTATATTTGACATTATACTCCGTTACAATCCGTATGATTGCAGTGAAAGGTGCCGTTTCTGAATTTAAAAAATAAATAAATAAACAAGTATCCATCTACCAAAACCAGAAGACGGCTCCGGGGTGTTAATAAAGGCCTTCTGAAGAGAAACGATGTGTTAGTTTAAGAAAAACATAGATTCTTAAAACTTTATAAACTGTAATGTGCAGCTTCTGGTCTCTCAAGCAGGTGCATTCACAACAATGCGGTCAAGTGTTATGACGTAGGCGTAATGAAAGGCACAACGTAAGATCCGGGAAGAGAGTGATGAACGTGGATGCACAGAGGAGAAAGCCAAACAAAACACCTGTCACAAACTTATTTAAATATCCCGGGTATTGATACGAATGCACCATTTTAATAAAAAAATACTATTTACTTGCTCTCATTTCATTGTGCTGTAAACAAAACTTGGTTCTCGCGAGATCACATGCTTCTCCCCGGAGCTAACTGTCGCGAGACTACGGTGTTCTTTCCGGAGGTTACGTTGTGCCTTTCGTTACGCCTTTGTCACACGCTTGACCGCCTTATCGTAAATGCACCTGCTTGAGCGACCAGAAGCTGCACATTAGTTTAAAAAGTTTTAAGAATCAACATTTTCTTAAACTAACAGAAGGCCTTTATTAACACCCGGAGCCGTGTGGAGCAGTTTTATGATGGACGGATGATTTTTATTTATTTTTTATTTAGAAACAGGGGCATCATTCCCTGCAATTATACAGATTGTAACAGACAGGATAATGTCGAATATAACTACGAATGTGTTCGTCTGAAAGAGGAATGTCAGACATGCCTAGGATGCCCTGAGGGCGAGTAAATCTTGGACTAATTTTCATTTTTGAGTGAATTATCCCTTTAATTGGTTTTCAAACTGACTTCCACAATTGCAAATGATTTGTAGGAGCTTAGGCACCCTTGTACGCAAAAACGGTGGGTTTTTATATTTTAAGTGGACTAAAGGAAGAACAGCTGCCCAAACCTTTATCTATAGGCAACCTTCTCTCCATGGTGCTCCAGTTGTCGTAGGAACCACTTTACTAATGAGTATTCAAGATTTCTCCTAGGCTTTCAAACGGACTAGACTCTTTCCACACTCCCAAATGCTTTCGGGTTTTGTATTCTGAATGGACTAAGGGAAGTACTGTTGGCCAAGCCTTCATGCAAGTATAAACAACCTACTCTCTATGGTACTCCACTTAACGTATTCCAGCAGCTGAGTTCAATACCTAGTCGTTGGTGTACTTCAAGCACTTCAAGGTTAAAGGTGTTGAAACTCTTCACAACGTCCATCAAACCAGCCTCAATCATGACGATGCAAAACATACAGCCACAAAACTACAACACCGACTGGGTAAATCATTGACGTTGACTCATTCCAACTCATTCCAATAGATGTCAAAAAGCTTTTGTACAGCATAATGTACAGTTGCTTTACAGTGGACAGTTGGCTCAAATGTGGTGTGTTCTGCCCCTTCTCTACATTCCTGGGCCTGGCTGGATCAACCTGGAACCCAGCTTTGGGAGGAGGTTCGTTTGGTACTGGAGAAGCTCCCTGAAGTCAGGTTAGTATTCTGAGAGGAGATGAGATGAGAATCGAAGCTGAACTCTAGGCCCTCGGCATCCATCAGATCGTTGCGGGTGTTGGCTTCCATGTCACAATCGCAACTGCCACTTAACGCCTCAAGATCCAAGTCAGATGGGAATTGGTCCCGAGACACCGACTGAACAGAGGTCACACTGCCATTGAGACCTGACAACAACGAATCGGATGGGTTGAGCTGCATAGATGTGCTTCTGAAGGGAGACTGTTGGAGATGCTGCTTCATCGAGCTTTGGTAGTCTGACTCGCTGTCCGAGACACAGTTCATCCGCCATCCAGATGGCGACACCTTCTTGAGCCCCACTTGTCCTACAGGCCCAGCCTGGTTGGACATCATAGGGTCATTATGCAGCAACAGGGCACTGTGACGGGCATTCTGGCAGGAAAGGGAGGCGCTGGCTTGCGACATAAGTGGATCAGATTGGGTAAGAAGGACATCGCTGCGACTATTGGACTCGGAGCCAAGTAAGTCCTGCAGACTCTGATCGCTAAAGAGGGAACCGCAGGAGAACGTGGCCTGCTTGTTTTCCTGGATCGTTTGCATTGGAGATTGCCTCAGGCCAGTGACGGATGGAGGGCTAAACATGGAGTTGGTGCCATAGCTGCCAGAGGGAATTGCCAGACTGCTCCCAGAGCAGCTGAAGGTAAACACAGGGCTTCCCTGTAGGTTGGCCCCACTCTCATCTTGGCCTGGAGACTGGGAAGCCGTCAGGCTGATATTATCTAGTAGGTCGTCCATTAGGTTGTCGGGGAGGCCATCATTGAGGTTCATGGTTCCTGCGAGATCAGCTAGACGGGGTAGCTCGGTCAGTCCAGTGGATGGAGACATACTACTAGGGCTCGAGTACAGCATGGGCGACAGGGGGGAGTCGTCATCGGGAACTTCATCCACCTCAAGGTTGGCCAGAATTGGAGAAAGGCGACCGCTTAGAGTGCTGGCATTAGAATTAGTGCGGGAACGGAAATCCGTCCAAGCGTCGAGCTCATCACTACTGCGGGAGGTCGGGCTGCCAGTCCATTTGGACAGGCTGGAGGAACTCTCCGAGCTTCCGTCCTGACTGGCCTGAAGAGTGGCCTTCTTTTTTGCAGCACGGCCACGGGCACTCTTGATGAGCTTGTTACTGTTGTCCATCGAAACAGCACGTCTCCGTGGAGCTTTACCCCCTTTTCCGCCATCAGGGTTGACCATCCACCATGAACTCTTTCCGGTTCCTTCATTCTGGACCCGGACAAAGCGACTGTGGAGTGACAGGTTATGTCGTATTGAGTTCTGGAAAAAGAGAAGAGTAGATAATGAGCTGTGCATCATAAGACATGCTTAAAACATTCATATATGGAGCTGAGGAATCAAAAACTAGAAGTATATTAACAATCTGGCCATTAAGAAACAGAATAATGGCCTCATGTTCAAGCATCAAATAATCTTGAACTCTACAAAGCACAATGCTGAGTGACGAACAATACCACTCTGTTTTCATTGCTTTAAATAGAGCAGTGTTAATTTCGTAAATGAAGATGACGACAAAAAATATTCGTTAACAAACTTTTTTTCTGTGACCAAGACGAGACGTTGACGAGCTAAAATTAATGTCTGATGATAAAAACTATGACGTAATTTATGCTCCGTCTTCGTTAACAAGACGGGACTAGAATGTTATTTGAGGACTACTGGACATTCAAAAAACATACTATAGGCCAAGTTAACTGTTTACTCTTTCAAAATGTGCATCCCTGTCATTGGATTGCAATCAGGTGAGGGGCGTTTGTATATCTGGTCTCAGTATGGCAGCCGCAGCGGACGGAGAGGCTACCAAAACACGAACTAGTGATCTGAAACAATGGCCTTAGCAACTGAAGGGTTAGGGACTGGGTGACCAGATGTCCCGTTTTTCCCAGGAGTCGCAATTCGTTGTCGATTATCTTAAATTTAGTGAAGGCGCAATAGGCAGAATCACGCTGATAGAAGTGCTCTCGCGCGCACACTCCACTTCTTCAGTCTCATACAGCGCAATCAGTTCTCTGTGCTCAAATTATGGCTGCACGATTATGAGAAAAATCATAATTGTCGATTATTCCCTTTGAAATTGTAATTGCGATTATTATTTATGATCATCACATTTTACATTGAATGATGTTTATTCCATTGTTTGAAGCAACCGCATGCCATATCTTTAGAGGAAAATAAACAAGCTGAAAACACTAACTGAAAATTTTCAAAAGTGAACTATACTGTATATTGGATTGGTTTCTTTAAATGAAAAAGTCAAAATATGCATGTAGTATAATGCTATACTAAAACTATGGCATCTGTAATTGTGATTAGAAATTGTATTAATTGTTCAGCCCTAGCTCAAATACACACACAGCAGTTCAAATGTCGATCATGTAGAGTGTTTGCGTAAATACAGTCGGTTATGCCTTAAGTGAACGGAAACAGGTGGGTGAAAACAATGAGGGACAGCATTCCTAATTAAATACCTCTCTGTCATTAATGCTAAACCAACAAAAGATGTTAAATAAATGTATACTTGTTAAGTAAACCTACTGTATCTGAAAAATGTGTTTAATTTGTATTTCTACCAAACAATTTAAATGTATAACAGTTTTTCCAAATTCAATCCCTGATTCAAATTTCTCATAAGCTTAATTGATTTAAAGAGAGAAGATTTAAGTATTATTTTTGTTTGAAGAATACACAAAATAGCTACCAAAATAAATGTTGGTAACTGCAGTTTGACTAAAAGTTGACAAAAATGCAATGACAATCTCGACTAAACTATGAAAGACTCAAATGACTAAAATGTGACTAAGACTATTAATCTTCATCTCAAGATAAAGACTAAGACTAAATAAAAAATGCCTGCCAAAATTAACACTGAAACAGCGATTGAAGTGTCATGTGACCCATCTGACCAATAGAGTCTATTTGTGTAGGTCAAGAATTTAAAGCCTAAGTCTTCAACCCCTGCAGCTGGGGAACCACGGTCCTGTGAAATGTTTTCCAACCTGCTTCAGCACACCTGCTTGTGTTTCTTCAAGTGATCCTTAAGACTTTGATTAGCTAATAATGATATAAACAAACAATTGAATTAAAATTATATTTAACAACTAGGCATTTGTGATTCCAATCAAAAGCCTGTGCTGAAATTCAACTAAATTTGCATGACACTTTTAAAGTACACATTATTCCAAAGCAGCTTTCTAGAAAAAAAAAAAAAAAAAACAGGACTGTTCTCATTTGAATTTCACACACACGGTTCAAATTGGTCTGGGCTCTGTGGTCAAGACCAATCTACAAGTAAATTAACACACTCTACGTGGTCTGTTGGGCTGTGCAGATAATTGGTCTGTGCGGTGAAATTCAACTGGGTAACAGTGTTTGGCTTTTGGCACGTCAAACAGAAAACAGGCAATTTTAGGCACACCAGTGTAATCACTAATGAAACACCACATTTGGTGACCAGGATTTTCTCAAGCTAGTAATGCACCATAATACTAGTCAACTATCTGAAATGTTTCCTACTGCAGAGAAAGCTAAAAGATTCATGGAGACTTCCTCAATCGTGTAAAAAGTTTAAGAGTGCAGTGAAGCGGCATTAATGTGGACTGCAGCACAGAAGGTTCAGCAATCCATAATGCAGCATAAGGGGATGTGATAATTCACAAGTGAGACATGGTTTTCCTCTTTGATGAATAGTAAAGCAGATGGAGTCTAAAATGGTGTGAATTTATCAAATGCGGTGCCTGCTACATCTTGTAGCTGGACTCTGCTCAACACCGTCACCTTACCGACCTTTGAACCTCTCAAAGAGTGACTATATACCTCATAACACTTCACTTTCATTAATGCCTTTACTTCAAGCCTATTACTGGATTTAATATAAAACAGAACTTTCTCCTCTCGAAGAAGAACAGGTTTCTCAACTCATTCTTAAAGTACATAAGTTTATTTTTTTACACTTTGCTATACTGGTTAACTGAATTGATTGAGAATCTAATCTAAGTCACATCCATCAGATCGGTTTGTTGATATTCATAGCTACATTGATTACAAAACATATCATTATAGGGATGCACCGATATGAACATTTTGGCCAAATTATTATTTATTGGCTTAAAGATATTGGCCAAATTTTCTTATCGGGCCGATAACCGAAAACAGAAAAATGGGCATTTATCAGCCGATACCCATATGGTGGCCGATATATCGTGCATCCCTATATCATTATGAACTAAACTTGAAATAAGAGAAGTATCTTCAATAACAAATTCAATCGGGTTTCCAAACCAGTTTGAATATTTGATCCATGTTTGATATTCCTGCAATTATAATTGCAGCTGAAGAGCATATTGATATACATGCTACATGTTTATTATATCCTAATGTTTTTTGAGTCCAAAACCAGGTTTGTTTTTGACAGTTTTCATGAGATTTATCCGTTCATAGCAAACCACTGCATTAAATAGAGTGTCAGATTATGTGAATATAGCACTGCAAATCATTTTAAAGATTCTGTGGTGCTGCTTTCTATTTAATTAAATCTACACAGGAGTCAGAACTATGAAAATAACTATAATAGCTCAAAAGAGGGGCTGAAATCATCTGAAAATCATGATGCAGTCACTTTTGGGCAAAGCACCACGCAGAACAGCACTGGAGCGCCGCCAGTTTACACACAATGCTGTCTCTCAGAGTCAAACACCAAAGCTCTTCACACGTTGCTACACACTGACCTACATAGTTTCCAGTCAGCTGATTGCTTCTTATGCTGTAGCCAAGAGCCAATCAGAAGTGGAGGCGGGGACGAAACGGCCAATAGCAACCCTGACACTGACGATATGCCCATGGTTTCTCTTTTTTGCCTCCTTCAGTGCCAGGCAGATGCAAACACTCTGCACCGAGTATGGCTGACTGTTCCTACAATCTGCTTGGCACTTTTTTTCTTTTTACAGAATCACCAATATGTCCGTTTTAGCACATAGACAGGGTGTAAACATTCAATTCGGCAACTAACCTACATGTAACTGTGGACTGCTATCATTATGATGTGTAAAATATACATATACAGTGTCTTGATTATGCAAAAAGGGCAAAAGTTCTTCAAATGAATTATGCATAGTGTAAATATTAAATACAAATGAGTAATTATTCGACTTTCATGTATAATACTGTAAAGCTGCTTTGACGATCCCCATTGTAAAAAACGGCTTGTTTGGGATGGTGCCAAATCATCTTTATATGTAATATCTGCACAACAGCCTTACATCTGCAGGATTGCGCAGGGATTTCTCTAATTCAAATCCAGCTATACCAACAGCCTTCATTCGACTTGATTCCATGTTGGAGAAATTGCTTTTCCAGGCCTAGCTAATCCCTCAAATCAAACAGGGATGAGAGAAGCTATAGCAAAAGCCCTAATGTTGGAGTTTATTTTCATGAAAAAGGAGCGATTCTATTGATCATACATAGAATGAATAGTGAAAATGTTAGAGATATTGCTTCATTTATTTTGTTCTTTTGATCATGCTTCAGTGCTTGGTGAAATTATGAGGAAAGCTGGGGCATTTAAAAGGGCTTTTATCAGTGGCACTTTCCACTCTGCTGTAACGCCCTTTGGCATGACCACAACAGCACGCATTTTATCAGCAAACCACACGACTAGTCCACATTTCCAGCATGCGTGTTGCACCCTGTAAGAACAGAAGCCCCTATAGACGTGAATTATAGTAAACTGGGACCGTTTTGCCATCGAGATGTCCCAATAAACCGGAATTCACCCTATTAGCTGCAACACATGGATTTCGAGAACACAACCAGTCCCGATATGCACAAAGCAAGACAAGTTTAAAAACTAGCCCGTCTTTGACCTGACGTACCTTCCATCCAGCAGAGCTGTTGCTGTCACCTTTGTCCTTGAAGTATGGCACATTCCGGACCATCCAATCATAGACCTGGGCCAATGTCAGTCGCTTCTCAGGCGAGCTCTCGATGGCTTGAGTGATGAGGTCCGCGTAGGAATAGTTTCCCCAGGCATTCCTGCGGGCAGAGGATTTTCTGGACTGCTGAGGAATCAGACCGTTGATGCTGGAGTCGTTGCATGCGGGCAGAGCACGCTGGGAAGATAGAGGAGAGCCGTAGGAGTCTTGGTCACTGACAGCAGCACTGGTTTCTATGGCAGGAGCAGCAGCCTGGTTTCCTTCGGTCACACTGACAGGCTTTGATGCTCCTGTAATGGCACTAGATGCACACGCATCATCACTGCCAAGTTCATCCACCTCCTCCTCGGGAATGATTCCCACATCTGCTGGTTCTGCTTTCCCGTCATTGGACTCCGGTCTGGGCAGAGGCCAAGTGCAGGACCTGGGCCTTTTTTGGGGCTCGAAATCAGGGTCTATGTCGACGTCCACTGCCAAGGGCTTATCTATCTCCTCTTCCATATTTCCAGGACTCCTTCAAATGAATGATGTATGGACGGCTTTTCTGAACACAACAGCAGCAGTGCCCTCGTGCATGCCATTAATGGGTCACTTCTAGAGTCCACATTTCAATGCGGGACACTTAGAGAATCGAATTGATGTCGTGAGATGTTCAGGAATATTTACAAATGCGCTCATGGCCACTTCCAGCACACAGAAGGATTCGTTCATAAACCTCGCTCGTTTTTGGTTAGTTTTCAGCGTTAAACACACGACAAAACGAGCGAAAATGCCTCCATTCGACTCGTTTAATGAAGCTTCCGTGGTTCAAAAGCATAAAGAATGGAACGGTCGAATTTGTTACATTGTTGCTAGACGTCTGGCTGCGAATGTGTTACATTATAACATTACATCATAATGCGAATGTTACATTGTTTCAGAACGCAGCTGCCGCCTGTTAAATCGCTGATTGAAAGCGATCAAAAGGGCTGTACGTGAGCGAAAGTGTCCTAAAACGATCAAGCCATACCTCCACAGCCGTCCCGCTGCAAATCAGCACTAATGAGTCCTAACACACACACGATTTTCCCCAATAAACCTCCATGATCCCTCTTCCATGTCCGAGCAGGACGCTGCGTCCCGCAACCCGGGCGAACCAACACTGCCAAAGCCCTTAATGCGCTGCTGCTCCGCTGCAAACTACAGAGAAGAACAGCACCACAGCGATCATCCGCCCCCTGGAACCAGTCGGAGGAACTGCTTCTTAAAGGGCCGGAGAGCAGCACTGGAGCTCACATCCACAGCCACACACGTCATCTTCACATTACACAGAAATGCCATCGCAAGAGCTCCTATTTAACACACTCTCGAATAATGGCTTCTAGACAAAGAGCCTCGCACGCAATAGAATGGCTACATTTATATATTTTTTCATAGGTCCTTTTGGTATCTGCTGTAATATGTTTATTTTTAATTAATTGTATAGCTCATTGGCCTAAAACTCAATTCCTGGAGGGCCACAGATCTATAGTTGTGCTCCAACCCTAATCAAACACCTGATCCAGCTAATCAAGCTCTTCAGGATCACGAGAGGCTTCCAAGCAGGTGTGAGTTAAACTCAACAGAGCTGTGGTCCTCCAGGAACTGAGTTTGAGACCACTGGTATGCATAGATCGATAGGAGAACATATTTTAAAATATTAATATGAATGTTAAATAATAACTTGGGGAACAATAAATTGGTAAACTGATGGAAAGGTACACTTTTCTTTGACAAATTTAAGGCATTACTCATGCACAATGTGTGCTACAGACAAGATTCACACCAAAATGTAACACTTAAAAATTGGAGTTTGTTCAGATCCGTAATCCGAAGTATGAGCTTGATATAGCAAGTACCTCTAATAAAATAAATCTCAGGTCCTCACAGCAAAGGCCCGGCCAGGTCTCCTTCATTAGACCCAAATACACATGACTGATATTCTCCTATTAGGTTTTGAACACAAATAATGAAGAATAACCACATAAACCTACCTGCAAACAGAAGCAATAGAGAACGCTTCAGAACAATCAGACATCAATAAAATATCAAATGTTTTTAATGCAAACAATCTTAAATAGGTTTCATTTCAGCTATCTGGCAACTATAGGTTGTCAAAATATTCAAAAACCATTTATATAATCAGAAAGGCAGCTTGATTTCAAAACACGTCTTTGGCAGATCCACATCCACATTCTTCAAAAAACCTGCCCATTATTCAAGACCAAAGCTCAAAAAGAGGCTAGTCTCTCGTTCATGTTTGCATGTGCGTTTATAAAGTGCAGCATTATTCAATACAGTTCTGATTAAAATACAGTCCTCACCAAATCAAAATGGAGTTGATCCCAAGACCTCATGAGAGGCTGAGTCTTAAGATGGTTGAGATGGCCGCTGTGTATATGGAGTTAGTAATGATAAAAAGCTACTTAGAGCTCCGATCTCCTGCAACCCAGTACTCCTCTGTTTGCATCTCAGTAAGGCGAGATACTGTCCTCTGGAAGGCGAACACCTCCTCTTCTCCTGTAAAGATCGCCAGAGAGCCGGCTGCATCCTGATGCATTAAAAGAGAAAATCAAATCACTGCTGCCCGTCAGGGTAAAGAGATCAACACATCAAGGTTAAAAACCAAAAGATGTTTAGAGGAATGGTTCACCTAAAAACTGACTAGCCCTCAGGTCATCCGAGATTCAGATTACAATAGAGAAAAAGCAATATTATGGATTACAGATTATTTTAGCCAGAGGCAATGGACTGAAGTTAAAAATGTCTTAATGTTTGTTTTTTTTCCTCACAAAGGCAGTTTTTGTCTTCTCAAGATGTTAATTGGTGGACTGCAGCGGTGTAGATTACTTGTGATGTTTTTATCAGCTGTTTGGTCTCTCATTCTGACGGCACCCATTCACTACAGAGGATCTACTGCTGAGCAAGTTATGTAATGCTACATTTCTCCATGAAGAATCAAACTTATCTACATCTTGCATGGTCTAATTTTGAGTAAAAAAAAAAAAAAAAAAGTTTTTTGGGGTGAACTAGTTTATTTTTTTAAGACCAGTAAGGGGTTTTATTTTGCCGTATTAATGGTATTAATTTTGGCCAGTCCTATTGAGCAACACATACACCCTACTATATCAAAAGTTTGGGGTCAGTAAGACTTTTTAATCAAATAAATAAATACTTTTATTCAACAACGGTACAATAAATTAATCAAAACTGACAGTGAAGATATTTATGTTGCAAAAGATTTCAAACAAATGCTGTTCTTTTGAACTTTCTTTTCATCAAAGAATCATGAATTGCGTCAAAGATTCCACAAAAATGTGTAGCAGCAAAACTTTTTTTAACACCGATAATAATAAGAAAGATTTCAGTAAATCAGCATATTAGAATGATTTCTGAAGGATCATGTGACACTGAAGACTGGAGTAATGATGCTGAAAAATCAGCTTTGATCACAGAAATCATTTTAAAATATATTCAAATAGAAAACAGATATTTTAGTTGTAATAATATTGCACAATATTTATTATAGAAATGTATTTCAAAAACATTTTACAAATATATATATATATATATATATAAAAAATGACCAACCCCAAACTTTCAGCTTGCAACACAAGTTCCTTATTTAATTCTCTTAAATCTGAATAGCAAAGCGTTTGTAAATTACCCTTGAAATGCCCAGATCATCCAATAAAACATGAGTGTCATGATGGTCGTGATCGTCATGTTCCTGAACAAACAGATCATCTAATGGAGCTTCAGCCTGCAGCACGACTCGAACCTGTGGAGATATTCCACCGAACTGTGAGAGGTGCCTTTAAGACCTTCCAACAGAAATCACAGGAATTCATCATGACTTACCTTGTGCTCATATAGTGCATCGATGAGAGTTATAAAGCGTCTGGCTTGCGTCTTCTTGTTCAAAGTGAGCAAGGGAATGTTTCGGATGAAAACGGTGTCAAACACAGCAGAGATCTCCAGGTAGTCACTGGCTCCTATCGGCTAACAGTTAAAAACAACACGTTACTCACTAATATTTTTCATTTCAGTGGAGGAACAACAAGGAAACACAAGCTTACTCGATCACACAGCTCCTCAAAAGTGCAGTCTGCTATGGTCCCACATGCTTTAGCAAGTGTCAATATCCTGCCATGTACCTTTAGAGATCTGGGCCGAGTAACTGTGATAAACAAAATGAACCTGAATCAAATTTGCATAAAATATAAAGTCAAAGCACAATTAAATTCTCAACTCACTAAATTCTGGATGCATAACACACACATAATTGTAAACACATTCTCATTTGCATCAATGACATCTAATGGGCTGCCATAGAAATCCTGATAAACCCTCAGCTAATTAAATGAGTGTTTGTTATTTAGCAAACACATTAGCAGCCAACTTACTGTCATTCTGTTTGAAGGCCATCTCATCGAACAGCTTATCGAGTGTTGCGTCAACATCAGGTTCACTGGAACTAAATTAAAAAATATTTAATAATTCATCACTTCATAATACAATGTTTTTATTCGCTTGGTCTAAGCACTAACATTGACTGTTCAAGCAAAGCATGTCATGTTTTGGATGTTAAATGTTCATGCCCTATCTTAATATGAAAGGACAACAGAAGTAAATCATATGATATTCAAAACATGGCACATCCAGACTTGCCTAAGCATCAGTGAGTCATCGAATGGTGTGTGTTTGGATTGTTTGAAAACTATCATTATTTCTGTAACTCGTCTTGGTAACATTAGTCATGCAGAAATTTGACAATTCAGCTTTAAACACTTTAGGAATACTTTTTTACATGTACATTTATGCATTTATCAGACACTTTTATCCAAAGCGACTTACAGTGCATTCAGGTTATACATTTTTGTCAGTATGTGTGTTCCTGGGAATTGAACCCATGACCTTTTGTGCTGCTAACGCAATGCTCTACCACTGAACCACAGGAACACGATTTTTAAGATGTAGATCTTTGATTAAAGAAAATAGTCAACTTCCATAACTGATTAAGAGTGCATTGCTAAACGAATCAACATCTCATTTTGTACAACATAATGAATTTTCTCACAGGCAGAAGAGTTTCCCAGCTGAAGGACGATTTCTTCTCCGATAATCTATTCCAGCATCCAGATGCAGTGTTTGGCAGTACTCCTGTTTACAAGACATTAGACTGCTGCTTTATTTGCAGCACTTATAACAGAAAGTAACATAACATGCATTATCACGGTTTTGACCTTAATCCCAAAAGTGCAACAAGAGCATTAAAGAAATGTGACCCTCTCTGTGAAATCCAGGCTAAAGTCTCAAAATCTAATTATGAATAAGCATCAAAGTTTGACTTTTACCATGAATTTCACTATAATTTCAATCTTTGACACGACCTTACTCAGTCAATATTAAAGATATAAAGGTTAAATGGTCACAGAATGTACTTTACCATATGAAGGATGATTTTTAGCAGAAAACAGCAAATCACAAAAAAGTACTTTAGCTGGGTTTTCACAGAGAGGGTCACAAATAGTTCACCCAAAAATGAAATATTGCAGAAATATTTGGCAGATTTCAACAGATTTGGAGATATTTAACATTTAATCACTTGCTCACCAACGGATCCTATGAAGTGAATGGGTGCCGTCAGAATGAGAGTCCAAACTGCTGATTAAAAATGTCACAATAAAAAAACGTTGGGCTTCACAAGACAATAATTGATGTACTGAAGTGCAGTGAATTATTGTGATGTAATCAGCTGTCGAGACTCTCATTCTGACGGCACCCATTCACTGCAGAGGATACATTGGCGAGCAAGTGATGTGATGCTACATTTCTCCAAATCTGTTCTATTGAAGAAACAAACTCATCTTGGACAGCCTGAGGGCAAGTAAAGTTTCAGCAAATGTTCATGTTTGGGTGAACTATTCCTTTACGTACACTACATAACGCCAATAAACACTGCACTAAGTGTATTAGATAATACACCTGTTGCTGAAGTGCTTACCTTTAGCACGGCGATGAAGGGCACAAAGTTCACCCTCTGTAATCCGTTTTTGTACAGATCTGGAAAACAAGATATTGTGCTCCAAACAAACTGGGATTTGGAAGCCAAGAGTTACTGAAAGAAACTGCACACATTATGTGATGGCTACACAATTATGGTGCATGATTTACTTCAAATCAATTAATGAGTAAACCTCATTAAAAAAATTACAGTTAGGTAAATGCAAGTCGCTTTGGATAGAAGCGTCTGCTAAATGACTAAATGTATATATTGAATTAAACATGTAAATTAAATAGAAAGACTAAAATAGTATTTTCTTGTAAAACATACTCCAATAATTTAATTAAAACTATAATAAATATTTGTTGTAGTGTTGCACAATCACTGGCGGTCACATTGAAGAAACAACTATACAAATAACAGGCTAGTCAGTTGATCTCTTGATTAGTACAAGCAACTGATAAGTGCTACCCTTATACCCAAAATAATGTATATAACAACTACATTCATTCAGTATTTTGCTGGATTCATAGCGTCTTACCATCTGGAGGTCGGTTAGACGTTGCAACAACTACAACCCCGTTCAGAAAGAGGTTCTCAAAGAGCTGCTTAAGAATCATGGCATCTGCGATATCAGTGACCTAATGAACAGAGAGAGCAAAAGAAACCGTAAGAATCAATACCGATTCTTCTCAGTGCCGGTTTTATTGTCACTGCATGGATTTAAAAGATAACTGAAGCAGATCTCAGCGATCACAAAGCTTGCAACGACACAATTACTGAGTGAAACATTCACCTGGAACTCATCAAAACACAGAAGACAGGCCTCCTCACTGATTTCTTCAGCAACCGGAGCGATAGGATCGTACGCCTTTGCCATTTTACCCACTTTTCTCTTGGGCAAACTCTGCTTGAGCCGATGGATTCCTATATAAACATGAGTCTGTCTGAGTAAGAGCAAATAATGGCAACTTTACTCGTGTTGGCATCTGTTTATAATTGATATTCAGAACTTAAATGCCTTTATAGGTCATTTTGGGGCTCTGGGAATATTTCAGTCACTCAGATGCTAAATAAGAGCTAATTTAGCTTAAAAAGTATTGAAGATAAACATTGCTCATATCAGACAACATTGAAAAATAATATAGTTACCAAATGTTATGAGATGGTCACAAAAATAAAAAGTAAATTAATTAAAAATGACCAAAACCTAAAAAGTATCAGTACACAAACACCAATAGTGTGTAATCACAGCAGCTTGTTCAAATCTGACAATAATAACTCAAAATCATAAACTTACGTCTATGTACATCCAACATGAATCCGTGAAAATGGACCCTTTTTTTCTTCACTGTCTCTACATGATCATAAAACATGTCCATAACCATAGTTTTTCCTGTGCCTGAGAGAACGAGAAAATAAGCATTGATAACAGAACTGAGCAGTTTATTTCAATAACAAGACAAAAACATCTGACTGAGCCACAACATGAACTTACCAACATCTCCATATATGTAATAACCTTTCGGTGGTTTTCTGTAGGAGAAGAACTGTTGCAGAGATAAAAGAAATCTGAATTTGTTAAAGCACATCTGCAGCATATTATTTGGCTGCTTTAGGACACACAACTTTGTGCATTTACCTTTGAGAAAAGTGCTGAGCGGTCATTGCTGTACCCTCGAAGATCCTTCTGCATCTGATCCAGTTTCTCCAAAGCAGCCCTCTGCTGCAGATCTTCTCGTAACTGTCCATCTTGAATGAGACGGTCGTAATGCTCCAACGGTCTGGCAAAACTGCTGCTCGGAGAAGTCCTGGCACTGGACACTTCAACAGTCTGTGATAACACACTCGTGGCAAGACCTGCAAGACAGAAAATAGTTTCATGAGATTGAAATGACTGATGTTTCACGAATACTTGTGTTGAACAAGATCAGCGTGATTGCACTTCATTCAACATTTCTATTTCTCGTGATTATGTGTAAGTGCTGAAGGACCACTATCAACTTTGTTCTTATTGAACACCAGTTCAATGGAGAACGGGGCTAGTTGTCACAAAGGTTATAGCTCAGAAGCTATACGTTTTTGAGTTCAGTTTTAACAAGGCTTGTTCTCTTTAGCGGTTTTATATGCAAGTTTAAACATCTAGATCAAAACTGTCCTATATAAAAAGATAATTTATGTAAATACTGTCCTACAAACTAAAATTATAATATTATCATAAATTCTGTAATAGCTGTTGAACCACTGACATACATTAAAGACAACACTCAAGAGAAATAGGAGATAAAAACATGTTATATTTTAAGATAAAGAGATTTCGTGATATATATTCGGGACATTTATAACATTTATTAACCTGGAGTCGAACATACTGGTGTTCTTGTCTTGTCAGAATGTCAGACGAACATAATGACATCTTCACATAAATATCCCTGTCATTCAAGTCTCATTGAAAGCCCTTACCTCTTTTAAAACAGCTGACAATAGCAGACAAAGCAGACTTCGACGGAAGCTTGTTTTTCACACAGAACTGAAGCCCAAGCGCCACCAAGGACGCTTTACCGGCTGCCATGATATTCAAACTGCGGAAGCTTTATTGCAAGTACGCCCTGAACAGAGGAGGAGGGCGTGGTCTCTGTAAAAGGGAGCGATGATCATGAATATTAACTACTTGACGTGTCTCTCCGCTCCAGTTAGCAAACAACGTCAGAATGACCTTAGAATGAGTTTAGCGTAATTTGTAAATTCGCCTTCTGAATAGTGAGAGACTAGGCGTGGCTTAAGTACAAACGGCCTTCCAAGGTTCAAGGTTCTTTTATTCGTCACATACTCAATTATACAGGATTTAATCAGTAGTGAAATGTAAATCAGGACAGGTCCGCTCAATGGACAGTGCAAAAAAATAAAATTAAAAATGAAACATAACACAAGAGAATATATATAAATATAGGTAAGAATAAAAAAAAAATAGGGTAAAATGTGCAATACAGTATACTGTGGACTTAATACATAATAATATACATTTTATCCAGACATAAAAACATGGAAGATCCAAGGGTTTTCATCATTTTTCATAATTCTCATATGTATTCTTTAAAATTGAGAAAAAAATAAGTTGTTATCGATCTCATTTTATAAAGTGTGATTCAAAGTTTTCATTTAAAAATACATCTTTATATTTGTCTGGCAGAGTCCATGCTGTTGAACTGGTCATTATCTTTCTTATTCACAAGAACACATTTATTAACAATTTGCATAGATTTGAGTCTTTCTTGCTGCGAATGCCAATACTGCAAAATCTCTTAAAAAGTCTAAATAATAATAATAATAATACATTTCTTAAGAAACCATTCTTCCTCGTTGAGGTGTCCTCGGTTTATCTGTTTATTTTTCCTTTCCTTTTTCTTTCATGTTCATTTTAATGCAGTGCCGGTTCTTTGAATCTAATAATACTCATGTTAGTCTAATGTGTGCATCCATGTAAAATCTCCCCATATGTGGAAGGATTTGATAATGAGTCAGCCAGATGCTCACATTAAATAATACAGTTACTTTTGACATATATAATGACAGCCAGCAGCCTAGCCATAACGCATCTCCTCGACCTCATATTAGCTTTATGAACATGTGATGAGAAGCAGCCCAGGATCTGGATGCCTGTTTCCATGACAACAAGGACTGTGCAGCATCATGAACACTGAAACGTGCGCTTTGGCTTCATGACATGCTGTGGATGATGAGAGGAGCAACTCTTCAGAAGCGTTGCATGCTTTTGACTTTATTTTTGCTTTGGCTTTGACTGGAAGGTAGGGGAGAAGGTTGGCGTTATTTGTGCTCGTTGTATTTGATCATGTGTAGTGCTTTCATTCGGTGTCTACAGCTGCTTAATGCAGGCTTATGCTGAATGGTGTGAGGAGGTGGATGTTTATGTGTGTGTCCATGGCAAAAGCACTCTTCTTCTCCTGCACTCAATGCTTTAGTCTGATGAGAGGACTGAACCTGTGTGTGAATCTGATGAAAGGACTGAACCCGTGTGTGTGAATCTGATGAGAGGACTGAACCCGTGTGTGTGAATCTGATGAGAGGACTGAACCCGTGTGTGTGAATCTGATGAGAGGACTGAACCCGTGTGTGTGAATCTGATGAGAGGACTGAACCCGTGTGTGTGAATCTGATGAGAGGACTGAACCCGTGTGTGTGAATCTGATGAGAGGACTGAACCCGTGTGTGTGAATCTGATGAGAGGACTGAACCCGTGTGTGTGAATCTGATGAGAGGACTGAACCCGTGTGTGAATCTGATGAGAGGACTGAACCCGTGTGTGTGAATCTGATGAGAGACTGAACCCGTGTGTGTGAATCTGATGAGAGGACTGAACCCGTGTGTGAATCTGAGGAGAGGACTGAACCCGTGTGTGTGAATCTGATGAGAGGACTGAACCCGTGTGTGTGTGAATCTGAGGAGAGGACTGAACCCGTGTGTGTGAATCTGATGAGAGGACTGAACCCGTGTGTGTGAAGTCTGATGAGAGGACTGAACCCGTGTGTGAATCTGATGAGAGGACTGAACCCGTGTGTGTGAATCTGATGAGAGGACTGAACCCGTGTGTGTGAATCTGATGAGAGGACTGAACCCGTGTGTGTGAATCTGATGAGAGGACTGAACCCGTGTGTGAATCTGATGAGAGGACTGAACCCGTGTGTGTGTGAATCTGATGAGAGGACTGAACCCGTGTGTGTGAATCTGATGAGAGGACTGAACCCGTGTGTGTGAATCTGATGAGAGGACTGAACCCGTGTGTGAATCTGATGAGAGGACTGAACCCGTGTGTGTGAATCTGATGAGAGGACTGAACCCGTGTGTGTGAATCTGATGAGAGGACTGAACCCGTGTGTGTGAATCTGATGAGAGGACTGAACCCGTGTGTGAATCTGATGAGAGGACTGAACCCGTGTGTGAATCTGATGAGAGGACTGAACCCGTGTGTGAATCTGATGAGAGGACTGAACCCGTGTGTGTGAATCTGATGAGAGGACTGAACCCGTGTGTGTGAATCTGATGAGAGGACTGAACCCGTGTGTGTGAATCTGATGAGAGGACTGAACCCGTGTGTGAATCTGATGAGAGGACTGAACCCGTGTGTGTGAATCTGATGAGAGGACTGAACCCGTGTGTGTGAATCTGATGAGAGGACTGAACCCGTGTGTGAGAATCTGATGAGAGGACTGAACCCGTGTGTGAATCTGATGAGAGGACTGAACCCGTGTGTGTGAATCTGATGAGAGGACTGAACCCGTGTGTGTGAATCTGATGAGAGGACTGAACCCGTGTGTGAATCTGATGAGAGGACTGAACCTGTGTGAGAATCTGATGAGAGGACTGAACCCGTGTGTGTGAATCTGATGAGAGGACTGAACCCGTGTGTGAATCTGATGAGAGGACTGAACCCGTGTGTGAATCTGATGAAAGGACTGAACCCGTGTGTGAATCTGATGAGAGGACTGAACCTGTGTGTGAATCTGATGAGAGGACTGAACCCGTGTGTGTGTGAATCTGATGAGAGGACTGAACCTGTGTGTGAATCTGATGAGAGGACTGAACCCGTGTGTGAATCTGATGAGAGGACTGAACCCGTGTGTGAGTCTGATGAGAGGACTGAACCCGTGTGTGAATCTGATGAGAGGACTGAACCCGTGTGTGTGAATCTGATGAGAGGACTGAACCCGTGTGTGTGAATCTGATGAGAGGACTGAACCTGTGTGTGAATCTGATGAGAGGACTGAACCCGTGTGTGTGAATCTGATGAGAGGACTGAACCCGTGTGTGTGAATCTGATGAGAGGACTGAACCCGTGTGTGTGAATCTGATGAGAGGACTGAACCCGTGTGTGAATCTGATGAGAGGACTGAACCCGTGTGTGTGAATCTGATGAGAGGACTGAACCCGTGTGTGTGAATCTGATGAGAGGACTGAACCCGTGTGTGCACTGTAAAAAATGATTTTATGGCTCAGTAAATAAAACAGAATAAATCATGCATCTTTTGCTAAGAATATTTTTGTAAAATTAAAACTCTTGAATATTAAGTAAAACCTAAAGATATACTTTTTTTCTTGTAATTATTAGACATCCGACAGACAAGTACATTTTACTTGTGACTCTCTGTCATATTTACACGAATTAATAAAGTACTTGAAGCAAATAAAAAATCATGTAAAATTTACGCCGTCTTGAAGCAAGGAATCTGCGCATGCGTTGAAAGAAATCGCGAAGATCAATGGCTTCTACATCTACACCACCATCTCTTCTCGGCAGGTAAGTATTTAAAACTGCATTATATTACGGATTTTAGATTTCATTTATTCAAGAAATGTAATTTTATTAGATGATGGTGTTGTCATCACTTAATTCTGTGCCTTTGAAATGTTTAGAGTGTTCTCGAGTTAGCTTTGTGAAACGAGCGCCATATAAACTAACGTTAACGTACATTGCAAAATATTTAACACGTTTAAACTTAAAGTTTCACATAAATACGGGTAAAACGAGAATGTTAACTAGAATTTAGTTGTTATTGTTATTTTTGTATGTTTGTGCATTGATTTTCGGAACAATATGTATCGACGAATTAATAATAGGCCTACGTGAACAGGTTTTCATTCCATCATTTTATATAAATCACAATATAAATCATTCCACCATTCTTTAATTAATTTGCTAAATTGTGCGTTCTGTTTATTAATGGGTCCTTCTTTACTCAATCGCGTCCATTTTGTAAATTACCATAACTCGTTCCTTTTAAAAAAAAATCAAAGCAGTGAAAGATTATTATAATATGGACACGATTTAACTTAGATTTAAATTAACGTGGTTTAATGCAAGGACATGGTGAGGGGAACTTGTACGGTCATGTTTTTATGAGTTTGATCTGATTTAGTTCAATATAGGGGTCATTATCTAAAACGTGCCATTTTGTGTCCCTCAGAAAAAAGCCCTGTAAATCTTAATAAACCATAAAACAAATAAAATATTTTATAATTTAGTTTCCATAATATGTCTCATAATATAAGAATAAATTAATTTCTGTTTCTTTTGTTTTAAAGGATTTTAATCACATTTTGTGCAAAGCATCTTGCACAAATGTTGAAAATAGCCTGTCCCTCAGTATGATTTTTCTACTTCTACTTGCTATCGAGGCCAAAAAGTCAAACTATCATAAAACAACATATACTTGTATAAAGCCTTAAGTGTCAGTTCATTAGTCATGAATGGATTTTATTCTTAAAGGTGTCAAATTTTGAAAAAAAAACACAATTTAGTCGGGTCCCTAGGTTCTCGTCAACCCTGTTACTTTTATGAAACACCTCTTTAAAGAAAATGGTCTGTTCCAAAAGTGCCATCAGTTCCAGGAAGTGACATCATCTGCCTTTCATGAAGTTGATGGTAGAAGACAAGTAAGTGTTCTCTTCTTT
This sequence comes from Gymnocypris eckloni scoliostomus, assembly GCA_027564155.1. Classification (NCBI taxonomy): domain Eukaryota; kingdom Metazoa; phylum Chordata; class Actinopteri; order Cypriniformes; family Cyprinidae; genus Gymnocypris; species Gymnocypris eckloni. The sequence goes on from CM050428.1 coordinate 24,953,268, forward strand.
TAATTAATTTTCTTTGAGTTTATGTAATGTCTGAAAGACAGGGACAACTCATTGTGTCAGCCCTGTTACCAGAAAAGCATATGTTAAAAAGTTATTTGTACATATTTAAAATGTACATACATAACAAAATGTATGCCTCTCATTAAGGCACATAATGTGGTGTCATTACCTATACCTCATGGCTAGTAATGGCCAAAAACATTTTAAATCGTCAACCCTGTTACCGTCAACCCTGTTACCATTCCAGGGTAACAGGGTTGACAAAGTATCTTTGTGTGTCTTACCCATGTTGTATACCCAAGAAGGGTTAAATCAAGGGCAACTCACCCTGAGCCAACCCTTCTTGGATAACTATGACCTGGATGACTAAGAATTTCCACAGTACTTTTCTTACTAATAGTATTTACATAATATTAGTGGTGGGCGTTATCGGCGTTAACGTGCTGCGTTAACGTGAGACTCTTATCAGGCGATAAAAAATATCGCCGTTAATCTATTCTCAAAGTTGGGTTGGGAGCTGGGTCTATACTACGCAAGCTATGATGACTTTCACCCTGATATTTTACCTAGCCGGAGTTGCACTGTAGGGGCGAGCGAGTCTTGAACTAGAGGCTGGCATTTTCGGAATCCAGCGGGATGGGAAACAAAATCGCTACGAATCACGTGATTGGGACGAGAGGGGAAAATATTTAATCGGGAGTGGGTGGGACCGGGAATAGTAATGATACCCAACTTTACACACAAATATACCTTTTATATAAATAAACTATAAACTGTATATTTAAATTCTGAACTCAATTCTAGTTGCCCTGTCTCTTTATGCTCTCCTCCTGTTTGCTTTGGTGTGGCTGGTTAAGTGAATGACATTTTAATCTAGATTAATTCCAAGATTACAGTGAGATTAATCTAGATTAAAAAAAAAATAATCTATGCCCACCACTACATAATATACATGTTTTTACAGTTTTCATCCCTAAAAGTCATGATTTTTATTTATTCTACTGATAGGTAGGCTAAAATGTGTTGAGGTTACTGATCTATACTGATACACACAAGTGCATTGGGTTTTATAAATGTGCTTTATAAACCAAAAGTCATTATTATTTTTATTATGAGAAGTCAATAAATTAGCAAGGTTGCTGTTAAAGTGTTTTATGTATTTTGATTTGATTTTGTTAGGATGCCTCTTTCTGCAGCTGAGAAACAGTGCAGATACAGACAACGAGAGATGCTGATCCTGAGAGGCGAGAAGCATATTTAGGAAAAGAGAGGGCAAAATGGACAGAGACACAGGGAAAAAGCAGTCAGTTAGTGAACTAAATGACCGAAAAAGGAGAGCCAAGCGGAACTGGAGAGCAGCACAAGTGAAAAGCAGAACAGCCAAAGCAGCAAGTACAGCAATCATAGATCAGTGCACGACGCCACCTCTAAGTCCAGAACCAGGTGTAGAGCCAGCACCAGGGACCTCAAGGTTAGGGTTAGAGTAGAAGTTATGGCTTTTGTTCAATGTTTAAATTTTGTAAATTTTGATTTAAGGTGTGTGTGTGTGCTGGTTTATGTGATTTATGAGGACACAAATTTGTATAATGACATGTCTATTACATTGGTATTACAACTTAAGCGTTGTTTGTGAGGACATTTCATAAGTCCTAAATCAAATAACTTAAAAAACATAAAAAACTATGTTTTATTAAAAATGTAAAAATGCAGAATGTTTCCTGTGATGGGCAGGTTTAGGGATAGGGGCAGTGTGTGTGTGTGTGTGTGTGTGTGTGTGTGTGTGTGTGTGTGTGTGTGTGATGGGTAGGTTTAGGGATAGGGGCAGTGTAAGGGGATAGAATATACAGTTTGTACAGTATAAAAACCAGTACGCCTATGGAGAGTCCTCACAATGCAGTTGCACCAACATGTATGTATGTATGTGTGTGTGTGTGTGTGTGCGTGCGTGTGGGTGTGCATGCATGTTCATGTACATGCGTCTCCCTATTTATTTATGATAATTTGATTGTCAGTACAAGTATTTCATTGATCAGTGCTTCATTGTGTTGCAGGCAACGTGATCAGGGTCGTTTAAGGTCAAAGAAGGAGAGAAAGAGGCTCCACCATGACCCTTGACCTTAAGGCCAAACATGTTCAATTGGTCATTTAATTGTGATGTAATGTTAATGTTTTAATAAAACAATTGGTTTACATTTACATCCGCAGAATCATCATCATTTTTCATAATTTTTAATGCTAAAATATCTCAATAGAGCTGTCTCCAAAAATGCTGATTAGAATTTTTGAATTAAAGGTTTATGAATGTCCAATTAAGACTCCATTACACCCATAACTGTAACTCAAACAAGCATAACTGTTGTCAACCCTGTTACTGATGTGTCAACCCTGTTACTTGTTTAATATTCTAATATAATAAAAACAATGAAAATAAAAATGTAATAAACTAATTGTAAATGTTTATTAAGAGAGGCTAATAATCCACTCAAAGTTGAATTGAGGTGTTTTATTTTTGTTTCCATACATCTTTCTTAAAACAGAAGATGCTGGAAGAGTGTCATTTGGAAATGAACATATTCATCCACTAAAACAAAATACAACTTTCAATATTCTCAATTCACAAACACTCTTAATGTAACAAGGGGGGGTTATCTTTCACAGTATATCAGATTTGTTCTATATATGTATTTAAAACCTTTTCAAAAAGTAATGAATATGTCGGTAACAGGGTTGACCAAACACACACATTTACGTTGGTTATATGAATAAATTAAAAAAAATAAGATAGCCTGAGATGGCACGGCACATTTTCCTGAGAGGTAAGGATCTACTTCATCCAAAAAGGGGCTTAAAGATTTTCAAAACAGTACTTTGAAAATCACACATTTAAAGTGGGAAATGGCACGTTTTCGTATAATGACCCATAGAGATGACGTTTCGTTTTGGAGTTGTTTTATCACTTTTTTACACAAGTTTTGTGTGATCTCGTTCCAAAGACTGTAAGTTACGTTAGTCTCCAAAGAAAAAAAAAGTAAAATTCAAAGATAGCCACCGTTTCTGGAGTGTTTAAAAATTCCTTGTTCTGTCTATTGTACTTATTGAAATCATTGAAACATATTTTAAAAAGTTAAAAGTTTTAATACTATTTAAAAATGTAAGAAAATTGTTATAAAATGAGATGTCTTTTATTCACTATTGATTATTAGAAATACATCTCTTTACAGGGACATACCATTGAGAAAAGACGAGATGGCAGTCTTGTTGAATGTCTTGGAGAGGGGGCAGAGAATCTTTTCAAAGACGGCAGTGTAAGTCCCAGACATGTTATGCTAAACATTTCTATCCAGTCTGTAAAACTGTCCTGACCATTTTTTTGTTTCTACAACAATATAGCTTATGATGTTATTAACACTTTAAATTTGCTTTTTCCCATCATCCTCCTTGATTGCATAAGGATGGCAGTCAAGAAGACTTCACAGAAGACGTCATGATGATTCTTGTCCATGGAAACAGAGACGAAGAGCCAGTGGTTTCCATTGTTCTTGAAGGAAGCAAGGTTCTATGTAAAGGTGAAAATACTGCTAAAGCTTGTGCTCTCCTGATGGGGCTGATTTATGCTTTAAATCTGCAGTATCCCTCAAAGCTCAAATACACTTTTGAGGTTTTCCAGAAACTGTTTCTGGAGCTGGATGGACTTAAGCTCTCTCCTAAAGTTCGGTCTTTGAAAAACAAGCTGCTTGCTTGACATGTTTCCATACTCTGGATGTTCTTAGGCATTTATCTGCCTTGTTGACTCACTTATTTTGCTTTGACATTCAATTTGGAGAACTGTACCCTTGAGAAAATCTGTTCCCTCTTACATCCAAAATGTTCATTGTGTTTACCCTTCCATTTACATTTGTATTAGTTGCATGCACAATTCTTATGTTGTATTACAACAGAGTTGATAATGTGGGTTACCCTCATTTGATAAAACTTTTGTTTTGACAAAATAATTTTACATTTACAAATTTCAGAATTTCTTTTTCAGGTTTTTGGTTAGTTTAAAAACTTTTCAAAATACACTTGGGCAAGGAGTTTTCTTTTTGGGGTGGGGCCAGGGCTTAGTTAACAGGCTTTATTTGTAACTGCAGTCTGTGGTCATGTTTTGATACTAAGATTAAGAAGCTGTCATATCTGCATAAAACTGCTGACGTTGCAGTTTTAATATGTGTTTATATGTCATTGAACATGGATGTTTATCAATGCTGTTTAAACTGTCTTGAAGTGATCTTACGCATCAAAGGTTCCTGTAAGTGCTTGATAATTCTTGCATTGTTATTTCTTCCTAATAAAAGACTTAACTACATAACATTGTCATCGTATTATTTTGTCACATTATAACAGTAAAATGTAATTTAAATTAATTACCAGCACTGCATAAAACAAGTAAAATGTATTTAAAAGAACAACTGATTTTACTTAATTATATTAATTACATCAGATTTATAAAAATTACTCAATAAAATGTAACATGTCAAGTTACATGTACTTAATCGGTTTGTTAATTTTACTTAACTTAGTTAAGTAGATTTACTTAATTTCCATCTGTGTGAAATTTACTTGAAAAATATTCGTGCAAAAACTTGCAAAACAAAAATTGAGTAAATTATACTTATTGTTTTTTTCAGTGTGTGTGAAGTCTCAGCCTTCTATAGATCTAAACATGCATTTTGGGGGAAGGTGAAGAATTATAAGCAATAGGACAACAGCTGCTATAATTAACCGCCTTGTTAATGAGGGCTAATACGAGTCTGAAAATACAACTGTGGAAGAAAATCTTCTTCATAAAAATTATCATATTGCATAATGAGTGTTTATCTACATTTGATCACCAAAACCTATTTAAAATGTATTTTATTTTAATAATAAAAAGCTGGTTTGAGGACCATGTAGAACATTTACACCTTATAAAGAAAATACAATTTCATTATTTTTACCTAGTATTCTTTCATTAATAGTTCAAAGGAATTACATTATTTTAAATATATAGATCTTTTGTAGCATTATAGATGCAGTTACTGTCACTTTTAATCAACTTCATGCATCCTTGCTGATTAAAGTAATTGAAATATAAAACATATTTTCTGATATACCTGATCATGCAATTAACAGGTGAAGAAAACTTCACAAGAAATTTGGCAATTTAAATTTCTAAATAAAAATTGTCCAGTGTACATTCTGCACCAATTCACCCCCCCCCCCAAAGTCATTACTGTAAAAACTATCTTTTATTATTTATTTGTATTTTATGAAATTCAACAAGCATCCTTTCAAATAGGACGAATTACAAACAAGTTTATGTTTATGATTACAACCAAGTAATTTCCTTTAATTAGTTGCTTGTGATTACTGTACATACACTTTTAATTTAGTAAAGCACTCACAAAGAGCAGTTTCAACACTCATCAAATATTTTACAGTACACTCTCAGAAAGAACGTTACAAAGCTGCGCTGAGGTGGTAAAAGGTATTTTAGCATGTATATTATACCTTTTGAAAGGGTATCACCCCAGGGACAGTTTTGTAGCTTTTTCTTCTGAGAGTTTAGAGAATATTCACTCTAGAAACGTCCAATACATGTTCCGGTTAGAAATCAAGGATGTCCCCTACTCTAAAATGTAGATAGTGGCTCATTTAAGTGGCCAGTAACCTGCCATGTCGATATTCTCTGTTTGTTGTCTATAGATCTAACGTGTGCTCTTGTGGATGTGGCACAAAGGCCAAACAACAGGAGTGAAATACAATCAGTTTCATTGAGCGGCTCATTCAGCCCCAGACAGACAGGAATGATACCGGGCCCCAAACGCTTCACGAGGAGACCGACATGGATCTTTCCAATCACTATCCTGAGTCTCCTCCTGCAGTGAAGGGTACAAAGAAAAGGCGAGAACAGGATTTAAGGTTAGCTCTTCTAAATCCCATGTATGTCATCATCTGTTCTGCTCAAAATGGATTTTCACGTGGCTACAGTGAATTCTATTATCTATTATCACCCTCTTTCTATGATCTGCACTGCTCTTTAAAGCAGCTGCTGCATTCATCCATCACCTCTGTTATTGATTAAATGTCAGCTGACCCGCAGGAGGATCTTCTTTAGTTATAATTAGACATTATGGCTGTATTCTGAAAGCTTATTCTCCATTGGCCAGGAATGGTGATGTCACCTCAGAAGCACGTCGATTTTAATAGAACGTTCTATTTCAAAATAATGTTCTGTTTTAATTTGCTCAAAAAAACTTGCGCCATTTTATTTGAGTTAATGAATTTAAATTCCACTCAAGAGTTGGAGATTTATTGGAAGTTAAATTGGAATGTCGGGAAGAGGAATTAACTGAATTACAATTCTACGAAATTCAACACCCACACAACAGCAGTGTTTCATTGGTCCAAAACAGTGTTTACAACAATATACATAAAAACCTGACTAATTATGCCTGTTTATTTGCTGATATTATATACTGTTCAAAATTTGGGGTCTATAAATGTTCAGGTGTTTTTGAAAGAAGTATTTCATGCTCATCATCATCATATATATTGATCAAAAATTATTTGATAAAAACTGAAATATTGTGAAATAGTTACACAATTTAAAATAACAGCTTTCTGTTTGAATTTATTTTGTTGAATGATTTGTTGCTCAAGAAACAGTTTTGATTATTATTACTGTTGAAAACAGTTTTGATGCTTTACATTTTTTGTGGAAACTTTTTATATCTTTGATGAATATGAAGTTCAAAAGAACAGCATTTATTTGATATATAAAACTTTTGTAACATTATAAACGTCTTTACTGTCACTTTTGGATCATTTGAATGCATCTGTGCTAAATAAAAGTATTAATTATTTCAGAAAAATATTTCTGACCCCAAACATATGAACAGTAGAGTACATTTTCACACTTGATTAGACATGTTATCTAACAGAAGTTAAGTACTGTCAACATAATTAGTTGTGTAATTAAGAGAAAACATCTGGTAGAGCTTCTTTCTCTCAGGTGTTAATAACTTAATAAACGAAGCATACGTTTTTAAATGATATGTTCTTCCGCCGAACAAAGGTATTTTGAAAGGCAATGAAATCAAAACAACACTTGAATCCACTGATAGAATATAGAAATGATGTGAATGAATTAGTGATTGTGTTGTAATGCACGAGTGCTGGTCCTCCATCTTTGACACACATGATCTTTCTGGTGTTTTCAGCATTCAAGCACTGTATTCTTCACTAAACTTGATTCCTCTTGACTTCACTAAACGCAGCTGAGTCACCGGATCCTGAGGATTGTTCTGCACCGCCGTCATGTTCAGTGAAGCCCGTGATTCACTCGCGTCCCGTCAGCCCAAACCGTCCTGCAGGCTTCACCCATTCACTGCTCACAAAACACAGCAGTAAGAGGGAACCCTGCGTCATCTACAGGGATAGAAGCATACATAGACACAATATGAGCTGTGTTACATCAGAGGGGAAAATTATATCCACTAAATGTTTAAATCCACAGGACGCCAGACCTCCAGAGTCCACATGATTGCTAGATGCTTGGTTCATCAAGGATGCTCATATGTAAGTGTTTATGAAGCATTAATAGTTTTTAATGCATATTTAACCCTGTACTAAATCTTGTTTTTTATTCTGTTATCTCACAGGAGACTGATGGCAATGCTTTGCATTTGAGGACTGATATAAACATCAAATAAATGGGACTGAAACGAGAATCTGACGTTCTGCTGTCACATTGAGAGAAGACAAACAACAGATTATGTCATATTTTCACATATTTATTGTTTCTGACATTATTAATTGCCATTTAAGAATGCATGTTTGCATTTATATACTTCGTATGATTATAGAAAGTAGTTCAACAACAGCGTAGGAGAGATACACGATGCAGAAAATGAACGGTCTTTCAACTGTGAAACATTTTTGGTAACAGATGTTCTGCTTTGCCATAGAAATCATTATCATAATGTGATGAATTTCTTATGCTCATCAGCTGTAAGTCGCCTTGGATAAAAGCATCTGCTAAATGTGTGAATGCACATTTTTGAGCCAAACTATTTATATGAAACTCTCTTAAAGTTCATCTACTGGAAGCACAATAACTACAGCATAAAACATGAATAATCTTGAACATGAATAATTATTATTACTTTGACATGCATTAGTCATGTGTACTTACTCTGTAAGTGATAAAATGTCACTATAGTTATTTATCATTAAAAATACAATATTACAGCATCAGACATTTCCTTGAAGGGCCGTGGATGTGGCCACATTAACCTTCATGGAAACGAACAGCTTGGACATTCTGCTAGGAATCTTTTTGTTTCACACACAAAGAAGTCATAAATCGATATGAGGATGAGTAATTGACTATCAAAACAGCGGTAGGCCTAGTGTTTCCACTAAAATGACTTGAAAGGCTGAAGCTAATTAAAATTAATGTGAGCAGAATTATATACACAACAGTTTCCCAACCGCTTAATTGGCTGGTACAGCTGTTGAGTTTAAGATTCAAAACGGAAGCAGACTACATTTGCAAATGATTAAAGAAATCCTTCGAACCATCCTTCAAATTGATGCCATTTAAACCCACACATACAATATCTCCGCTGCATTAGCCTTAAATCACTAGAACATCTTTCATGAGATAAAAACCTCATTTAGGTTTTCAATAACCCTCATATTCATGTTGCTTCTTGTTTTAATGTAAACAGTACAAATATTTGCACTACAAACCAGTGTATTTATAATTAAGAGAATACATTAAAATAATACACTATATTGCCAAAAGTATTGGGTCACCCTCTTCTAATGAAAGGTTTGACTACTTCAGTAATTTCCATGAGTACAAATCTTAATGTTTGATGAGCCACAAACTCATCACCAAACACCAATGACTTATGGGTATATATGGGTACAATATATACAATTTTTAAGTACATTATGTTTCCATCTTTGCTGCCACAGTTTGGAAGTACCCTTTTCTCTTCTAAAGAAGGGGGTGTCCCAGTACTTTTGTCCATATAATGAATGTACAAGTCATTGGTGTTTGGTGATGAGTTTTTGGCTCAATGTCTGCATTTAAAGTCACACCAGAAGTGTTCAGCTGGGATTAGACCAGTCAAGTTCTTCCACACTGACTGAATCATCATTTCTCTTTGCTATAAACTGTTTCCCAAACTTTTGCTATAAAATTAGAAGTACACAATTCCCTAGAATATCATTATATGCTTAAAAATTAAGATTTGTACTCTTGGAAATTGCTAAAATATTCAAACCTGTTCATTAAAAGGGGGTGACCCAATACTTTTGGCAATATAGTGTATGATAATAAATACCAATTTGTTATATCAAGCAGCATAACGACCTGTTTTGTGCCGTTAAAAATAACTGGAAGCTAAGACACCAGAAGCTGCGCACATTCAGGTTTAAAATGACCACATCTACTCTTAGCTACATTAAAAATAAGGTGGACAAATGAACCTTTCAAACACCCCTGAAAATATTATGTTTGGGGTCTCTGAAACATACAGAAATGCATTTAAACATTCTAAGGCTGATGATACATGAGGCAACTTCTTGAGCAGTGTTGCTTGGGCACTTCCCATCGAGAATGGGTAACACATTTCCATCTGGATACTTTACATCGGTCGTGGGCTCTGTGTCTCACCTGGGTGCCCGTTGATGGCAATATTGCCCAAAGTTGCACCGTGTATCATCAGCCTATCCGAACACATTTACCAACTGTTTTTTTTCACTTCTTTTACTCAATTTTCTGCAGTGTTTTGCTGGGCTCAAACAGACCCAAAATGTAATCATAATTTCTGTTTGAAAAATGTAAAACTGAGATTTAATATATTTAGAAAAATGTCTAAAAGTAAAAATTTGAAAGCAATAAAATTGGTTAAGAAATACATTTGTTTCTGTAATGTATTTCTTCCCCTGCCATGTTTGGCTATATACTATTTGTAGAACATGTTTGGTTCTCAATAAAATCAATTTGAAAAATCCTGTAAATTGCATGCCTATGTGAACTGAAGAATACTGGATTTTAACTAGGTCAGATGAACACATTTACAGGAAATGGAAGTAAATGAGGATGATTTAAAATGACTGTTATTATTCCCTCACATTTGGCACTGGAGACTTTGTGAACCCCAAAACACAGAACATAGAGAGAATGTCCAATTAACAAAGACCGTGTACCAACAGATTCGCACGTAAAGCATGTACACTGTGGTTAATAGACTGTTTACTGACAAGAGCTCCTAAGAGCAGGGTTGCAAGCATCCAATTTGCGCAAACGCAGGCGGGGAGCAGCATAGCGTGATGGTGATGCTCTCTGCATGCCACATGTCTTGCGTCGCATAGCGCACACACACACAGACGGAAGCGGATCGTGTCAGCTGGAATCACCTTTACACGTTATTTGGCGTTCAGTAAACGCGACGAATCCGAGGAATTTGGGTTCGACACACGCGAAACCGGACGGCTTGCGAGCACCAGCACATTTCTATCTGCCTCTAACGCGTTACTTGAAGGTAAGAGGCGATGCATGCGTGCATATGTAGCGCGTTGCAGTCATGTGTGTTTCTTTTTTTATATGTGTGCTTTTGCCATTTAATGCAGCGAAACGATCTAACAGGCGTCAATGGTGAATGGGTGAATGTGTGAATGAATGAGTGACTGAGTGAGAACGTTCACTCGCATGCATTATTATTAGCCTACGTGTCCTGATTTGAGCACTTTGCGCAGGTTAACGGTGTATTAGGCTTGAATTAAAACATTTGACAATTGCAACAAAAGCTCACTCTGGTTGCTTGTTACTGCCCATTTGCTCAAAGACGAACCTTTGGTATTGTGTAATGAATTTGATAGATGCACTGATGTTTGTCAGCCTCACTAGAGAGATGTTTAATGTGATTTGAGCACAGTGCAATGCACAGGCAAAAGGGACTGCGTCTTTTCTCTGCGGGTTCTGGCGGAACGGTCCAAATTCACACTGGTGCATCAATAACAACTCATGAAAATGCCCGTTTGGGGTGTTAATTGGGAGTAGGCTTGGTTATACGTAGCCTATAAGCAAATTATGTTCTACCCATATTCTGTCACACTAAAAGGCTCGTGATGTTTAAACGGCATTTAAAGCAAGCACACAGACGGTGACACGATGCTCTTCAACAGATCTCCGTCATGAAGTCCAATCATTCCTCCGTTAAAGATCACGGATCGTTATTCTGCATCGCTTCCCAGTGGTTTCCCTTCTCAAGGTCATTCGTTCAGCCATTGGTGCTTGAAAAAGCCTCTGCACTATTACATAAGAGTGACGATCGGGTCATGGGGAGTAATTCCTGCCTGTCTTTAATTAAAGCCGCATTCTAATCAAGTGTGTTTTTCACGCTCACATTTGATTTGATGCTGGAGATGCTGCAAACACAGACAGATGCTCCACATGGAAATAAAACGCTCCTCTCCTCTTCAACCCCTCCCCGTTTGTAGCCTATTTTACCTGATGCCCGTTTACACACAAACTCTTGTGACTGATCTATTTCATCACAGCCAGGACGAGCTGATCACACTGGACATCATTGTGTTCATCATTTTAGAACTTGAAGCCCACTTTGTGTGCATTATATTGTGGATATAGTTGTTAATATTCATTTGCATTCATATTTTAAATAATTTTTTATAGGCTACTTGACATCAAATTGCTCCTTCTTTACAGATCTAGCTTATTTTGCAATGCGAAAGCTATTTTCTGTGAATATGAGATTTCCAATTTGTTAGGGGCAAATCATATTTTTGGAACTGACAGAATGTGGAATCACCAATTCTGTTTATTGTCCCAGTTATTTGCTGATGTAATAACTTCAATTTCATATTTCAAAGTAACCAAATATCAGCCCGCAGTTGCAAGAAAGCTCTTATATTAAGAAAACCTCAAATCCTGACCTCAAATCCTGCTGAAAAACCCTAACCCAAATCATCACAGACTGTGGAAACTTAACACTGGACTTTAAGCAACTTGGGCTATGAGCTTCTCCTCCCTTCCTCCAGACTCTAGGACCTTGGTTTCCAAATGAAATACAAAACTGGCTCTCATCTGAAAAGAGGACAGTCCAGTTCTTCTTCTCCTTAGCCCAGGTAAGACGTCTCTGACGACAACTGTAGCCAAATTCCTCGACACGTCTGTGTGTGGTGCTCTTGATGCCTTGACCCCAGCCTCAGTCCATTCCTTGTGAAGTTCACCCAAATTCTCGAATCGATTTTGTTTGACGATCCTCATAAGGCTGCGGTTCTCTCGGTTGGTTCTGCATCTTTTTCTTCCACACTTTTTCCTTCCACTCAACTTTCTGTTAACATGCTTGGATACAGCACTCTGTGAACAGTAATGAATGTTTGTGTCTTACCCTCCTTGTGAAGGGTGTCAATGATTGTCTTCTGAACAACTGTCAGATCAGCAGTCTTCCCCATGATTGTGTAGCCTAGTGAACCAAACTGAGAGACCATTTTGAAGACTCAGGAAACCTTTGCAGGTGTTTTGAGTTGATTAGCTGATTGACATGTCACCATATTCTCGTTTGTTGAGATGAATCGGTGGGTTTTTGTTAAATGTGAGCCAAAATAATCACAAATAAAAGAACCAAAGACTTAAACTACTTCAGTCTGTTTGCACTGAATTTATTTAATACACGAGTTTCACAATTTGAGTTGAATTACTGAAATAAATGAACTTTTCCACGTCATTCTAATTTATTGAGATGCACCTGTATATCTAAAATCTTTGGACAGCACACATTTAATAATCTGAATGATTTAAATATATATAGATACATATTGTGTCGAAAAAACATTTTATCAAATTTGTGTACTCTAAAAAAGGGTGTAGAAACAATTATTACTCAAAAATTGCTAGCGAATTTCACAGTACACCCTACATTAAATGCTAAATTTTGTAGTAGAAAAAATTAATAGTATTTTCTTGTAAAATGTCTCCAATAATCTTTATTTGCAAAAAATTAAATAATATATATGTATGTGTGTGTGTCATAATTCACAGAGAAGCACAGAGACGAGTTCACAAAACGAAAGTCTTTAATATCCCATAGGTTTACAGGGAGCACAGGCAAGGAAGACATTAGAGGACTAACTGAAAGGACTGGGGCTTTTAAAGACTGGACAATCAGGGAGGAAGATGAGACACACCTGGAATCAAATTAACAATCATCTTGAGGGAGAAACTGTGATCAAATTACCAATCAACGTGAGGGAGAAACTAGGTCACAAGGAACACATGGGGAGCAAAACAGTCCACAATCCTGACATTACGCCCACTCGGCCTGTCCTCGGACCGTAGTAACAACATAGGGAGTGGTGGGTGGGAACTATGGAGGTGGCTCAGGAGGAGGACGAACCCCGGTGGGGGCCGGTAAACAGAGTCCAAGGGGGCAACGAAGGAAGGAGGAGCCAGGGAAGAGACAGGAGGGACCCGGAGCAGGAGGCACACAGCAGGACCCAGGCCACAGCCATGATGATGGCCCATGGTGGAGCTGACGGAGGGAGGAGCCATGGAGGAGGGATGGCCGCCGACTCCAGGGGGCCGACCAACGGCGGCGGAGGAATGGTGGAGTGGTGAGGAGCCCAAGGCGGAGATGGAGAGCCAACGAGCCAGGGGGATGCTGAGGATCCAGGGGGCCAGGGTGGAGCCGAAGGCTCTGGCGACCAAGGCGGAGGCGTAGATCCGGAGATCCGCAGCGGAGCCGGAGCGACTGAAGACCCAGGTGGAGCTGACGGTGGGAAGCGACGAGGCGCAGCCAGAGGAGAGGAGTCCCAAGGCGATGGCAGGTCGACGCACGACCAAGGCAGAGCCGGAGGGACGAGGGAGCCCGGTGAAGCGACAGGGGATGGTGGAGGCGAGGGAGCTAGGAGCCGAGGTGGAGCCACTGGGTCTACTGGCAGAGGCAGAGTCCGGGCCTCGGAGGCTGAGTTGAGGGATACTCCAGCCCCGGCAACGTTGGAGAATGGCAGACCCGCGGGGCTCGCACCGTACAGATAGGGGGCTGAGGGCGAAGCGGGGTGGCTGCCAGACAACGGCTGTGGAGGCGGCAGGAGCGGGTGGGAGGAGTGGGCTCTGGAGAATTGGAAGACCTGTCCAGCAGTCCCAGATGTATAATCAGCTCACCCTCAGCCGCGGTGCAGGGGGCTCCACTCCACTCCATGCTCACACCGTCCACGGCTAGCTCCCTTGTGGTGGGCACTGTCGCCGCCTCTCGAACCTGGTCTGAGCCTGGGCTCAACTTCCGGGGCGATCTTCCTCTCAGTCGCTCGGCTTTGTGCTGGCTCGAAGATCGCAGCGGGAGATGGCTCTCCATCATCGGTGGGCTCGGGCTGATGCTCCGCACTGCTGGGAGATGGTGGGCTGGGCTCTGGGTCAGGAGGGGATCTGGCGAGATCATCCTAAGGGGAGACGACGAGGGGCGAACCTTTTCTTCTTCACTGGGTAAAACACGGAAACAAAACGGAGGGTAGACATAGAGGTAACTGTATTGGGCCAGTCCTTCAGTCACAATTCAAAGGGAAGCACAGTGACGAGGAGTTCATAAAATGAAAATATTTAATATCCAATATGTTGACAGTGAGAACAGGCTAGGAAGACATTCAAGGACCGACAAACACTAACTGAAAGGACTGGGGCTTTTAAAGACTGAACAATCAGGGAGGAAGACGAGACACACCTGGAATCAAATCAACAATCAACGTGATGAAGAAACTGGGTCAAAGGGAACACATGGGGAGCAAAACACACAAAACAGTCCACAATCCTGACAATATATATATATGTGTGTGTGTGTGTATATTTACAGTGTACATATTATTTGCTATTATTGAATTGTATTATGTATATGTCCGCCAACCTCCTACCAATACACTGTTTTTAATGGCTAAAGCTCATAAGGATTATCAGCACTAGCTTTTAAAACGTGTGACCAACCACAAAACCAAAAAACTCAAAAATAGATTATTATTTTAAGACAGTTTATGTTGTTGCTCTATATTGATATCAGTGTCTATAGATGGATTAAAATTCAACTCAGGTTCTCATTTCAGGAGAAAAGCAGCTGTCAGAAAATTACTGTAAAGATGCCGTGTCCATTAACAGTTTCAATCTACACCCACTTCTCTAATTAGAAACCTGGGAGAACATTCTATAACATATTTCTTTCTTTCGCCATAGTAACATATTATTCCTTTCTTCCTCATGTAGTAATCATGGGAAAACAGAACAGCAAACTGACCCCTGAGGTGATGGAGGACCTTGTGAAGAACACGGAGTTTAATGAACATGAGCTCAAGCAATGGTACAAGGGCTTCCTGAAAGACTGTCCCAGCGGTCGACTAAACCTGGACGAGTTCCAGCAGCTCTATGTGAAGGTGAGAATCTACAGGCTTTAACGCAAATCAAAGCTCACTATTACCACTATTACCCCCTACTTGGGGCTTTTACAAAATTTTAAAGGGATAGTTCACCCAAAAATTAATTTTCTGTCATAATTTTCCCTCATGTTGTTCCAAACCTGTTTGACTTTCTTCTGTTGAATAATAACAAAATATATTTACAGATATCTCTACTTTGAGGATTATTGATAGTAACCATACAACCATGCAAGCTTAGAAAAACTATAGAAAAAAAAAGGTCAGGACAAAGGAGAAGAGAGTTAAAAAGAAAATAGCAACTATTCAGAACTCCCTAGCAATTGCATTGCAACTTTGGCAGCCAGTAAATTAGAAATAATTAGAAATTTTTCTTTTATTGAATATTGGATTATTTAAATTAACCATGCAAAATATAGATTTAATAAAAAGGTCAGTAAAAAAAAAAAAAAAAAAAAAGTGCCTGAAAAACGTTTTTTTTTTTTTTATAATGTGAAATTTTTAAAAGATAGAACTGGTTTAATAAAAATTTCAGAAAAAGACGACATTGAAAAAAACTGGATCCTGAAAAAAAAACATGCCAATGATTCAGAACACCTCAGCAACCAGTAAATATTACATTCTACTTCGAGGATTATTGAAAATAACTATGCAAGTTTTGAAAAATGTAGATGGATTTAATGAAAAGTTTAGAAAAGGAGAAGAGAGCTACAAAAAAGAAAGTATGCGTCATAGTATGTTTAACGTAGGACATTTTACTGGAGCGAAGCATCCGTCTGTGAAATTATATTTATAGAATTACTGTGACAATGCGAGTGAAAACACGCTGTTAGATGTACTTGTACCCACTTATTTTTTTATTAATTACCAAGGAATTAACCTGAAGCAAAGAACAGAACCTGCTGTTCAGCTTTAAACCTTAATATTTAGTTAAAGTTTGAGATCATCGTTATTATTTAAAGCAATATATCGGCAAATCTGATTTTTTTCCCCCCTGCAGTTCTTCCCTTACGGTGACGCGTCGAAGTTTGCGCAGCATGCATTCAGGACCTTTGATAAGAATAGTGACGGTACTATCGACTTCAGAGAGTTCATCTGCGCCCTGTCCATCACGTCACGGGGAAGCTTCGAGCAGAAGCTCAACTGGGCCTTCAACATGTACGACCTGGACGGAGACGGCAAGATCACTCGAGTGGAGATGCTGGAGATTATAGAGGTACAGAAAACCTGTTTCTTTGCATGAAATGAATGCCAGAATCTGTTTAAATAAGCACTTTCCACAAATAGGGTATAAAATGGGGCCTCAATGTCCCCCCAAAAAAGGCACCAGGAAGTCAAACTAAAAATTATATCAACCAATTTATTTTGCATTTATTTTATCTGAGGTTTAGAATATTCTGCAACCAAAATTTTGTCTATATGTCAAAACACCTTGAGATTTTGATATTTGACCAATAAATAATTAAATAAAATGAAAGAAATACATTAAAATAAAATAATAAAACAAATAAATAAATAAGCATAAGTAAAAAGGTTAAAGATTAGTGCTTTTATTTCCAAAAGTTTGTAGAAAACCCAATATATAATTATAAAATAATAAACAAATAATATATAAAACATGTTAGAGTTACAGATTAATTATAATTTTATTCTAAACTATTATGCCTTAATTCCAATAATTTAAAGATGAATCCAATTTATTTTCTAATATTTTTATAAGCTCTGCAATTTTTACAACCACCAAAATTTAGGACATCTGAACAAATACCATATGATTTTAATATTTGAGCAATAAATATGAGGTAATAAATAAATACAATAAATGAAAATAAACAACTTCATTCATCCTGATTCATCCTGAAATAGTGCTATTATTTTCAATAGATTGAGGAAAACTATTTATATGATTATATCTAATAGTTTACATAAAATAAAAAGCCTCCAGTGCTTCGAAGAGGATTTTCTTTTACATTTTAAATTAAGTTTGCAGTTTTTGCAGCCAAAAATTAATGCACGTCAGAACACACCCTAAGATTTTGATATTTGAGAAAAAAAAAACAGATTAATCCTCAATTAGTATGTTTATTTCCAATTAATGTAAGAATGTATTTGATACATAATAGTTTTCATTACAGAAAAGGTTACTAATGCTATAAAGACTTGTTTTCTATTCATTTTATTTTAGGACACTTCTGAACAGGGACCCTGCAGTTTTGATATTTGAGCAATAAGTATGAAATAATAAATAAACGTGTCAGAATGAGTAGCAAGGTTGCAGATTCATCCTTACTTAGATTCATATGTAATTGTTTAAAAGTGAAGTGTGTGACTGTAGAGATGAGATCTGTATATTTGAGTGACTCGACGGGCCTGGACCAATTCACACACTTCAACTTCATTTCAATTTAACATTTATCATATTTATGGAAAGTGCCAATGGCAAAACTGAAAGAAAAAATAGAAGGACATTTCCGAGCGAATACTGGCCATCTCAGCGCCTCCTCGTGTCATTAAAGCAGTCTTTTCTCCTCCTTGTGCGAAGGCTATTTATAAAATGGTGGGCACGGTGATAATGATGAAGATGAACGAGGACGGTCTGACACCACAGCAGAGAGTGGATCGGATCTTCAGCAAGATGGATAAAAACAACGACGACCAGATCTCACTAGACGAGTTCAAAGAAGCCGCCAAGAGCGACCCGTCCATCGTGCTGCTCTTGCAGTGCGACATGCAGAAGTGAGGCTGTGCATGCTAGCATGCTCCGGACTGAACCAGTTATCCGTTTCCACTCATTTCCACAAGAGTAACATGTTTGGACTACTTTTAAACAAACTTTCTTCTTGTGATCGAACAACTAGTATGCATGAGAACGTTAACAGCTAAAGAGTTTAGAGTATATCCGTTTAATTTCCAACATGCAACCGTGTGAGACGTGTAAATCAAATTGTTTTCACGCATCCATCGTCAGTGAAGTGCTCTGCCGTATTTCATTTCTAGCCGCAATACTTCCGATCACACGACTGCCGTACTTCACGCAGTAGTTTGGGAACCGAAGCGCGTCACACTACATGTTACGATGAAATCAGTCTGTCGAACTTCAATACTCGAAATTAAGGAGGGGGAGAGGTTTGTGCAGCCCTCCTTCCAAACGTGCTTGTACTTGAGAATATAAATGTCAGTTATTTGCATGCATGTCCTAAGTGTAAAAACCTACTCTTTTCATTTCGGCAACCTTGACGAATAATACAAGGGAGGCCTTATATAAATGATAGTATCAATAACAATGCTAATGTGTGAGATATACATTCGTTCTTCATCTATCCATTAGATGTCCTCCCTCGGGTGCATGTTTCCTCTTAAAGACGTACCATGTGTGTGGTAAAAGCTTTCTGTCAGACACACGTTCCAGCCCCGCCTCCGTCATGATTTGCATCTGCCATTGGCTTCTGCTGGTTTCACCCTAATTTGCACCGACACGAGGACATAATAACCTGTATAACCAGTCTAAAACCAACATTTCTTTTCCTTGATGTTAAAAGACCACCGCTGGCATCAGTCTTATTGCGTTACGCTTTTTTTTACTTTGCGCATATGCATGAATGGTTGCCTGTGAATTTGTTTTAGTAATAATACAGAAAGGGCAATATAACATTTTAAGCAAATTTTCCCTGGAGGGCGTTTAGTAATGGATCCGCTTCCCCTGGTTTTATGACAAAACCTTATCCTGAATGGGTTTGGTACACGTTTACTCTTAGTGTGCTGCATTTTTATTCAACCGTTTTTTGTAAAACAGTATTTCTACTCCAGCACCCATGCTTTTTAGCTGCATCCCTCAGAAGCAACTTTTCAATTACTTCCGGTACCCTCGTTATGTTATTCTCGACATTTTGGATCCTCCGTATGTTATGTTCTCCTGAGACTTTAAAAATATGGCATTCCAGATCTCCTACGTTCACATCTTGTGACGTTCAGGACGGTCAGTCCCTTTGGCGGGGAACAAGACACATCTTTGTTAAATACGACTGCCCAATATTTAGTGTATATGTTTGCCCTGTAAATATTTGTACCTACTATGGTAAATTACGGTAAAGCCAAATACGGTAAAGCCAAATTTAAGCAGTCATTTTATTGTGTAATATGAGGTTTGTGTTTTATTTGTGGCATGTCTTCAACTCGGTATGTAACAGTTGCACTGACGACATTGTGATTAAAATCAATAAACTATCTATGGGTTGTTTTCATAACGCAGGTGCTTGGTCGTGTGTGAGCACATATCAGATGGTTAATGATATCTAGGAAGAGCATTGTGGTTTATTACAGAGGATGCACGTTTAAACTGACAAATACAAATTCTGAACATAATGAAACAGTCATGAGCAGGTGCTAACAGTTGGAAACGGAAAGGAATATTTTACCCTAAAATGGAAAGTTACCCTCACGATGAGTTTGTTTCTTCATCAGAAATGTAGCATTTCATCACTTGTTCACCAGTGGATCCTCTGCAGTGAATGGGTGCCGTCAGAACGAGAGTCCAAGCAGCTGATAAAAACATCTCAATAATCCACACCACTCCAGTCCATTAATATCTCGAAGTAAAAAGCTGAGTTTGTAAGAAACAAATCCATCATTAGGGTGTTTTAAGTTCAAAAGTCGCTTATGTTCAAAACAGGAGTGTAGCCAGAAAGGAGACTCTGGGTGTGCATCAGAAAAACTGGGTGTGCCACATTTATTGTCAGATTAATGCGCAAAAAAAAAAAAAAAAAAGCATGCTTATTGGGTATTAATATGTTAGTTTAACCATTTCATTTTGTGTAGGCTACATGTGTCTGTTAACCTATTCTCCATTTTGGATGTCTTTGAAAATCACTATTTTATATCTGCAACAAAGTGAGCGTGTGTGTGTGTTAGCATGCGTGCTGTATATTTAGTATTATTAAACCTTTCATTTCTGTATGTCTGTGTGTCTGTGTTTGTATGCTTACTGTTTATTAAGCATTTTAAACCTTTCATTTCTGCGTGTTTGTGTGTGTGTGTGTATGTGACAGAGAGAGAGACAGTTTTAATGAATTCTCCATTGTGAATGTGTTCAATTGTCAGCCCTGCATTTCACATTGGCCTACCAGGGGTCTTCAACCCTGCTCCTGGAGAGCTACCGTCCTACAGATTTCAGCTCCAACCCCAATCAAACACACCTGAACCAGCTAATCACAGTCTTCAAGGCTACTTGTTAATTTCAGACAGGTGTGTTGGAGCAGGGTTGTAACTGAAATCTGCAGGACGGTAGCTCTCCAGGAGCAGGGTTGAGATCCCTGATATAAACTCTTAAAAGAGAAGACTTGCAAAGAGTATTGTCACCTGTCATTTATTTCAAATATCTATATCTGCAACACAATATGTGTGCATGTATGTCCGTATATGAGTGTGTCTGTGTGTGTATCTGTGTAAGCAAGCTTAATGATTATTAATATGATAGTTTAACCATTTCATTTCTATTTGTGTGTGTGTGTGTGTGTGTGTGTGTGTTTCTGTGAGCCTATTGTCCATTTTCGATGAGTTTCACTGTCAGCTATGCATCCAGCTATGTTGGCCTAGACCCTAAAAGCATACCACCTTAGGCCTTAAAATTCTTGAACCCTGGTTATCGCTGCTTGCAGCTATATTGTTTTTGTTGTTTTTTTCCATTTTCCGAAGCTTTCTCGCTCGAGGGTCACCGACAATCACATACAGTATAACCTACAACAGCTCTTTAACTGCGCTCTAGTCAAACGCCTCACTGTAGCCTAATCATTTACTACACACATCATAAACCCCTTTTAGGCAAGTACAATTTATGTCACATATTTTAATAAGACTAAACTCCTATTTAACCTGATGATCACAGGTTTAATAAAAATACATTTTAAGTTTCTAATTATAACACCGCATTTCCACGATTATTCAAACAACGAACACATTATACAGTGAGCAAAGCACATTTTATCAAAGAATAATCATTGACTTCAGTGACTAAGGCTATGTAAAAATCTATTATGTAAAAACAGCTGTAGCTGCTCTACTAAATAAAAACAAAATGCTTTTAAATAATCCCTCCTTTTATAAATCATTATCATTTTGCACATCCTGCAATGGTGACTTAAACTGTACATGGGCCTACATATAATGTTCCTTTGAAATTACTTTTGGTGGAATAAACTATCTTGAATAGATGTCTTGCAAGACACATTAGAGAAAGCAGTAAAATATTTTTTATACATTACATTCAGGATCGCCAACAACATAGCACAGTACATTTAATGGTGCCTGTTAGCTGCTCAAAGGGCGAGACGGCGTGGTCTGGCCTTGAATGCCTCAATTATGTTATTATTATTTATTAATTTTTTTTGAAAATAATTTAAAATTGTAATTAAATTTTAAATTAACAAATATTGTAAGCACTGCTTGATCTGTAAATTGTGAGGTCCCGGAACAAAGCGGGGTTATGAATCCGTCCGCAAGTTTTTATATTATTATTGAACTTTCAAAATACAAAATTCAACAGCCAGTTCATATATATATATATATGCTTTTATTTATGTAGGCTACACAGAGAAACAATAGAGAAACAAGATGCGCTTTCTGCCGTCTCATGCAGTCTCCGTGAAATGGAGCGTCACAGCAATGAACCGGTACTTTATTAAACGAACGAACGAACCAAAAAATACACATCTTTAATTACGTAGTCGGAATGAAAAGGTGCATTTCTTTATTAAAGTCAGCCGATTCTGCAACTTTACATTTTCAGCCGACACTGACTGAGAAGAAATCACTAGTTTATTAACGAATAATTCAAATGTTTTATTTTGCCTTTCCCCAACATTCATAATCATTAGCCTACTTTTGCCGCTGCACGCTTTTAGACATGCGCTTGGCGGAATAGACTATACGCCTATATATTAAAGGATAGTTAGTAGCCTAAGTTATTATATTAATCAATTTATGTGTGACTAGGAAATCTTTAGTCGGGACAGGCCTTCTTGGCACAAGGAACCGATCAGTTTTTTAAATAAAATGCTGTCAATTCGAAAAGTGCGCCTGCTAATCACGCGTCACGTTATATTGCAATGCAGAGTTATGAATGCGTAATAATAAGTAAAATGTTTTTAATTTATTTCATTTCTTATGGGTGCAATGGTGGTGCTTTGGTCTTTCTTGGGGGTGCTGAAGCATCTGCTAGCCCCTCCTTTGCGCTGCCCATGTATATTACGATTAAAAAAAATATTATTCTGCATCTGTTTTTAGGTGTGCCAGCTGCCACTGTGGGTGGCACCGACACACCCTGGCACACCCGTGGCTACGCCCCTGGTTCAAAATACATAATCCATAATAACGCTTCCTTCAGTGAGAAAGTGCTCTCATGTCAAAATCCACCAACATATTTGTTTAGAACAGTTTTCACATGTAAACAGTGTATATTTCTCTCCTGATTCAGACTTTTTCACTAAAGAAATCAATATTACAGTATGCACAGAGGACTCGTATTGAAGCGAAGTTATACGTTAAAACATCTTAATGTATTTTTTTCCCACAAACACACAACTTCTTACTTTGCAATTGTAAGACCAGTAGATGTACTGGAGTTGTGTGGATTACTGACGGCACCAATTCACTGCAGAGGATCCATTGAGTAGGGCTGCAACGATTAGTCGACATTATCGACAATAAAAGATTGTCGATAATTATTTTTGTTATCGAGTAGTCGTTTGATCTCAAATGACCCAATACAAGAGCCTGCAATACAGACCAGCGTGGCACTGTAGCGAATTAGGCGCACGCTTTGTGCTTTTGAAACATCTTTTGCAGGGGAACTAGAACCATAAAACTTATAAATTAAAAAGCAAATGAGTAATAGAATGTACAGACATATAAACCTTACACACTTCAGTACAGTCTCTCCAGGCAATGTCCATACCTAACACACATCTCACTCCTCCTCCGCTTCTCTCTCTGGATCCTGAAGCTGGTGGATCGTAATATGGGAACTTTTAGGCAGATGGCTGGAAGATAATGCAAAGAAACATCAACGTCTACATAGAAAAACATGAAGTCTATAATTCAGTGCTGTGTGAGGATACAGTGTTTTGGATCTCTAATTGACTTAACACCTTAAACAAAACCCAGGGCAAACATTTCAAAGAGAATGTCCTCATTACCGGACGAATACGCTTTTACTTGGTTTACAATTATGCATTTGATTAACTAATGTCTGCAAAAACTAATTAACTAAGCACTAGTTAAGTCATTAAGAAACCTGCTTAAGGGTTTGTGTTCTACAAACCGTTTGCATTTCCTGTCTGAATAAACGTGATCGTGAGGACAGAAGATGATCGGGAATGATCGTAACATCTGGCATCTCACAAAACTTTCAAGAGTTTGCTCATATTTCTGCACAAAATCATAAGTATGCACAAAGGTTTCTTTTGTTTTACTGAATTTATGCAGATTTGCATTAAAAAGAAAGGAAATCTACAACATGTGTTCAGATTACAGTAAAACAAATCTGAGGAAAATGTCTTTAATTATCAGAAATCCTAAATCAGGCGTCATACATTAAAGTTTTTTTGTATGATGATATTCCTATTGACGTTCTCATTTTTAAACACCCATGATTTGTACTTGTCATAAACTGTCTTTAGTGTATCTTAATTCCTTTAAAAAATGAGATTTTCTTTATAAAAATGTCAGAAAACATTATTTATGATGGTTTGATTTTGGTGAGAAATATACCATAGTAAAACAACAACAAAAAACTGCCATAATTTAAAATACTTTTATTTCATACTAAGTATACTTCAAATCCATTAACATATTTTTGACATATCACTTGAGACTTACTGATATAGAATTATAATTACACTTTATTTGAAGTATTTCTTTATTCACAATGCACATTTCTTAATCTTTTGCCTAAAATGTGTTTTAATATCACCATTAATAATAGTATGATCTTTAAATGCAAGATATTTAATGTGTACTTGAAGTATACTTCCAATAGTTCCACTTTAGCACAATTAAATATACTTAAGCGTATCTTTAGTTGCACCTCAGCACTACTTCTGCACAATTAAACTGCATTAAGTCCAAAATGAGTTGTTCAAATTTAGCATACTTTAAGTATACCAGTTTAGTAAACCAAAAGTACAATTGCATGGTATATAAATAATATATATTTTAGTTTTTCCCCACTAGGGTCAGTTAGACATGTTTCACCATAAAACATGTAATAACTTCTTTTTCTACCTGGTGGACTGAGGGGTGATGAAGACGAACTGTCGCAGATGTTGCCGTTCTGAAAGGGCCACAAGCATGTTCATTGAAATGCTGCGATTATGCATGTCCTTAAAAACACAAAAGAGCTTATTAAACACATGATTTAATTTAGATGTAAAATACTAATGTTTGACATGTCACATGTCCTCGAAGCCATCACATAAAAGCAAGAGTACGTACCATGTAGACATCAAACTCGTCCAGGCACCGGAAGGGCGACTCTGTGATCTCCCAGAGAGCCAGGATGAAGCAGACCGTGGAGAAGGAGCGCTCGCCTCCTGAGAGGGAACGCATGTCATTCACGTTGTTTTTTTCCTGACCGGGGGGTTTCACCTGAGCCGAAATAAGTAACATACATCATTAAGAACCCAGGATGTTGTGTGCTCACTAACACTAGGCATACATCAGAATCCTGAAATATATTCACAATTTCCACACAACTGTTTTCAGCAGCAAATCAGCATATTAAAATGATTTCTGAAGGATCATGTGGCACTGAAAACTAGAGTAATGTACTGAAACTTCAGCTTAGCATCACAGGAATAAATAACATCTTAAAATATATTCAAAAAAAACTGCTATTTTAAATTGTCATAATATTTCACAATAATACTAATTTCACTGTTTATGATCAAATAAATGCAGCATTGATTTTATATGAAGATATTATATGAGCCTATGAAGAGATATTTTCATAGCATTCACTGCCAAACGTAACTTACAGAAATGGACAGAGACTCATTGATGTGATCAAACATCATAGAGCCACAGCAGTTCAGCTGCATCATGAAGTTGTTGAAGTACAGCTTGCACCTCACAGAAAGTGACCTGGAAACACAATTCAAACAGACACTTAAAGAACAGGAGTGGCCATCTTTGAAATAGAAACACTGTGACTTAACCGTGTTATACTAAGTAAGTTACCGTCGCATTGATTTGTATCGGTCCTGCCGGTCAATCATGATGTGGTCGAGACGATCAATAAACTTCCTGAGATCCCTCAGCTGGCTGGATTTGCTTTTGTAATTACTGTGAGCTTCTGCGTACTCTCTGGAAAAATACATTCATCAGTGGTTTATTAGAAAAATACAGGCTTCACATATATGCTTTTTATTTCTCCAACATGCTACTTTTAATGTATATTATATACAGGTGCATCTCAATGAATTAGGATTTCATGGAAAAGCTCATTTATTTCAGTAATTCAACTCAAATTGTGAAACTCGTGTATTAAATAAATTCAATGCACACAGACTGAAGTAGTTTAAGTCTTTGGTTCTTTTAATTGTGATGATTGGCTCACATTTAACAAAACCCCACCAATTCATCTCAACGAGAAATATAATGAAAAAAATAAGAAAATATCAAATTAAATGAACTATCAGTTAAAAATATCTCCTTAAAAAAAAAATATATATATATAAAAAATAAAAAATAAATTAAACAATTAAAAATACATAAAACAACAACTGAGTCCAAACTATTTCTTACAAATAAACTAAAAAAGCCATGCATACCGGATAACTTGTTCCTTGTCGCCGTGGCTGCTCTCTTCTGTGCTGATCTTCTGTCGCAGGCGTGTGATTTCGGCATCGATACCTCTGGCACTCTGATCCACCTGCTGTCGCACAGGACAGATCTCTTTGGCTTTGGCTTCACAATCCTACAAAGCAAATCATTTACAAACAATGAACAAGTCCAATATTTCGCCATACTGCTCTTTGGATGATACAATATGCACACGATCTTATGATAAGGAATTTGATACATTACATTATATGATATGAAAAGCGTAAAGCAGTGATCACCTGTGCTTGTTCCTCTCTGAGTGACAGATCATCTTTCATGGCCTGAACAGAAGCCTGATGATTCTCCAGTTTCTTCTCCAAGATCTTCAGGGTTTGGTCGAGTTTACTGCACACAGCCTCTGCCTTAACCTGCTCCTCCTACTCAAGACAAATCCATCTTTCAATGAGCACTATACATGTGTGTGTGTGTGTATATCATTTGAATGTTTTTATATATATATATTTTCTGCTCACCAAGCCTGCATTTCCTAGTTAAAAAAAACATTTATTATTATTATCATCGTGTAGAAAACAGCGGAGTAGATTTTTTTTCATACTAAGTATACTTCAAATCCATTAACATATTTTTTGACATATCACTTGAGACTTACTGATATAAAATTATAATGACACTTTATTTGAAGTATTTCTTTACTCACAATGCACATCTTTTGCCTAAAATGTGTTTTAATATCACCATTAATAATAGTATGATCTTTAAATGCGAGATATAAATCAAAGGTTTCTTTGATGAATAGAACGTTCAGAAGAACAGCATTTATCTGAAACAGAAAACTTTTGTATCATTACATTTCTTCATCATCACTTTATTTTATTTATAAAATGTATACTTTTACATATAGAATTCTGAAACAAATTGACTGATAATAATAGTTTCTTGAGCAGTAAATCAGTATATTAGTATGATATCTGAAGGGTCATGTGACACAGAAGATGGGAGGAATGATGCTGAAAATACAGCTTTTTATTCACAGGAATAAATAACATTTTAAAATATATTCAAATAGAAAGCAGTTATTATAAATAGTAAAAATATTTCACAATATTACTGCTTTTGCTGTATTTTGGATCAAATAAATGCAGAGTTGGTGAGCAAAAGAGAATTCTTTAAAACACATTAAAAATCTTACGGTTCAAAAACTTTTGCCTGGAAGAGTGTCTATATATATATATATATATATATTCTCAAATGTAAAATATTTAAACTGAGCGTTTCATTGTATACTGAACGTCCAGCTCTCTCTCACCTTCAGTTGATCTGTCTCATCTGAGAGTTGCTCCATTTTATTTTTCACATCTGCATATTTCTGATTAATATTCATAAGCACTGTCTCGTGTTTCTTTAACTCATCCTGAGCCTCTTTCACATTTGTCCTCTCTGATTCGATCTTCTGTTCATTTTCTTGTGCGTCTTCTTCCTGTACATTTGACAAATCGTCTATTATTCCATGTCACAAAACAATAAACATCAACGTTTGCCTGGTAAAATTCACAGAGAGCTCACCAGGGAGCTGATGTCTTCAGCCTGAGCCTCTTCAATGTTCTCAAGTTCAGTTATGGAAGCTTTAACCTTGTTTATACTTTCCTAAACAAGAACGATTACAGCCAGCATCAACTACTATATGCAGATATAGACTATGTAATGGTGTAGCCCGTGCGGTTCAATACCTGATTCTTTTTGCAGGCCATGATGACACTCCGCAGCTTCTCCTCCATGAACTGAATGTCTTCCTTCACAGAGCCCAGGTGAAGCTGGAAGCGTGAAAGCTGAGCCTGATTGTTCTCCAGCTCGTACTCCACTAGACTGTAAATCAGTGGAGATAAACACATATGTTCAAGCATAGTTGCCTCTGTTCATGTCTTAAAGAATTGGGCTCCACAAGGGTTTGCATGAATTGTCATCGTGTCATGAGTACAACCCTTAACTTTAACTTACTCCAGGTACAATCAGATTAAGGGTGAATCCCATTTCTCTGTCTTACCCCTTCCCCTTCGTCTTACCCCTAGCCCTTGTCCCTCGAAACCGAGTGGTAAGCGCTAGGGGTGAAAACATACCCCTATGAAACGAGACGCCACTTGGTTACTGTTACGTCATCATACATCATCACTAGCTGCTGCTACGTCACCAGAGGAGACAAGTGTTGATCACAAACTCTCCGTCTAAAAGTGTGTGTTTGATCACAAACTCTCCGCCTAAAAGTGTGTGTTTGATCACAAACTCTCCGTATAAAAGTGTGTGTTTGATCGCAAACTCTCCGTCTAAAAGTGTGTGTTTGATCGCAAACTCTCCGTCTAAAAGTGTGTGTTTGATCGCAAACTCTCCGTCTAAAAGTGTGTGTTTGATCACAAACTCTCCGTCTAAAAGTGTGTGTTTGATCACAAACTCTCCGTCTAAAAGTGTGTGTTTGATCACAAACTCTCCGTCTAAAAGTGTGTGTTTTGATCACAAACTCTCCGTCTAAAAGTGTGTGTTTGATCACAAACTCTCCGTCTAAAAGTGTGTGTTTGATCACAAACTCTCCGTCTAAAAGTGTGTGTTTGATCGCAAAACTCTCCGTCTAAAAGTGTGTGTTTGATCGCAAACTCTCCGTCTAAAAGTGTGTGTTTGATCACAAACTCTCCGCCTAAAAGTGTGTGTTTGATCACCTCCGTCTAAAAGTGTGTGTTTGATCACAAACTCTCCGTCTAAAAGTGTGTGTTTGATCACAAACTCTCCGTCTAAAAGTGTGTGTTTGATCACAAACTCTCCGTCTAAAAGTGTGTGTTTGATCGCAAACTCTCCGTCTAAAAGTGTGTGTTTGATCGCAAACTCTCCGTCTAAAAGTGTGTGTTTGATCGCAAACTCTCCGTCTAAAAGTGTGTGTTTGATCGCAAACTCTCCGTCTAAAAGTGTGTGTTTGATCGCAAACTCTCCGTCTAAAAGTGTGTGTTTGATCGCAAACTCTCCGTCTAAAAGTGTGTGTTTGATCGCAAACTCTCCGTCTAAAAGTGTGTGTTTGATCGCAAAACTCTCCGTCTAAAAGTGTGTGTTTGATCGCAAACTCTCCGTCTAAAAGTGTGTGTTTGATCGCAAATTCTCCGTCTAAAAGTGTGTGTTTGATCACAAACTCTCCGCCTAAAAGTGTGTGTTTGATAAAACTCTCCGTCTAAAAGTGTGTGTTTGATCGCAAACTCTCCGTCTAAAAGTGTGTTTGATCACAAACTCTCCGTCTAAAAGTGTGTGTTTTGATCACAAACTCTCCGTCTAAAAGTGTGTGTTTGATCGCAAACTCTCCGTCCTAAAAGTGTGTGTTTGATCGCACAAACTCTCCGTCTAAAAGTGTGTGTTTGATCGCAAACTCTCCGTCTAAAAGTGTGTGTTTGATCGCAAACTCTCCGTCTAAAAGTGTGTGTTTGATCGCAAACTCTCCGTCCTAAAAGTGTGTGTTTGATCACAAACTCTCCGCCTAAAAGTGTGTGTTTGATCACAAACTCTCCGTCTAAAAGTGTGTGTTTGATCACAAACTCTCCGTCTAAAAGTGTGTGTTTGATCACAAACTCTCCGTCTAAAAGTGTGTGTTTGATCACAAACTCTCCGCCTTAAAGTGTGTGTTGATCACAAACTCTCCGTCTAAAAGTGTGTGTTTGATCACAAACTCTCCGTCCTAAAAGTGTGTGTTTGATCACAAACTCTCCGTCCTAAAAGTGTGTGTTTGATCACAAACTCTCCGTCTAAAAGTGTGTGTTTGATCACAAACTCTCCGTCTAAAAAGTGTGTGTTTGATCACAAACTCTCCGTCTAAAAGTGTGTGTTTGATCACAAACTCTCCGTCTTAAAGTGTGTGTTTGATCACAAACTCTCCGTCTAAAAGTGTGTGTTTGATCACAAACTCTCCGTCTAAAAGTGTGTGTTTGATCACAAACTCTCCGTCTAAAAGTGTGTGTTTGATCACAAACTCTCCGTCTAAAAGTGTGTGTTTGATCACAAACTCTCCGTCTAAAAGTGTGTGTGTGATCACAAACTCTCCGTCTAAAAGTGTGTGTTTGATCACAAACTCTCCGTCTAAAAGTGTGTGTTTGATCACAAACTCTCCGTCTAAAAGTGTGTGTTTGATCACAAACTCTCCGTCTAAAAGTGTGTGTTTGATCACAAACTCTCCGTCTAAAAGTGTGTGTTTGATCACAAACTCTCCGTCTAAAAGTGTGTGTTTGATCACAAACTCTCCGTCTAAAAGTGTGTGTTTGATCACAAACTCTCCGTCTAAAAGTGTGTGTGTGTCGATTGCATGGGTTTTAGTGATGTTTTCTCTCGTCAGAGAAACGCGGGACTGTTGTGCAAATCAGCAATGTAACGTTGGCGTGGAAAATAGCGATTTTTAAAAACGTTTCAATTAAGAGCATGGTTGCAAATATATATGTAAGTTACAGGACTGTGTAGAGCACAAAACAAGACTGTCGTAATTTAAAATCAATTATTTAAGCCGAAAATACTCTCTGGATGATCTGTGTTCAGATCAGTGTGTTCTGGGTTCCCCTTGGTTTCAAGTCAGCTCGCGAAAATGCTTGGTTTTAAGGGCTATCTACCCCTTCCCCTTACCCCTACCCCTCGATCAAAACCAGAATTAGCCCTTGCTCTCACATGAACGTGCAAAACTAAGGGGAAGGGGAAGGGGAAAGACAGAGAACTGGGATTCACCCTAATTGCTTGATGAAAGAGGATTATTCAGTTTTTGTGAAGATTAGACTTGCCGTATCTCTGCCTCTGGGTCTCCACCAAGATATTGGGCCAGTACTTCATGTTCAGGTGTGTAATAGCGATTGGTGAAGACCTGGTCACCATCTGCAGTGAAGGCCTCGCGACAATTCTTTGGGGGTCTCGACCCCTGCATGACCTTCCTCGCATGAGCTTTCTCCTGTTTGATAACAAAAACAATATATTTCATATATTGAGATATTATATAAAAGTTAAATATATAGCTTGTGAAATATTATTACAGTATAAATAATAGTTGATCTTTTTATATATACACTTTAACATAAACTATAATTTATTCCTGTTAACCTTCAGCATCATTACTCCAGTCTTCAGCGTCACATGATCTTCAGAAATCATTCTCATATGATGATTTATTATTCATATTGGAAAAGTTTGTGAGGTTTAATTGTTTTTGGGGAACCTGTGATACTTTTTTCAGGAGTCTTTGATGAATAGAGTTAAAAAGAAATCCTTTGTAATAATAGCATAAGTCTTTACCATCACCTTTTATCAATTTAACATATCCTTGCAGAATAAAATAATTAATTATTAAATAAAATAAATAAAAACGTACTGACCCCAAACTTTTTAACAATAGCGTTTATTGTTACATAATATTTCTATTTGTAATAAATGTTGTTCTTTTTCACCTTTTAACCATCAAGAAATCATAAAAGTATCAGAGGTTTTACATAAGCAGCAAAAACGGTTTCCAACATTAATAATAAATCAGCATATTAAAATAATTTCTGAAGGATCATGTGACACTGAAGACTGGAGAAATGGCTGAAAATACAGCTGCACATCACAGGAATAAATTATAGTATAAAGTATATTAAAATAGAAAAGTCCTTTTATTTGTAATAATATTTGACAATATTACTGTTTTTACTGTATTTACAGTTTTGTTAAGCAGAAGAAAACGGTTTAAAACCCTAAGGGCCAGATGTACTATGTTAGCGCCAGCGTAAACCCTCGTCTGGTGTTAAACTACGGTCAGGATTTACTAAAGACACGTAGTGGGAAATTAGCGCTGAAAAGGCGTGGACAGAGTTATTATTGTGACTCGCCTTATTGAATATGTATTTGTAGGAGTTTCCCTTTCGATCAGTAAATTTATGGAGACTATTAAAATAAATCACTCAACACGATTTAGTAAGATTTGCTCTCATCAATTCACTGGTTTTACTGACATTCGCTAATTTGCCATGTTTAGTAAATCTGGCCCTAAAAATACCAAACTTTTGATCATACATACATACTATAATTAAAAATATATACATTTACACAACTCTTAATCAGTTACATGTATATTAGGTCTTAGATGACTGCACTCCACTCGCTAGTGTTATACATGATTATGAATGCTTTTACTTATTATTATAACTTACTTTGATAATCAGAATGTTCTCAATGCCCCTCATGTCAATCAGGCAGTTTGTTACCACCGGGTTCTCGACATTGAGGCAGTCCAGCACAGTTGGAAACTCAGGATGATGGACTCCACTGACATGAACACATAGAAACATCATGTTTACTGCACCCTCATAAGACCCCTGACTCCATCTCTGGACACAAATATGTCTTACCGGCCTTGCAGGTTATAAACTCTGTCCGTGAATGAACACACGATTATCTGAGGCCTGTTGCCTCTGGGGAAGTAAGAGGACATCAGTCCTTGCAAGACTTTTTCGTCCCTGTAATTATCACAGCAAAAGCTTTTAATTAAACCTTTTAAACAATTCTCCACAGCCACGGCTAAACTGGGATCCTTTAGGCTGATGCATGCACCTGGTGATGAGTAAAGAAGATTATGAGTAAATCTTTGTAAGACTGAGGGAATAATCTGAAGATACGGAGGACCTCTCACCTATCGGTCCCACAGGTTTCTTGATGAATCGGCCCTGAGTGAAGGCTTTGTTGATGGACTCCAACAACTCTGGCATGTGATCGCCAAAGCGTCTCAGTCTGTTGGATCTGCTGGCCATTAGCTGCTTTTTTCTCTTCAGTTTGGACTCCAGAGAGACCTGGACGTTCTTTTCCTCCATGCTAAAACAATGATAAAAACTCGAATTTATCAAAATAAAGATCATGTACAGATGGTTCTATAATTAAAGTGGTCATATCACACATTTGTGCACAAACATCTCTATCAATGCAATATATTCTTTACAAAGGAAAAATCATAACAAAAATATTATGCTGTCAAAACAATTAATCGCATCCAAAATACTATGTATATACTGTGTATATTTATTATGCATATATAAATAAAAACACATGCATGTATATATTTAAGACAAATATGTAATATTTATATATTATATAAAATCAAAATATATAAATGTTTTCGAAATATATACTATATGTGTGTGCATTTATATATACACAGTACACACATATATATGTAAACAAACACTTTTATTTTTGATGCGATTAATCGTGATTAATCGCTTGACAGCACTACAAAAAATTAAGTGTTTTTTTCACATTTTATGTCAATTTCAAGTCAAAGCTGTGCCACACAACATATTAAATTATGGCAAAGCATGTTTGAATACGCCTTGTGTCTTCCCGTCACCGTCCAGTCAAGAGCCGCAGACTTTACCTCAGTTTATCATATTCCTCTCTTCCTTTGAGCAGAGCTTGTTGTTTGTCCTTAATCTCTTGATTCAGCGAGCTGGAATCATTCTCAAGCTTTTCCAGCTGCTTTTTGAAGGCCGATATTTTATTTTGATGCTGTGCTTGCTCAGTCTCATGGCTTCTTCTGCCACTGCTAAAAACGTGACATTGACAGCGTCACCAAATTAGATGACATTTTCAACTAAGTAAAAATACTTTTAAAAATGAATTAGAACACACAGCATGATATTAAACAATGTATTGACATGAACAGCCTAAAATGAGAGGTGTTCCCTCAACAAATGCACTCACCCATGACTTATTTTGTGAATTCGCTCCTGAAGAAGGCATTGCTCCTTTTCTAATTGTTTCAATTTATTCTCAGCGCGGAAGTAAACCACCTGAAAAACTGGCACTCTAAGAATCTATACAAACTCTTTAGAAATCAAGAAGAACCCTCTTTATTAAATCTGCTAACTTAAAGCAGTAGTTCACCCAGACATTAAAACTATGTAACTCTCCATCAAGTCTGTTTAAAACCCATACGATTGTCTTCCTTCCATGCAACACAAAATTAGTTCATACTGCTCTTTTCCATTCAAAGATAGCAAATGACTGGAGCCGACAAACAATCTGCATACAATTTGAAAGCTATATTTGACGTCTTGTGTCATTATTTAGGTTATCACTCCTGTATCACCCCCGTTTTTATGCCGATTGTTTGCCCTTTGCTGGAGCTTCACAACCTCTGGTCACTTACTGCCTTCACTGCATGGGAAAGAGGAGCACAAACGCGCTTCAAAATGTCACTTTTTGTATTCCACAGAAGAACGAATTTTGGGTGACATTCCTTTAATAATAATAAAACACAACAAACAGGCAAATATTGCTCACATGTTAATCCTAACTGTAGAGAGATGCATGTCTTCATATAAAATGAATGCAGCTATTCCATAACTTGAGATATTAAAGTACACGTGTGAGCAGATATCTTCAAAAACTCTGACTTCAGTAACAGTAACTAACAGAAAGAGAAAACAAAGAAATCTCACCTCCTGGTTTTTCTGTGCTTTTGTTTTAACTTTAATTTCTTCCTTCATTTTACGGCTCTCCTCTGCCAAATGCTCTTGCTCTTCTCGAAGCGTGCAAACCTTCTTCTGAATGTCCTGCAATCTCTTTTCAGCAGCGGTAACTTTGCTCTTAAAAACAAAGAATTACTACAGTCACATGCCTACTACATTTGGACAATGCACACTTTACCTAATGATGTTTAACTGGTCCTGAAAATGATATATGACACTATCAGTGGTGTTCTGTTAAAAACGCCCGTTTACACTGCCACTCAAAGTGTATAAGAAATATGATTTATAACATTTCTGAAAGATGTCTGCTTGTCCAAATCAGCATATTATGATTTCTGAAGGATCATGTGACACTGAAGACTGGAGTAATGATGCTGAAAATTCAGCTTCGATCACAGGAATACATTTAATACAAAAATATATTCAAAGAGAAAATAGTTCTTTTAAACTAATATTCCATAATATTACTATTTGTTTCTATATTTTTGATCAAATAAATGCAGCTTTGCTGAGCATCATACACTTCTTTCAAAAACAGTTTTAATACATCATAATAAAAACATATTTATCCCAGTAAAAGTCCAGATCAACAAACAGACCTGGCAGAGCTGCAGCTTTTCTTCATTTTTGTGATCAGACTCTTCTTTTTCAATTTGTTCCATCAGTTGTTCAACAAGCCTCTCTTTCTCTCTCACCTACAACCAACAAACAGAGACACTGCTGAACAAAGACTCTCTAACGCAAGCGACTTTTCACACTTCTGCAAGAAGCACTAAAATAACGTACCAAACACCACGCCATTTCCTTTTTCAGGTCCTCAAGAGTCTGTCTCATGCTGTCAAGCGACGCCAAGCGTTCATATCTTTCTTTCTTTTGCAAAAACAACTGCCTGAGATCTTTAAGACACTAAGAATACAAAGATATGACCGATGTGTGATGTTAGTGGTGACTGCCGGTGTAAAACAGACATCATGGGTGGTGAAGTATGAGAAACACTAATAAAGATGCTTGACTATGAATTCACGAATCACCTCCTCTTGTCTTTCCACCTGTTCACGCGTCAAGGCCTTCGTCTGCTTGATGTGAATGTAGTCTCGCTTCATTTGCTCCAGAAGAGTTGCTTTCATGAAAAACTTCAGGAAAAAAGATATGAAAAGTGTGAAAACAGTTCACTGCTTCAGTTATTGATGGCATAATGAAAAATAAATCACCTTGTACTTGTCTGCTTCACTTTTTGAATGCAGGAACTGTTTGCTCATTTCTTGATTGAGTATTGAAACGGGATTGTCAACCTGTAATATGAAATTAATCCAGAATCAGAAATAAATCGGTTTACTTTATACAACATCAATATTAAAACAACTAGATTTTTAAACTTAGCTCTTAAAATAATGACTTATTAATAACTAAAAGATTGCGCTTATAAGCATGCAAGTCATATAAGCTGATATCTTTACTTGTATTTTTTCACCAAAAGTACCTGGATGCCGAAATGGTCTAATATAGCAGTTAACTCTTCCTTCCTTGTGGAAATGACATGACCTAAAAATAGAGCATCTAAATATACATGAACAAGTCCTGTTTCGGATATTACCTGTGATCTGAGAGGAAGTCATGATATTACCAGTTTTATTCTTGATTTTACAAGTCCTGCAACCGTCGCTTGAGATCCGATGCTCAATGCAGATGCTATCTCCATAAACGTCACCTTTATAGGGGTCGTTTCCTCGGTTTTTTAATTTCACTTTAATGTCTGCAAAACTGTAAACAAAAGGATCAAGAGTGCTCACAAACAGAAATCTTATGAAGAGATATTACTGCATTTTGTATTCTGAAATATACTAACCTCTCTCCATATTTCACAAAGCCCTTCAAAGACGTCCCTCTGTTGGTTATGGTTGCTTTTCCACCAAGTCCCACTATAAGAGCGGTCAGAATGGCACTTTTCCCAGCTTAGATAGAAAATGCATACAGTACATTGAGAAAAGACCCATATTAATGTTTTCAGTTTTTATCCTAGTGCTGTCAATCGATTAAAAAAATATTAACTAATTAATCACACACTTTTTCTAATCCCACCTAACATTAAAGTTTTTTAATATATTTTTATATTGCAATAATTTCCCATTCAATCTTCAAATGTACAATGTACAAACAAAATAAAGACAGTATATTTTCTTAATGGCTTTTTTATGATTGAAGGTCAGCATCACAGATATCTATACATCTCTATAAAATAGTTTTTCCCCTGAATATTTAATCATTGACTGTTCAGCATTACAGTATAATTGAGAGCTATCAATTTTAACATGTATTAGACTTCACTATAATATCTATAAAGACAGCCTCCATGCTTTCAATGTAGAACTAGCCACAGCTAGACAGACCTTCTTCTCAAACCTTATAAACAGTAACTTAAACAACACTCGCACTCGTTTTGCTTCTGTTGAGAGACTGACAACCCGATCACAATCGTGATTCAACCACGATTTCAAAAAAAAGTAACTATGTCTGATTTTTAAGAAATTGATAGCAACATTTTGGAAGAAATAGTACTGCATCTTAAATCGTCAACCTGCTCTCTTGTCTTGACACACTTCCCACATCTTTTTTCAAAAGTGTGCTTAACTGTTTAGAAGCAGATCTCTTAGAAGTGGTGAACACCTCACTTCTTTCTGGGACTTTTCCAAACTCCCTGAAAACGGCAGTTGTTAAGCACCTTCTATAGACCAATATAAAATCTTGCTTTCATAGGTAAGATTTTTGAAAAGGTAGTTTTAATCAGCTGAACAAATACTTCAACTCAAATGGATACCTGGATAATTTTCAATCTGGTTTCCGCGTGCATCACAGCACAGAAACAGCGCTTATTAAGATAATAAATTATATTCGCTTTAATTCTGATTCTGGCAAAATATCAGTGCTGGTACTACTAGATCTTAGTGCTGCGTTTGACACTGTCGATCATAACATACTTCTACAGAAACTGGAAAACTGGGTCGGGCTTTCTGGGATGTACACAAATGGTTCAGGTCATAGTTAGAAGGGAGAGGTTATTATGTGAGTATAGGAGAGCATAAGTCTAAGTGGACGTCCATGACATGCGGAGACCCTCAAGGCTCAATTCTTGCACCGCTCTTGTTTAGCCTGTATATGCTCCCCTAAGTCAAATAATGTGAAAGAACAAAATTGCCTAACACAGCTATGCTGATGATACCCAGATTTACAGAGATATGATACCCTTAAATGTGACGCATATATAACATTTTGCATGCATGCACACAGCTTTAATCGCCTTTTTAGTAACTGCATACCTTAACTGATGGCATAACTAGGACATTGCATGCACGTAGTTTATTTAGCTGATTGATATGAAATGACACAGGCTACAGCGCAGAGGCGAAGTTAGAGCAAGCGTCTGAAACGTCTCCCGTTTGATGTGGTCATAAAGACGTTCTGCATCTAAGTAAACGCAATCCTTTTCAAGAAAAAAGAGACAGAGGCAGTAGTTGTGAATGGGATGGCCAACCCTAACCCTGCGTTAAATATTTTTTACACGTTAATCGTAAAAGATGAATCGCTAATTTTGACACCACTATTTTATACATGTGGTTCCCAACTAGGGCTGCAGGACCCACTACTAAAAATCATCTTACAGTGATTTAAATTTAGTTATATTAACATACTCAAAATTAAAATGCTACAAAATAAAGAAGTGCACCATTAAACTGACATTATATTTTTGTTTATTTAATAAATAGTTTTAATTGTATCAAACTGAAGTACCAGAGGTGTGTATCAGCTTAAATAGGAGGGCTTTTGAAGTCAAAACATTTATTTATACAGTCAGTCAGAGGTTTGAACACACTGACCCGTTATTTACTGGAAGTATTTAGCACATTTTAGCGTGCATAACTTTTCAAACAACAGACATTTTTGTGTTGGGGTCAATTTAACGCACAATCAATTTTCAAACTGCTTGAACTGCTGGATAAACTGACTAAAATGTATAGCCTGAATTCACTGTAAGTCGCTTTGGATAAAAGCGTCTGCTAAATGCATACATGTACATGTAAATGTTAACTATTTATTTATTCAAGAAATGTTGTGAATATTTTTTATTTAGAGTTATTAATGTGCATGTAAAAATCCCACACATATATGTGTTTAGGAATGGCTGTGTAAATTCCCAAACTGACTCACTTTTCCATGCAATTTGCATGACAGGCAAAAAAAAAAAAAAAAACAAACAAAAAACAATTACAATTCCTTTCTTGTAACTTGTCAAACACTAAAATATAAATACATGAGAAGTGTATTTAAATTGAAAAATGTAGGAGTTTTGTTTAAAGAAAAATGTATATATTAAAATAAAATAATAAAAACAAAGAGGAAGTACAAATAGCAATAAATACTAGCCTATTTAAACTAAGTACAAATAATGTTACATAATATTTATGCATGTAGCTATTTGTACTTTAGTTCAGTGTACAAATAGTTGCTACAAGTATTCATGATAAAAATGTTAACATGTTGTGCCCCCTAACACAATAGAAATAACACAATAGAAATAGACATGAATTATATTTTAGTATCTGACAAGTAAAATAGAGGTTTTCTATTTTTATATGAATCTTTAGTGTTTTTTATAATGTTGATTTTTGGCAGATTGCAGGGAAACCAATGTGGGTCAGTTTTTCAATTTGATCCTAAGACAGCTTATTTTGTAAAAAAAAATGTTTTTAAATATCTCATATTTACTATTTATTTGAAATGCGTTCAAGTGTTTGCAAAATTGTGTTTGACTGGTAGCGTAAATCATGAATGTTTTAATAATTCAATCCAATTGAAAAAAAATCTAGTACTTACTTCCATTGTTCCCAACAATGAAGTTTACATTTGGTCCAAATCTGAAAGGTCCAAGCAAATGGTGGCTCATAAAGTTCCTCAAAGTGATACTTTCTATCACGCCGATATCTCCCACGCTCTGGAACAGCACGAGATGTTATTTGAAGCAGAACTGTAACTATAACATTTAATGATGTTAAGTAATGTATTCAGGAAATCCCTAAACTGACCGAAGCAGAGAGTGACTGGTCTTGCTGGACTTCATCCTCTTCATCAACCTCCTCATCCTGAACATGTGTTTTGCCATCCGTCCTAGGAGTCTTAGACGGCTTTACAACATTGTGGACACAAGATTTCCTCTTATTCATGGCAGAAAGATGCCCAGCCTAGAAGAAAGGAGCACAAAAACACATCAGCATGCATCTGGAAGCATTTCTAATGTGCTGTCAAACACACTTTATCTGGTTAACTTCTGAGCAGTTTTATTAAACATGATATTTTAAACAAGAGAGTTCATATTTGATGTCAGAAGCTACTTTACAATGTCACTGAAATACATGAATAAGCACAGATGCTGCATCACAAAGAGGAACAATAGATGCGCTTGCGAACATGCCAACAGCTACGAAAACAACTCAACTGCCACAGATGAACAGGTGTACAGCCAAGACAAAAGTGCATTAGAACCGCACACGGACACCGTTTAACATTCATTTAATCACGTGTATGATTGTACTTACCTATTCCTCCGCATCTGGAAAGTGAATGTGTTATTGAGGACTTCCTGGTTGACAGATGGCGCGCGGCTACAACAAACTCCACCCTCCTAACATGACTGTAAAACTTCAGGACACCAGTGCTTATTTATGCTGCATAAATATGTCCATAAGCGTTCTTTGTAGAATATTAGAATCGCAAATTACCACATTAACCGTTTTATTTTTGCTAAAATGAAATTTTAGTAGGCTACTTTACACAAGCTGATTTCCTACAAACAGAGTAAATAGTTTTTCTATAATGATTAGTAACTTTTAACGGTCCATGATAGTTGTGGCTAATGAAACGTTACCACAGTTTTACAGTAGTAATATGTGTTGTTGTGCAAAAGACAACACAAAGGTTG
The DNA here is from genome assembly GCA_027564155.1 of Gymnocypris eckloni scoliostomus. Lineage (NCBI taxonomy): Eukaryota > Metazoa > Chordata > Actinopteri > Cypriniformes > Cyprinidae > Gymnocypris > Gymnocypris eckloni. The sequence goes on from CM050428.1 coordinate 24,994,044, forward strand.
TATAGGTTTATTTAAATTATTTAATTATAAAAGCAGATTTTAAACAAAAAATAACTTTTCAAGATCATACCTATTCAATTAACAATTAAACTCCGCCCACCCGACGGCAACTGCAGAACACAAGATCCAGGGGGCGTGGCCAGATCTAGATCCAACTCCTCCCACCTTACATATACCTGAACCTACCCGTCTCCACCCCTCCTGGATCTGCAGCGAGGGGCTACTTCAGGGTTCCTCCAATCTTTCCCTGGAGGTCCAATCTGCTGCAGAGTTTAGCTCCAATCCTGATCAAATCTACCTGTGATTTTCTAATGACCTGAAGTCTCTAATTAGCATGTTCAGGTGTGTTTGATTAGGGTTAGAGCTCATCTCTGCAGGATGGAGACAAAGACCAGCCTGGTCAAAAACAAATCCCGCACATTATGCTAAAGGTTTTTGAAAATGTTTATACATTTTTTGATACCTTTTGCATAGATAGTGTGCGGAATTTGTTTTTTGTTTAGTTTTTAAGATCATACGTATTAAAACGTACCGTTTAAAATACAACTTGCGCCAAAGAGCATGATAATCATGCGTTCTTCACGTGACCCGCGTTCTGAACTGACGTAGACCAGATTGATTCGTTAAAACATCCGGTGGCGTGTTTTGAAATGCGTTCGTGTTTAGTTGACTTTATAAGCGCTGTAAAATCAGTCGTGTGTATGATGGGGAGAAATTCACGCTGGTAAGTTTTCATTGAAGAATTTATCGTTTGTTAAGAGCAAGAGATTGAATCGACGAGTTTAAACGGGGTTTAGGTTCAAACCCTAAGGGCTTGATCCACGAGCCATTCAATAATCCACGACATTTCTAGCTTTGGATAACGGCAGCTAAATTATTTAAATTACTAGGTTATTTTTTTGGTCATGGTTTTTGCAATGGCAGATACAGATGTGTGGCTTACCTCTGTTGTAGGCCATTTCACTGAATGGGTGCCATTTGCTTCCAAAACTCTTAAAAATATATATTTTCTATCTTTTTTTTTTAAAGACTCAATCTAGTATTACACATTTAACTATTTACAATATGTACTGGTCCATTTCAGGCAACTTTATTTAATTTTTTACACAATTTGTAAGCGGAAGATGGATGCATTTTTCTCAGTCCTGTTACTGTCCTAGCAAAAAGAGCAAGGGATGGATTCCTTCATTTTAGTCAATGAGGCTCGAGAAGCAGAGTTCCAGAAGTCAAAATATGACTTTATTAAGCAAAGTAACAAAGCCGAGATGACAGGCACTGCATCTGAATCTCTGTCTGTCCGCTCATCCATTGTATACCTGTTGCACTGCCCAAACTTGGGAGTTCTGGTTTTTAATTGGTTATGCTTATCTGGTTTGCCACAGTTAATCTATTAGCGCACCTGGTCCATCTTTAAGGGTGGCATTTTTGGCTGAATCAGCCCTTTTGTTAAAAAACCTTGGGCAGCAGTCTCATGAGAAAAACCTTGGGCAGCAGTCTCATGAGACTTACATCAAACCTGTTTACATGTTTTTGTCATTCTGGGCATCCTCCTAAAGTTTCTAGGGTTAAGTTCACTGATACACTCCATTGTAAAGTACTAGTGCTGCCCAATAGATTGGAATGATTCAATATATTAATCAGTTTATGGATTACATTCTTGAACATACATCATATTTTGAGTAAAATAATACTATATTGAGTAAATATCATATTATAAAGTAAAATAACACAATATTACCAAAAAGCATGTTTAAAAATGTCAACAAAATCCTTAATTTCCCCCTCAGACAGATGTTTATTTTAAAGAAATTGTTGGTTTCATGGTCAAAAAATATTATTGTTATCATAAAAAAATCGCAAATTTATCTAAACTAGTTCTATTTTTCTAAAGTACACAAACCATTTATTTTTTCATTTTAAAGGCGACTCAAACCTCAAGCTTATACATTTTCTATGATGTATAACAATTTATTAAACTGGGATAAATTAAGGACCAAACTTAATAAAACAAAATAGTGGTTTAACTTTATTTATTTTAAGAAAAAAAACATTTAGTTACGAATGAAATGGGTAACAGGAAGGAGTATCCATTATATTAGTATACAGGTTTGACTACACATGATGTTTTAATGCCCGCATATAGTGAAAGTGTTAAACATTGACTATTAAATCTAGTGGTCTGCAGAGGTTTTTGTTTAGGGGTGAAGGATGGGTTATAAGATGAGATATAAATACCGAAATAATTATAAATATTAAAGTAAAATTGATATTAACAAGAATAAACTTAAATAATATATTTTAATATTTTGATTTCTTATAGCGCAGCTCATACTCAAACGCCATACAATATACGAGTCTAATACATAATTGCCACAGGACAAAATTACAAGTACATTTTCTGTCATATTTGCAGGAGTGCAATATAAAATGCAGGAACAACCATAGGTTTTCTCTGGCAAAAGCATTGTCTCAGTGTGGATAGAAGGCCAAAACTTTGAGAAAATTCTGCATTTTCAAATGTATCTAGATTAATATGGAAGTAGCCTAATATTTACATGAATAATACATCTTATGACACTACTCACTCCTGTTACTTTTACTATTTATTACATTGATTAAATGCTATAATGAAAAAAAAGCGACAACAAATGTCAGTTTGACAAGTTGAGTCTGATCAAACCACAAAGTCCAAACAAAGTTAATGTGTTTTGTGGCCTACCATGTGCTTTGAAAGATACTGTACGTCGTACCCTGTCCAACGGGTTTGAGACACAAATAAATGATAGTTTACTGTTATATCCTTACCAGTAGCCTATTTCAGTTTTGCATAAAGGCTCTTCCTATTAGCAAGTAAAAGTTTATTTTAAATATCATAGTTTTCATCGAATGAGGATATATTTGTATTCATAACCTTCAATTGGTACTTTTTTGAGTGATCCGCATTAAGCAAGTTGTAGAATAACTTTTTTTTTCTCTCCTTCACTAAAATACACAAGTTTTATTTTTTTTGTCTCAATTGAATGTTGGAAAAAAGCCCAATTGAAGATTGTTTCATTTTTTTAAAGTAACATGATGAGTAAATTACACTTAATTTATGGATCAACTGTTCTTTTAATAATCAGTTATTCTCTCTTATTATTCTTTTTTTCATCTCTCTCTAGATGTTCCCTGTTTCTGCTCTTAAACTTTTTTTGAGAGGCCAGACTCTCATCCAAGATGTGTTCAATTCCCGGTGTGCCAAACGTTGGATCCAGTACTACTGTTCAGATCACAAGAGTCAATTTAAACCGACATACTTTCTTAGTAGAATTTGTAGCAAGTTTAAATTATGGGCAAGAGAGCAGGAAAGCATATCAACAACTTAAAAAAGACACCGAAGTCCCTAGAAAGTGGTTGCATACTTTTGAAGGCAAACCTGGAGAAGTTTGCTTAGTATATGAAGACAGAACTTGGCACAGAGCAAGGATACTTTCAAAGTCTGAACATGAATACAAGTTGTTCCTAATTGACGATGGTGAATTGCTTTGGGCCTCAAGCGAAATTTTGACAAAATGTCCACGCGACCTTTCCAGTCTACCTCCCAAAGTAGAGCTTTGCATACTGGCCAATGTATCACCTCTGTGTCTTGAAAGTGCATGGTCTGTGGCTGCTTCAAAGTTCATCCAAACTTTGTGTGGGAAAGACATCTCTGGGTGTGTTCGGGATGTGATAATGCCATCCAGAATCATCATTCTTGACATTCCAAGCATATCCAAACAAATGTATGAACTTGGATTCGCTAGAAAGATGCCCAATGAAGACTTCAAACGCCTTGTAATGCATTCACTGCATTTGCCAAGCAGAAACCCTTCCATGCAGACTGACCTTGTGACTACAAATGGTCCGCAGGAGCATGCCAGTGACCCTGACAAGTTGCATCAATACTTGTATCCGGAGTTGTTGCCTGGAACAATTGAGATCGTAACTGTGACACAAGTTATTCATCCATTGAAAATCTATTGCAAATTGCATGTCTTTTCACAAGAGCTCAAGAAATTAAGTGATCAGCTCCATGAATGCTATGAAGACTCTTTCTCTGCTCAGATGCCAATGCTGCTGTATGACGGGTCTCCATGTGCAACCAAAGGCAGTGATGGCAAGTGGTATCGATCTATACTTCAGCAGAACAGCGTCTCCGATGTTATCAAGGTCTTTCATGTAGATTATGGAATTGGAGATTTTGTTAAACTTTGCAATATCAGACCTTTATCTCCAAGGTTCTTCAAATTGCCAGTTGTCACCTTTGCATGCTCTCTACATGGTGTCATTGACAAAGGCATTGGATGGAGGATGGAACAGATAGATTATCTGAAATCTGTTGTACTGGATCAAATCCTTGTTGGAAAATTTGAGCATCACAGTGCGAACGAGGGTGTCTATTATATAACGCTTTATGGAAATGACAATGTGAATGTAAACGACACTTTTGGCCACAGAGAGCAGTGTTTGTCAGTGACTGAGAGGATTTGTGATGACCAAACTCTCAAAACTCTCAACAAAGTGGCACACAAATATATGTATGAGAGAAATGTGCCTGTATGTTCTCTTACTTCAACCGCTTTAACCGGGTGCTCTGATTCTCTTGAAGATGTCACTGTAGCCAAAACTGGAAAAGCCTACAGCCCTCAGAGGCGTGTTGCTCATTGAATTCCGCTGCAGCTCCACCTTTTCAGAATGAAGCATATGTTGTTTCACACCCCAAAACTGAAGTGGGTGCAAAGGAGAAGGTTCAAATAACCTATGTCCAAAGTGTAAACCAGTTCTATGGCCATTTTGCAGAAAATGCTGATACAGTTAGGAAAATGACCAAAGATATCCAACAACTTTGCTGCAAGCCACCACAAGCAAAGTTTTTAATCTACCCTAAGATGATGTGTGTTGCTAAATACGCCGATGGCCTGTGGCACAGAGGACAAATTGAATCGATGCATCCGAAAATACTTGTCCAATTTGTAGACTATGGTGACCTGGTGGTTTTGGATGAATCTGATATTCTGCCACTTCCTCCAAAGGCTAATGCAATTGCATCCATTCCGATTCAGGCTGTTCAGTTTGAACTTTTCAATGTAACATTACCTGAGCCGTGTGAGCTTAATGAGTGGTTTAAAAACTACGCTACAGACTGCACGTTCTCTGTCATTGTGAAACAAAATTCTTCAGGCAAACTATCAGTGGAGATGAATGATGGGAATACTAACCTGAACTCAAAAATTAAAGAGCAGTGGAACCAAAAGTCCAAAACAAAAGGGTCTACTATCAGCAAAGGAATGGAAAAGGCTCGTACTTTCATTAGGTCTTCAGAAGGTATGGAGTCTAAAGCGGTGAGACACAATTTCAGCACTACATCACAAGCACATGAGAAGACCTCTAAGGAAGTCCCAAAAGCAGCTGTTCAAGGCACATGGGAAAAAAATGTCCAGACTGTTACTATTCACACGACTGGACACAGTAGAGCTAGGTCTAATGATTTACAGCAACCAGCGTCGTGTCATTATCCAAGGCTCGGCGATCTTCCCTCGAAAACCTTGGATGCAGGATATGTTTCAGACATCTTTGTTTCACATTGTAATAGTCCATCAAGTTTCTTTGTACAATTGGCAAGTGATGAAGATGAAATATTTTCCCTTCTTGACAAACTTAATTCTGCTCAGTTAAGTGATGCACAAGTTGAACTAGACCTGTTGCAGTCAGGTGACCTGGTGGTAGCTGAATATCCTGCTGATGGGGCCTGGTACCGTGCTGTTGTTCAAAACAAGACAAATGGCATGGTTCAAGTACAGTTTATTGACTTTGGCAATGAGGTAACACTCTTGCCCCTTAAAATAAGGCAACTGGGCAAGCAGTTCCTCAGCACCCCCATGTTCGGTATTCATTGCACACTTGGAGATGTAGAAGAGGAAAAAGAACTTGGACCCAGGAAGAGATAATGAATTTCAAAAAAGCAGCCGGTGAAAATGGTGAGAAGAAAATTAGATGCAAGTTCATCCGAGGGGACGTATCGGCTTGGATTGTCAGTTTAGATCTTGAGGAAGGGTCTTTGTTTAATGCTGCTCTCAAACCAGGTGCTCAAACCAAATCCCAAATGCACTGCAATGAAGATACCCATCTGTTAGCATTCAAGGAACCAGCTGTAACTCAAGGACAAATTGTGGATGCGTATGCTTCATCTATTGTTGGACCAAATTATTTCTGGTGCCAGTTCAGAAACTCGGAGGATCTTGACAAAATCTCCCTGCTTGCACAAGAAATTGGAAACTCTAGTCAAGCAAAACCAATTCAGCCAGATCAATTATGCCAGGGACCTTGCCTGGCACTTTTTTCTGACCAGCTGTGGTACCGTGCACAGGTTATCAATACACATTCTAAAACAGTCTCTGTTCTTTTTAGAGATTATGGAAACGAGTGTGAAATTGATCTGAACTTGGTTAAATCCCTACCCACCAAGCTCTTGGAAAGCCCACCCCAAGCATTTCTTTGTCAGTTAGAAGCTTTGGGGTCTGTAGATGGGACTTGGAGCGATGCTGCAGCTGACAAATTCTTTGAGCTTCTGGTGGATGAACCATTAAAAGTGACTATTCAGAATACAGGAATGTCCTCTGACCTTCCAAACTGTCCTCAGTATAAAGTACTGGTTGAATGTAATGGACTTATAGTTAACAATCTTATGAAAGATTACTGGTGTGATCCCGAACCTCAAGTTTGTAGTGAAGTGACAAAGGACAGTTTTGGAGTAACAAGCTCTGAAACTGTTCAAAAAGAGAACGTTCTCAAGCTTAACTCTGGAAAGTTAAATGGCGGAGCATCAGATTATGTAAACCCTGACCTTCATAGCTTTGACCCTCAGATTTCACAAAACAAATTAGCTGCAACCGAGACCCAAGAGCAAAGCATTACATGCCCAACATTGACTTTAGGAGTTGGAAACACGATGGTTCCTGAAATATCAGTGCAGTGTTTACCTCAAGCTGTAGATCTTCCTCCACGTATGATCGAGCAAGGTAAGGTGTCTAAAGTTTATGTTTCGCACATCAACAGCCTTACAAATTTTTTTGTTCAACTGGTAGAAGATGAGAATACATTATTCTCCCTCACCGAGCTAATGAATTCCCATCAGCCATCAGAGAAAGATGAAATTCATGCATCCAGTGTTCAACAGGGAAGTTTGGTGAAGGCCATGTTTCCTGAAGATGATTCCTGGTATCGTGCTGTCGTAAAGAACACGACCGAAAATGACAAGATCCAGGTAGAATTCATAGATTTCGGAAATGAGGTAACTGTTTCTCTCCTTAAAATTCGCCGACTTGATGAGCAGCTACTGTCTTACCCGAGGTTCAGCATTCACTGCAGTCTAGATGATCGATTCAAGGTGCAGAAGGGAATGAAGGAGCAGATATTTCTCTTTAAAACAATATTCAGTGGAGCTGGTGAGAAAAAACTGTCTTGCAAGTTTATCAAAGAAGATGGAATCACTTGGGAAGTTAAAATGATTCCCAGTGGCATAACGTCAGATTCAAGTGAGAAATGGGATAGTTTATACTTCAATGCATCACAGGTAGTGTCTGAAACTGTGAAGGAGCCATTCCAGCTACTCTTCAAGAATTCAGATGTCTCTTTGGGACAGACAGTAGACGCCTTTGCATCATGCATTGTTGGACCAGATTACTTCTGGTGCCAGTTTTCGAACTCTGAAATACTCGATCAAATCACCCTTGCTGCCCAACAATATGGAAACTCTAGTGAGACACAGCCAATTAAGCTGGATAATTTGGCTCCTGGAAGCCCGTGCCTGGCTCGTTTCTGTGACGATCAGATGTGGTATCGTGCGCAGGTTATTGATAAATGCACAAACAGTGTATCTGTCCTTTTTGTTGATTTTGGAAACGAGTCTGAATCTAGTGAAGGCTCTGTTAAGGCACTGCCTTGTGACTTGCTGGAAAGTCCACCTCAAGCTTTTCTGTGTCGGCTGGAAGGGTTTGATCCTTCCAAGGGATCTTGGGACAGTGAAACTACTGATCATTTCTATGAGCTCTTGGTGGATAAACCTCTGGAAGTGACCGTGCAGTGCATTGAGCGTACAAGTGATCCTAACAGCCCTCCGTATTATGTTAAAGTTGAGTCTCCACAATGTCTTGTAAATGAGCTCATGACAAAATTTTGGAGCGGTTCGGCACAAAATGATCAGAACTCTTCTGAGGTGATTGAATCCTGTGAAAAACCCATTGCATCAACATCTGATCAAATTGATTCAGATGATAAAGAAATTGTGAGCCTTGCAGTCTCTACAGAGGATATGCACACACTTGAATCTCATGGTGCAGAACAACATGGAGCTAATCAGATTGAACCATTAGAAGTAAAAGGTGTCTTCCATGGTGTACCTGAAAACAAGGTGGATGATCAGCTTGATGAAGCAGATGTGATTGCTGCTGTAACAAATTCTGATGACACTGCTGATGATCCTATAGAGATTAATTCAGATTTAGAAATCCATGAAGTCTGTCATGAATCTGAAGATGGAGATCCTGTTGTATCAGCTGAGCAAATGCTGCTGGACACAAAGGAAAGTAGAAAAGATGTAGAAGATGGAGGATCTGAAAAAGGTTTGGATGTTTCTGTACCTGATTATTCTTCATGTGGGAAAGAAAATTGATTTTGAAGACTTTAGTCACAGGCATGTTTTGCTTACAATGCTTATTTATTTATTCAGAGGACAACCTGACAACGGCAAGCAGAAGTACAGATTGGGTATCTGGCTTAGAACATCCAATGTTACCCATGGTATTTGCTTTTTTGTTTTTGCTTTTTTGTTTGGTATGTGGGTTTTAATGAGTAATCTTTATATATACATATATATATGACTGTTTTCTTCGTTATTTTGTAGATTTGCACTGAAGATTCATGTGGCTCTGTTAAGTGCATCTGCAAATGAACATAATTTTAAACTTTATTTAATGTGAAAAGGAATATTATTATTTTTTTGTTGGGAACATGAATGTAAACTGATCAATATTTGTTTCAAACAGCCTTTGAAAGATTAGATATTTTATTTTCCGTGTTGCTTGTCATGTTTCTTGTCATTTTAAAAGCTTGTCTGATTGCATTGTTTGGTTTTGTTGATACCCCGGTTTATCTTTGTAGATGCTAAGGTAGTATTTATAACCCTTATTTTCAGATTTTTTTATGCCGTTTATACACAAGTAATTGTACATTTGAAATGATGATTGTTCAGAAAGCACAAGCATTTCAGACCACAGTCCTGCTCTTCCTTCACGCCAAAGCATGTAGTAGTTATTTTTCTCCTTGTGCAATAGTGTATACCGTGTAGTCATTTTTCTTTATCTTGATGTATTTGAAAAAATGTTTATAGGAATAAAACCTGTTCATAGAATTGAGTTTGTGTTGCTGTGGTTGATTTGACATTTTTAAAGGTGGAAAATTGTTATAGATGGGAAGTTATCACACTTTTTTCATAACACTGTTATTTTTAAACTGCTAAAAATAAATTGTATGTGTACTTGACAATTTAGTTAAGATGTTTTTCTAATACACCGCGTTTGTTCTAATGCGTGAGTTTTTTTTACTCACAATTTTCTGCTGTAATTTGCTGGGTTTCAATGAATACACTACACACACTACAGTAAACAGGCTAAATGTGCAATCTTGACACTCGAAAATAAATGTACAATAAACTACGTAAGTGAATCACCAGAGAGTGTGTGTGTCAGCATTTTTATAATGGACGTCCCTATTGTTTCTCATTTCTTGGTATCCTCGGTAACGTTAGAGGTTATGCTTGTCGTTTAGCATGAGACATTCTTTCTCAATAAATCCTTCGACGAGCAGCATTCAGATCTAATGGCCGTTTTAGTTTTTATCTGAATTAAAACATTAAAACATAATAAATTCCGCGAAATGCTACGTGACACGCAAATGTAAATGCACCCAAACAATCTAAAATTTGTAAAGTCTCATGTGGCTATGATTGGTCCAAAATGAACTTCGCTGAGAAAAGTAACATGTATCACGTGACAACGCCGTGTGTATGCTGCTACAGTTATTCTGTACAGTAATATAGCCCAAAATAGACATTAAATTGAAAATATATAATGAACATTTGTTTATTTTGATTAATTGATATTTAGATGTTTATTTAAAACTTTTTTTTCTATGGGTAAAAAGCCCGCTGTCGAGTTGCTGTGGTAACAAGTCAAGCGAGAAAAGCAACACAGAGACGGGTTTCAGAGAGCGGTTAAAAAGATGACCGAGTTGCATCAGGCAGCAGCTGCTGGAGATTATGATTTAGTGGAAGAAATTGTGAAGAGAAATTCGTGTTCGTGTGACCCTAATCAGAAAGACTTGGACTGGAACAAGAAGACCCCGCTGCACTGGGCAGCATCCAAAGGCAGGTTATAGTTGGCCTACTTTCAGGCCCAAAAAGTGCTGTTTTATTCAAAATGTATACAAAACAATCATTATTATAACTTAATATTCTTTCGCAAATGACAATTCAACAAACTAGTAGTATGAAAGTCTTGTAATGTCAAGAATATGGTAAAAAAATAGACAATTATCCAGTTGTCCCAAGGCAGAAAACAAGTGCACTTCCATAATGTTCTTAAAGTGCTCTATTTTCACGCACTAATTTTGTACTTAATATACTAAAAATGTTATTTAGTACTTCTTAATCTTAAGAACATCTAATGGCGCTTTTCCACTGCATGGTACGGCACGGCACGGTATGGCAAGACCGCGGTCAAGCCAGCCGCAGTTCAGAAAAACACGGTCAAGCCAGCCGCGATTGAAATTAATGTGCGCGTGTATTACAATGACTACGGTAATCACAGGAACAACACAGAGGAGACGCGATTTTAGAGCGCTTTTCTTCTAGACGCCCAGAACTGAGATATAATGACATTTTTCGCGATTTTTTTTTTTGTATATCTGCTTTAATATTTGTGTTATTTATTGGTGTCTTTGACGGTTCTGTATTACTATATTTTTCTACATTTCAAATCTGCAGGATTCATAGAAAAGGAGATATGGGACATTAATCAATTTAGAGGGGTATAAAGACACCATTTCTAATAAGTACTAGAAATGAATGGTCAGTTCTTATATAGGACGTCCCACTATATGCACAATGCACACCATATGAAACCATTTTACTGCAGCGTTTTCAAGATATGGGACATTACTACACTTTAGAGAGCTATAAAGACCCCATTTCTAATAAGTACAAGAAATGAATGGTCAGTTCTTATACAGGACATCCCATACTATATGCACACCTCATATGAAACCATATTACTGCAGCGTTTTCAAGAAATGAGACATTATTCGATTTAGAGGACTATAAAGACACAATTTCTAATAAGTACTAGAAATTAATGGTCAGTTCTTATATAGGACGTCCCATACTATAAGCACACCTCATATGAAACCATATTACTGCAGCATTTTTGAGATATGGGACATTAATACATTTAGAGGGGTATAAAGACACCATTTCTAATAAGTACTAGAAATGAATGGTCAGTTCTTATACAGGACATCCCATACTACATGCACACCTCATATGAAACCATTTTACTGCAGTTTTTCCATAAATGGGACATTATTCGATTTAGAGGACTATAAAGACACAATTTCTAATAAGTACTAGAAATTAATGGTCAGTTCTTATACAGGACATCCCATACTATATGCACAACCTCATATGAAACCATTTTACTGCAGCATTTTTTGAGATATGGGACATTAATAAATTTTAAAGAGCTATAAAGACCTAATTTCTAATAAGTACACAAAATGAATGGTCAGTTCTTATATGGGACACCCCATACTATAAGCACACCTCATATGAAACCATATTACTGCAGTGTTTTTGAGATAAGGAACATTAATACATTTAGAGGGGTATAAAGACACCATTTCTAATAAGTACTAGAAATTAATGGTCAGTTCTTATATAGGACAACCCATACTATATTCACACCACATATGAAACCATTTTACTGCAGCATTTTTGAGATATGGGACATTACTACACTTTAGAGAGCTATAAAGACCCCATTTCTAATAAGTACAAGAAATGAATGGTCAGTTCTTATACAGGACATCCCATACTATATGCACACCTCATATGAAACCATATTACTGCAGCGTTTTCAAGAAATGAGACATTATTCGATTTAGAGGACTATAAAGACACAATTTCTAATAAGTACTAGAAATTAATGGTCAGTTCTTATATAGGACGTCCCATACTATAAGCACACCTCATATGAAACCATATTACTGCAGCGTTTTTGAGATATGGGACATTACTACACTTTAGAGAGCTATAAAGACCCCATTTCTAATAAGTACAAGAAATGAATGGTCAGTTCTTATACAGGACATCCCATACTATATGCACACCTCATATGAAACCATATTACTGCAGCGTTTTCAAGAAATGAGACATTATTCGATTTAGAGGACTATAAAGACACAATTTCTAATAAGTACTAGAAATTAATGGTCAGTTCTTATATAGGACGTCCCATACTATAAGCACACCTCATATGAAACCATATTACTGCAGCATTTTTGAGATATGGGACATTAATACATTTAGAGGGGTATAAAGACACCATTTCTAATAAGTACTAGAAATGAATGGTCAGTTCTTATACAGGACATCCCATACTACATGCACACCTCATATGAAACCATTTTACTGCAGCGTTTTCCATAAATGGGACATTATTCGATTTAGAGGACTATAAAGACACAATTTCTAATAAGTACTAGAAATTAATGGTCAGTTCTTATACAGGACATCCCATACTATATGCACAACCTCATATGAAACCATTTTACTGCAGCATTTTTGAGATATGGGACATTAATACATTTTAAAGAGCTATAAAGACCTAATTTCTAATAAGTACACAAAATGAATGGTCAGTTCTTATATGGGACACCCCATACTATAAGCACACCTCATATGAAACCATATTACTGCAGCGTTTTTGAGATAAGAACATTAATACATTTAGAGGGGTATAAAGACACCATTTCTAATAAGTACAAGAAATTAATGGTCAGTTCTTATATGGGATATCCCATACTACATGCACACCTCATATGAAACCGTTTTACTGCAGCGTTTCTGAGATATGGGACATTACTACACTTTAGAGAGCTATAAAGACCCCATTTCTAATAAGTACAAGAAATGAATGGTCAGTTCTTATACAGGACATCCCATACTATATGCACTCCTCATATGAAACCATTTTACTGCAGCGTTTCTGAGATATGGGACATTAATACATTTTAAAGAGCTATAAAGACCTAATTTCTAATAAGTACACGAAATGAATGGTCAGTTCTTATATGGGACATCCCATACTACATGCACACCTCCTATGAAACCATTTTACTGCAGCATTTTACATAAATTGAACATTATTCGATTTAGAGGGGTATAAAGACACCATTTCTAATAAGTACAAGAAATTAATGGTCAGTTCTTATATAGGACATCCCATACTACATGCACACCTCATATGAAACCATTTTACTGCAGCGTTTCTGAGATATGGGACATTAATTCATTTAGAGGACTATAAAGACCCCATTTCTAATAAGTACTAGAAATTAATGGTCAGTTCTTATATAGGACATCCCATACTACATGCACACCTCATATGAAACCATTTTACTGCAGCGTTTCTGAGATAGAGTGTAGTATGGGATGTCCTATATAAGAACTGACCATTAATTTCTTGTACTTATCTCAGAAACGCTGCAGTAAAATGGTTTCATATGAGGAGTGCATATAGTATGGGACGTCCCATATAATAACTGATTATTCATTTCTTGTACTTATTAGAAACCTGGTGTTTATACCCCTCTAAATCGAATAATGTCCCATATCTCTTTTTCTATGAATCTTGCAATGATTTGAAAGGTAGAAAAATATAGTAATACAGAACCGTCAAAGACAAGAATAAATAACACATCTGCTATTTTGTACATCTGCTATTAAAGCAGATGTACAAAAAAAAAAGATCACGAAAAATGTCATTATATCTCAGTTCTGGGCGTGTAGAAGAAAAGCGCTCTAAAAGCGCGTCTCCTCTGTGTTGTTCCTGTGATTACCGTAGTCATTGTAATACACGCGCACGTCAATTTCAATCGCGGCTGGCTTGACCGTGTTTTTCTGAACTGCGGCTGGCTTGACCGCGGTTATGGACCGCCCTTTTAACATTTAAAACCTTTTTCTGACTATCCATAAATATAATTGCGGATAGTCGCAATTATAATTCGGATAGTCATAATTATAATTCGACTAGTCGTAATTGATTTGAAGATATCTACAATTCAATTATGACTAGTCGTAATTGCTTTGAAGATATCTCTAATTGAATTACGACTAGTCATAATCTTCCATTGACTTCCATTGAAAAATATTTGAAGATATCTTCAAATACGATTCGCCTAGTCAAAATACAATTAGAGATATCTCCAATTACAATTCGACTAGTCGTAATTCAATTAGAGATATCTCCAAATGAATTGCGGATATCTCTAAATATGATTTGACTAGGCGAAATACAATTAGAGATATCTCTAATTGCATTTTTTTAAAGATATCTCTAATACATTTGAAGATATCTCTAACTCATTTAGAGATATCTCTAACTCATTTGAAGATATCTCTAATTCATTTAGAGATATCTCTAACTCATTTGAAGATATCTTCAATTGGTATTACGACTAGTCGAATTATGGCAAGCCCTTTTAACATTTAAAATTGAATTGTTACTAGTAAAAATGCAATTGCAGAGCTCTCTAATTCAGTTACAGAGCTCTCTAATCGAATTGTTACTAGTAAGAATTGTATTAGAGAGCTCTCTAATTGGCATTGTTACTAGTAAGAATTGAATTGTAGAGCTCTCTAATTAAATTGTTACTAGTAAAAATGTAATTGTAGAGCTCTACAATAGCGATTCTTACTAGTAAGAATTGCATTGTAGAGCTCTCTATTTAAAGCGACCTCATTATGATAATTAGCCTCATGCATATTCATCTGGCTGAGAATGTGAAGCTGACCTCACGCCGTGTTGAGTTCTGGGAAGCTGTTTTGGTTTTTTTCGCCTTACTGGGAAAATCGCGACACCTCTCCACTATTGAATTCAGGGCAGTATTTGATTTTCTGTCGTGATTGTGGAAAATGTCACCATATTATGTGAAAATTGCAAAAGTAACTCCAGTACTCGTCCAGAGAAACCTGGACAGTGCATTATTTTTTTTCGCCCTTTCTCTGTAAAAACCCCAAGGGAAGCAGGTCGAGGAGATGAGAAGAAGACACCGGAGAGTAAATCTATTAATAATGTCACTGATTAAACCCACCATCTGTCACTTAATAAAATAATCGTATTGCTGCATGTTTTTGAAAGTTTTGATTTTGTTTGGTTTAATAATTAACATTATTTTGTAGTATGATTCCCACCGGCTTGTGAATTAGCGAACTTGAACAGGGATATAAGGCTTAATACAAATGTTGCTTAAGGTACCAATAGTGATTAGACAAAATGATAAAGCATACTATGTGTAGATTCACATAAACCCAAAACAAAACAACACGCAGCGCGTTTCCCTCTCATGCACCGATACAGTATTAAAGATTACATTCTATACACAGCTTAGGCCTACTAATAAGGCTAAAAAACTGACTAACCCAAAATATGAACTTTAACTGTCTGTCTTAATTTAGTCTATAAACTGTTTATTTAACTGTTATTATGTCTGTTTATTGCCATTTCGAAAGGGAGGAAAACATTATTGCGTTAATATTCTGGTCTCAGACGTTTGTCTTTTATCATCACTTAGTAGGCTACAGTAAACCAGCATTTTAAAATGCTACAAAACTTGACCTTTAAATGCTTACTTAAAATGCTAAAAAGGCCTTTACGGCTTTATTGCGTGTATTGAAAGCAGAACTCTTCAGCTACGCTGACGGCACCGCTGCTGCGGGACTTTAAACACCGGAGCCACTCTCACGCCGGTTTCACGCCCGTTTCACACTGCAAGCGTGAGCGGCGCAGAAGCTGCGTATGCAGAGCAGGAGCAGCGCGCATTGCCCTTTCACACCTG
Organism: Gymnocypris eckloni scoliostomus; assembly: GCA_027564155.1. Classification (NCBI taxonomy): domain Eukaryota; kingdom Metazoa; phylum Chordata; class Actinopteri; order Cypriniformes; family Cyprinidae; genus Gymnocypris; species Gymnocypris eckloni. Next base: position 25,010,232 of record CM050428.1, read on the forward strand.
TAGCGTTTGCAGCGCGGCTGAACAGCTTCTTCTGTACAGAATGGGTAAATTCGAATCTAATTTTAAATACAATTGGTCTTGATTTATTATTAGAATAGTTTATTTTACTGTATTTGTTTTATTTACACTGTACATGTGCATCTGTGTTTATGTGCAGTACGGATTGTAGATAGAAGAAAGGCAATTACGCTGTATTTGTTACTACGGAGATTACGAAGAAGGATACGACGTAGATTTTGGGTGCCCCCAGGCAAGGGAACAGCACAAAACAATAACTGACCATAGCAGAAATGTTATAGTTATTTTATACATTGTGTTTATATTGAATATGGTCAATATTTTAAAGGTTTGTACTTGTACAGAAGTTTCTATTTGCACATATATACTGTAAGCTGCTGTTCTTTATGTTTGTTTGTATTGATTGTTATTTACAGATTGTAAAAAGTTGTAGCCTACTGATTGGACAGATTGTACTTTTTGTCTTTAAATACAAAAAAAAAACATTAAAAATGACGTACCATCTGCCAACGCAAAATGACCAAAAAAACACACATTAATTATAGGAGAATGACATGCCTTTGAAGTTTTGGTCAAAAGATTACATCTACAATATTGACATAGTTTGCATCTTTATTCAACATTTATTAGCAAACCTCTTCATAATGCCTGCTAATGAACGCTTCTTTAATAATGAAGCAATATCTGATAAACATACTCATAAACAGCAGATTTACAAGCAATCTCCAAGCTAACATCTTCAACATGCATCGTAAATGTCTTTATTAACACGTAAAATGTAAACGTTGTAATAGGGATATTAGCAAACACACGAAAAACACACATTCAAACAAGTCGCCCACATCATAGACTTATTTGGTGTAGCTACATGTGTAATATTTATGTGACGATTTGAATATGTATTTATTCGTTTGTCACTGTAATATCAAATGATCAATCCACTGCATCCCATGCCTATTCTTTGGCTTGTAAGTCCTTATACATTAAATTTTTTGGGTCATAAATAACTTTTTGTTTTTCCACTTCTACGATGAGACGAGTGTCGTCCATTAGGTCATCTTCCAGGTGTACTCTGAAGACCCCCGTCTGGCTACACCGGGCGCTGTCACGTGCGTTTATTGATGATGCCTGTTATCAGCATGACAGCTGCTTCTATGCCAACATATAGGCCTATAAACTACACAAAATAGCAAGATACCAAAATGAGATGATGTCATTATTACCAGACATTTTGACAAAGACTAGCATTTTTTTAAAGAAACATGTGTGTGCCTTCTTCACTTGTAAGCAGACCATAAAGATGTAAATTAATTTAATGATTAAATATTTTTTTTTTAAACAAAACATATCCAAGCTGTCATCTTACTTTAAAGGTCATTCTGACACAATGAAAATGCTATTAATTCATGGGGCTTTTATTTTGAAGTATATCACCACAGGCGGGATTTGGTAAGGCAATGGGTGTAATCGAAAATCCATTTTGCATCTAATTAATACAGGTTTTTACTAGTAAGAATGCAATTGTGGAGCTCTGTAACTGGATTTCTTACTAGTAAGAATTGAATTAGAGAGCTCTGTAATTACATTTTTACTAGTGAGAACTGAATTAGAGAGCTCTCTAATTGCATTGTTACTAGTAAGAATTGAATTGCTCTCTAATTCAATTGTTACTAGTAAGAATGCAATTGCAGAGCTCTCTAATTCGGTTAGAGAGCTCTCTAATACAATTGTTACTAGTAAGAATTGCATTAAAGAGCTCTCTAATTGTAATTATTACTAGTAAGAATCGAATTGTAGAGCTCTCTAATTCAGTTATTACTAGTAACAATTGTATTAGAGAGCTCTCTAACTGAATTAGAGAGCTCTGCAATTGCATTCTTACTAGTAACAATTGAATTAGAGAGCTCTCTAATTGGCATTGTTACTAGTAAGAATTGAATTGTAGAGCTCTCTAATTAAATTGTTACTAGTAAGAATGCAATTGCAGAGCTCTCTAATTCGGTTAGAGAGCTCTCTAATTGTAATTGTAACTAGTAAGAATTGCATTAAAGAGCTCTCTAATTGTAATTATTACTAGTAATAATTGAATTGTAGAGCTCTCTAATTGAATTGTTACTAGTAAAAATGCAATTACGACGAGTAACACTTAGTATATTTTAGGCTAAAACGGCTTGCCATAGAAGTCAATGGAAGATTATGACTAGTCGTAATTCAATTAGAGATATCTTCAAAGCAATTACGACTAGTCGTAATTCAATTAGAGATATCTTCAAATCAATTACGACTAGTCGAATTGTAATTGGAGATATCTCTAATTGTATTTTGACTAGGCGAATCGTATTTGAAGATATCTCTAATTGAATTAGAGATATCTCCAATTATAATTGCAGATATCTCTAATTGAATTAGAGATATCTCCAATTATAATTGCAGATATCTCTAATTGAATTAGAGATATCTTCAATTGCCATTTTGACGTCACAACACATTTAGAGATATCTCCAATGCGCATGCAAATTCACCTTCGTTGAGCCCCGCCTTAAAGATTTTTTTAACCAATCCTAGCTTGGAAACTGTTGTCATCCGCCTTTTTGTCTAAGAGTTGTATAATAAAGGTCCTGCATCTCTGGGTGATTTTAAAGTGTTTTATACAGAAGTAATTAAAAAGTATGGAAATAAAAATGTTGCTGGCTATACAGAGAGGACTTAAATAGGCTTTTGTCCTGTTTTATATGGTAATGTTGAGACGTGTGTGCTGTGCTGTTTAAATTGTGTTAGCCTTTATTTACAAATGAACACATGTATAAGCCTCATGTCAGCCGTTGCAACATTTTATATAATGTTACAAGAATCGGAGTGTCTATTTACTTTAAGTACAAATAGCCCGCCTTGTGTGATTGGGCTAGTCAAGAATGAGAATCGATGCCTAACCAGCATCAGCTTCAATGGTGTAGTGGTTATAGAGCGGTGTAGTGGTTATAGAGCATGCCTTCTGACGAGATCAACCCGAGTTCTAATCCACCTTCGGCTAAAATTTTTTTCTCCCTTTTCAAATCTCAAATCGTATTAGAAAGGCATTTATTTTCAATAAAAATGAAGGAAATAATTCAAAAGTTGAAAATAAATATTGGGTAGGGTTAGGATGTGGGAGGGCTTTATTGTCCCAATAAGGTGGCATCCATTTAAAAACTGGAATTAAAATGAGAATTTACACTCAGTACGTTATCATTGTGTACAGTTTTATAATGTACTACAATACCAAGGTGCAGATAATTGCCACTATTTCAAATAAGTAGTATAAATTTAAATTTTGACATTTGAATTATTGATTTTAAAATGACCTCTTAACCATTTTATCTCACTGAATCTTTTAGTATATGTATAAAACTGAGTATACTTTTTACTGAGTATATGTATGTGTATTTTGCACATTGTCTTCTGTACAGTCTGTAAATATGTACTGTCTATATGTAAATTGTTGTTTTTTTGCACTGTCTGGAGCACGCTCGTAAGAATTTCACTCACCAAGGCACTTGTGCTGTGGTGATGTGACAATAAAAGTGATTTGATTTGATAGTAGTGAGTTTTTTGCATTTTTTTTATGTGATGGAGACATTGAAATAACAGCACTTTTTGCAATGTGCAATAATAATTGTACTTATATGCTGCTATTTAATAAGTTCAGTTATTTTGTTTTAGATACCGCAAATTACTGTGTGCATCTTTTAATATCTATGCAGCTGTCATTCTTTTAGTGTTGTATATATATATATTATTTATTATTATTATTATAATTTTTATATATATTTTTGTATGTATGTATATATATATATATATATATGTATGCATATACAGGTGCTGGTCATATAATTAGAATATCATCAAAAAGTAGATTTATTTCAGTAATTCCATTCAAAAAGTGAAACTTGTACAATGTATACATTCATTCCACACAGACCGATATATTTGAAGTGTTTATTTCTTTTAATTTTGATGATTATAAGTGACAACTAATGAAAATCCCAAATTCAGTATCTCAGAAAATTAGAATATTGTGAAAAGGTTCAATATTGAAGACACCTGGTGCCACACTCTAATCAGCTAATTAACTCAAAACACCTAATGTGACCACGTTGCTTGAGGTCCAGTGTAAAGTTTCCACAGTCAGTGATGGTTTGGGTTTCCATGTCATCTGCTGGTGTTGGTCCACTGTGTTTTCTGAGGTTCAAGGTCAACACAGCCGTATACCAGGAAGTACAAACTTTATGGAGATGCAGATTTCATTTTCCAACAGGACTTGGCACCTGCACACAGTGCCAAAGCTACCAGTACCTGGTTTAAGGACCATGGTATCCCTGTTCTTAATTGGCCAGCAAACTCGCCTGACCTTAACCCCATAGAAAATCTATGGTGTATTGTGAAGAGGAAGATGCGATATGCCAGACACAACAATGCAGAAGAGCTGAAGGCCACTATCAGAGCAACCTGGGCTCTCATAACACCTGAGCAGTGCCACAGACTGATCGACTCCATGCCACGCCGCATTGCTGCAGTAATTCAGGCAAAAGAGCCCCAACTATTGAGTGCTGTACTTTTAATGTTAATACTGTTCAGTTGGCCAAGATTTCTAAAAATCCTTTCTTTGTATTGGTCTTAAGTAATATTCAAATTTTCTGAGATACTGAATTTGGGGTTTTCATTAGCTGTCAGTTATAATCATCAAAATTAAAAGAAATAAACACTTGAAATATATCAGTCTGTGAAACAAAAGAAACAAAGAAATAATTAATAAAGAAATAATTAATTAATAAATGAATATCAAATTTTTATCTCACAACTATAAAATGTATAACTTGCATTGTTTATATCTCGCAATTCTGAGAAAAATTCAGAATGAATGGTAAGATAAAAGCTGCAAATTACCTTTATTTTTCATTCCATGGTGGAAACAAGCTGCCATAATAACACAAGTGAACATGAATTCATACACAACGTACTGTAATCCAGTAAATAAATGTCATCAATGTCAGACAAACCTTTATTAAATTGTCATCATTTTCAAATCAGCCTTCACCTTTTTTGACTGCATCCGATTATGAGGCATTGTTCTTGTCCGTCATGCATTTATTTGTACTATTTTTCATGTTTTTATTTTGTATAATTCTTTGTATAATGATATAAGGCCAACATTTGAGAAAAATGGTTGGACTAGATTATTATTGATGTAGCATAATATTTACATTAATAAATCTGATGACACTACTCACTCCTGTTATTTTTACTCAGCTACTATATATCAGTATAGGATATATGAGTATATGAGTAACAGGACTGAAAGTAACAGGATTGAGATTTTAGGATAAAATTAGCAAATATATTTAATCTAGTCACATGGAGTACATGCTAATATTATGAGAATACTCAGCAAATTATAGAGATTCACAAAGATTTTATTTTAAAAATAAACAAGTAACATCTAATAAATAATTTAGGTAACAGGACAGTATATTTATAATGACGTTCCCAGCCACCGTTACAATATCACCAAATATACAGAAAAGAAAATAAGACCACATGCTTTTGATAATGTCATTGCCTTCAGAAGATCCAGATGTTGCAATATTATTTTGAAAATGTGTCTTGTGGATTTTTCCCAGTTTTTAGAGGAGAATGTGTTAGAGTAACAGGACTGAGTGAAAACCTGGGGACACGACTAAAATGTGTATTTTATCCAAAATAGTATACATTTATTTTGAAATAAATGTATTTTAAACAGATGGGATATGGAGGTACACAAAATGCAAAATAAAAATCATTTCTGAAGGATTTCAAACATTATATTTAATGTTATAATGTAGCGTTAGACACTGGGGACATGTACAAATGCTATATTTTCAGTGTTTTATGTATTTTTTATCATTTTAAAATTATATGTTTTAAATTTGCAGTTAGATTAATATGCAGGACAAATTGCTTAATAAAATGTATTTTATAGTAAATTTTCTGTAAAAATTCTGTCGAGAACCGCAGCTGCCATGGTTTCCCAATCACAGAAAATAAATTGTGTCCACACCACACAGCCTCTGGTGTGGGGGGAGGAGCTGAGTAAATGTATTCTGACCTCACACAACAGCAATTCGACTAGGCGCAATTGTAATTCAGATATCTTCAACTATAATTGTGACTAGTCAAAATACAATTAGAGATATCTCTAATTATATTTGCGGATGTATGACGCTCTATTGAAGATATCTCTAATTCAATTAGAGATATCTTCAAATGAGTTGTGACTAGTCATAAAGTATTTAGAGATATCTCTAATTCGATTTCTTACTAGTGCAATTATAATTGTAGATATCTTCAAATCAATTACGACTAGTCGAATTATAATTATGACTATCCGAATTATAATTATGACTATCCGAAATTATATTTATGGATAGTCAAAAATGTTTTATTGAAGATATCTTCAAATATGTTTCAATGGAAGACTATCATTTTTACTAGTAACAATTCAATTAGAGAGCTCTTCAATTATTACTAGTAATAATTACAATTCTTACTAGTAACAATGTTCGAGAGCTCTCTAATCATATTCTTAGTAACAATTATAATTAGAGAACATTCTTACTAGTAACAATGCCAATTACAGAGCTCTCTAATTAAAGTAACAATTCCAGTTAGAGATTGACTCATTCATTTTTCATTACAGAGCTCTACAACTGAATTTTTACTAGTAATTCTTACTAGGAGCTCTCTAAATACATATTTAGTTTTACTAGTAACAATCCCAATTAGAGAGCTCTCTAAATACATTTTACTAGTAAGTATTCTAATTAAAGAGCTCTCTAATTCAATTTTTACTAGTAACAATTCCGATTAGAGAGCTCTCTTATTTAATTACAAGTACAAATGCAATTATAGAGCTCTATAATTACAATTTTACTAGTAAAATACACATTAGAGATATGTTTAATTGCAGAGCTCTGTAATTGAATTAAAGAATCTAATTCAGTTCTTACTAGTAACAACAATTAGAGAGCTCTCTAAATGGAATTCTTACTAGTAACAACTGAATTAGAGAGCTCTCTAATTGGAATTCTTACTAGTAAAAACTGAATTAGAGATCTCTAATTGAATTAAAGAGCTCTCTAATTCAGTTTTTACTTCAAGAATTGCATTGAAGAGCTCTCTAATTGGCATTGTTACTAGTAAGAATTGAATTGAAGAGCTCTCTAATTGAATTGTTACTAGTAAGAATGCAATTGCAGAGCTCTCTAATTCAAAGAGCTCTCTAATACAATTGTTACTAGTAAGAATTGCATTAAAGAGCTCTCTAATTGTAATTATTACTAGTAATAATTTAATTGTAGAGCTCTCTAATTGAATTGTTACTAGTAAAAATGCAATTGCAGAGCTCTCTAATTCAGTTACAGAGCTCTAATCGAATTGTTACTAGTAAATTGTATTAGAGACTCTCTAACATTGTTACTAGTAAAATTGAATTGTAGAGCTCTCTAATTAAATTGTTACTAGTAAAAATGTAATTGTGTATCTCAATAGCGATTCTTACTAGTAAGAATTGCATTGTAAACTCTCTATTTAAAGCGACCTCATTATGATAATTAGCCTCATGCATATTCATCTGGCTGAGAATGTGAAGCTGACCTCACGCCGTGTTGAGTTCTGGGAAGCTGTTTTGGTTTTTTCGCCTTACTGGGAAAATCGACACCTCTCCACTATTGAATTCAGGGCAGTATTTGATTTTCTGTCGTGATTGTGGAAAATGTCACCATATTATGTCATTCATGCCGCGAAAATTGCAAAAGTAACTCCAGTACTATGTCCAGAGAAACCTGGACAGTGCATTATTTCTCTGTAAAAACCCCAAGGAAGCAGGTCGAGGAGATGAGAAGAAGACACGGAGTAAATCTATTAATAATGTCACTGATTAAACCCACCATCTGTCACTTAATAAAATAATCGTATTGCTGCATGTTTTTGAAAGTTTTGATTTTGTTTGGTTTAATAATTAACATTATTTTACACATAGTATGATTACTCGCTTGTGAATTAGCGAACTTGAACAGGGATATAAGGCTTAATACAAATGTTGTACAAATAACCAATAGTGATTAGACAAAATGATAAAGCATACTATGTGTAGATTCACATAAACCCAAAACAAAACAACACGCAGCGTTTCCCTCTCATGCACCGATATTGTGAAAGATTACATTCTAAGACATGCTTAGGCCTACTAATAAGGCTAAAAAACTGACTAACCCAAAATATGAACTTTAACTGTCTGTCTTAATTTAGTCTATAAACTGTTTATTTAACTGTTATTATGTCTGTTTATTGCCATTTTCGAAAGGAGAAAACATTATTGCGTTAATATTCTGGTCTCGTCGTTTGTCTTTTATCATCACTTAGTAGGCTACAGTAAACCAGCATTTTAAATGCTACAAAACTTGACCTTTAAATGCTTACTTAAATGCTAAAAAGGCCTTTACGGCTTTATTGTGTATTTGAAAGCAGAACTCTTCAGCTACGCTGACGGCACTGCTGCGGGACTTTAAACACCGTCGAGCCACTCTCACGCCGGTTTCACGCCCGTTTCACACTGCAAGTGGCGGCGCAGAAGCGTGCGTATGCAGAGCAGGAGCAGCGCGCCCATTGCCCTTTCACACCTGTAGCGTTTGCAGCGCTGACGGCTGAACAGCGTCTTCTGTACAGAATGGGTAAATTGAATCTAATTTTAAATACAATTGGTCTTGATTTATTATTAGAATAGTTTTTTACTGTATTTGTTTTATTTACACTGTACATGTGCATCTGTGTTTATGTGTGTACGCAGTTGTAGATAGAAGAAAGGCAATTACGCTGTATTTGTTACTAAGATTACGAAGAAGGATACGTAGATTTTGGGTGCCCCAGGCAAGGAACAAACACAAACAATAACTGACCATAGCAGAAATGTTATAGTTATTTTATACATTGTGTTTATATTGAATATGGTCAATATTTTAAGGTTTGTACTTGTACAGAAGTTTCTATTTGCACATATATACTGTAAGCTGCTGTTCTTTATGTTTGTTTGTATTGATTGTTACAGATTTGTAAAAAGTTGTAGCCTACTGATTGGACAGATTGTACTTTTGTCTTTAAATACAAAAAAAAAAAAAACATTAAAATGCATCTGCCAGCATAAAATGTAAAAAAAAACACATTAATTATAGGAGAATGACATGCCTTTGAAGTTTTGGTCAAAGATTACATCTACAATATTGACATAGTTTGCATCTTTATTCAACATTTATTAGCAAACCTCTTCATAATGCCTGCTGACAGCTTCTTTTAATAATGAAGCAATATCTGATAAACATACTCATAAACAGCAGATTTACAAGCAATCTCCAAGCTAACATCTTCAACATGCATCGTAAATGTCTTTATTAACACGTAAAATGTAAACGTTGTAATAGGGATATTAGCAAACACACACACATTCAAACAAGTCGCCCACATCATAGACTTATTTGGTGCTACATGTGTAATATTTATGCACGACGATATATGTATTTATTCGTTTGTCACTTCGTGTAATATCAAATGATCAATCCACTGCATCCCATGCCTATTCTTTGGCTTGTAAGTCCTTATAATTTTTGGGTCATAAATAACTTTTTGTTTTTCCACTTCTACGATGAGGCGAGTGTCGCCATTAGGTCATCTTCAGGTGTACTCTGAAGACCCCGTCTGGCTACAGGGCGCTGTCACGCATCGTTTATTGATGATGCCTGTTATCAGCATGACAGCTGCTTCTATGCCAACATATAGGCCTATAAACTACACAAAATAGCAAGATACCAAAATGAGATGATGTCATTATTACCAGACATTTTGACAAAGACTAGCATTTTTAAAGAAACATGTGTGTGCCTTCTTCACTTGTAAGCAGACCATAAAGATGTAAATTAATTTAATGATTAAATATTTTTTTAAACAAAACATATCCAAGCTGTCATCTTACTTTAAAGGTCATTCTGACACAATGAAAATGCTATTAATTCATGGGCTTTTATTTTGAAGTATATATCACCACAGATTTGGTAAGGCAATGGGTGTAATCGAAAATCCATTTTGCATCTAATTAATACAGGTTTTTACTAGTAAGAATGCAATTGTGGAGCTCTGTAACTGGATTTCTTACTAGTAAGAATTGAATTAGAGAGCTCTGTAATTACATTTTACTAGTGAGATACAATTAGAGAGCTCTAATTCATTGTTACTAGTAAGAATTGAATTGTAGAAATCTAATTCAATTACTACGTAAGAATGCAATTGCAGAGCTCTCTAATTCGGTTAGAGAGCTCTCACAATTGTTACTAGTATTAAAGAGCTCTCTGTATATTATAGTAAGAATCGTTGTAGAGCTCTCTAATTCAGTTATTACTAGTAACAATTGTATAGAGGCTCTCTAACTGAATTAGAGAGCTCTGCAATTGCATTCTTACTAGTAACAATTGAATTAGACTCTCATGTATTGTTACTAGTAGAAAATTATAGAGCTCTCTAATTAAATTGTTACTAGTAAGAATGCAATTGCAGAGCTCTAATTCAGAGAGAGCTTCACTAATTGTAATTGTAACTAGTAAGAATTGCATTAAAGAGCTCTAATTGTAATTATTACTAGTAATAATTGAATTGTAGAACTCTCTAATTGAATGTTACTAGTAAAATGCAATATCTCTAACACTTAGTATATTTTAGGCTAAAAGCATTGCCATAGAAGTCAATGGAAGATTATGACTAGTCGTAATTCAATTAGAGATATCTTCAAAGCAATTACGACTAGTCGTAATTCAATTAGAGATATCTTCAAATCAATTACGACTAGTCGAATTGTAATTGGAGATATCTCTAATTGTATTTTGACTAGGCGATCAGATTTGAAGATATCTCTAATTGAATTAGAGATATCTCCAATTATAATTGCAGATATCTCTAATTGAATTAGAGATATCTCCAATTAATTGCAGATATCTCTAATTGAATTAGAGATATCTTCAATGCCATTTTGACGTCACAACACATTTAGAGATATCTCCAATGCGCATGCAAATTCACCTTCGTTGAGCCCCGCCTTAAAGATTTTTTAACCAATCCTAGCTTGGAAACTGTTGTCATCCGCCTTTTGTCTAAGAGTTGTATAATAAAGGTCCTGCATCTCTGGGTGATTTTAAAGTGTTTTATACAGAAGTAATTAAAAAGTATGGAAATAAAAATGTTGCTGGCTATACAGAGAGGACTTAAATAGGCTTTTGTCCTGTTTTATATGGTAATGTTGAGACGTGTGTGCTGTGCTGTTTAAATTGTGTTAGCCTTTATTTACAAATGAACACATGTATAAGCCTCATGTCAGCCGTTGCAACATTTTATATAATGTTACAAGAATCGGAGTGTCTATTTACTTTAAGTACAAATAGCCCGCCTTGTGTGATTGGGCTAGTCAAGAATGAGAATCGATGCTTAGCCAGCATCAGCTTCGATGGTGTAGTGGTTATAGTACATGTCTTCTGACGAGATCAACCCGAGTTCTAATCCACCTTCGGCTAAAATGTTTTTCTAAATTTTCAAATCTCAAATCGTATCAGAAAGGCATTTATTTTCAATAAATATGAAGGAAAGGGCTTTATTGTCCCAATAAGGTGGCATCCATTTAAAAACTGGAATTAAAATGAGAATTTACACTCAGTACGTTATCATTGTGTACTGTTTTGTAGTACAGTAATGTACTACAATACCATGGTGCAGATAATTGCCACTATTTCAAATAAGTAGTCTAAATTCAAATTTTGACATTTCAATTATTGAATTTAAAATGACCTCTTAACCATTTTATCTCACTGAATCTTTTAGTATATGTATAAAACTGAGTATACTTTTACTGAGTATATGTATGTGTATTTTGCACATTGTTTTCTGTACAGTCTGTAAATATGTACTGTCTATATGTAAATTGTTGTTTTTTTGCACTGTCTGGAGCTCAAGAATTTCACTCACCAAGGCACTTGTGCTGTGGTGATGTGACAATAAAAGTGATTTGATTTGATAGTAGTGGGTTTTTGGATTTTTTTATGTGATGGAGACATTGAAATAACAGCATGTGTGCAATAATAATTGTACTTATATGCTGCTATTTAATAAGTTCAGTTATTTTGTTTTACATACCGCAAATTACTGTGTGCATCTTTTAATATCTATGCAGCTGTCATTCTTTTAGTGTTGTATATATATATATTATTTATTATTATAATTATTATTTTTATATATTTTTTGTATGTATGTATATATATGTATGTATGTGTATATATATATATATATATATATATATGTATGCATATACAGGTGCTGGTCATATAATTAGAATATCATCAAAAAGTAGATTTATTTCAGTAATTCCATTCAAAAAGTGAAACTTGTACAATGTATACATTCATTCCACACAGACCGATATATTTGAAGTGTTTATTTCTTTTAATTTTGATGATTATAAGTGACAACTAATGAAAACCCCAAATTCAGTATCTCAGAAAATTAGAATATTGTGAAAAGGTTCAATATTGAAGACACCTGGTGTCACACTCTAATCAGCTAATTAACTCAAAACACCTAATGTGACCACGTTGCTTGAGGTCCAGTGTAAAGTTTCCACAGTCAGTGATGGTTTGGGTTTCCATGTCATCTGCTGGTGTTGGTCCACTGTGTTTTCTGAGGTCCAAGGTCAACACAGCCGTATACCAGGAAGTTTTAGAGCACTTCATGCTTCCTGCTGCTGACAAACTTTATGGAGATGCAGATTTCATTTTCCAACAGGACTTGGCACCTGCACACAGTGCCAAAGCTACCAGTACCTGGTTTAAGGACCATGGTATCCCTGTTCTTAATTGACCAGCAAACTCGCCTGACCTTAACCCCATAGAAAATCTATGGTGTATTGTGAAGAGGAAGATGTGATATGCCAGACCCAACAATGCAGAAGAGCTGAAGGCCACTATCAGAGCAACCTGGGCTCTCATAACACCTGAGCAGTGCCACAGACTGATCGACTCCATGCCACGCATTGCTGCAGTAATTCAGGCAAAAGGAGCCCCAACTATTGAGTGCTGTACTTTTAATGTTAATACTGTTCAGTTGGCCAAGATTTCTAAAAATCCTTTCTTTGTATTGGTCTTAAGTAATATTCTAATTTTCTGAGATACTGAATTTGGGGTTTTCATTAGTTGTCAGTTATAATCATCAAAATTAAAAGAAATAAACACTTGAAATATATCAGTCTGTGAAACAAAAGAAACAAAGAAATAATTAATAAAGAAATAATTAATTAATAAATGAATATCAAATTTTTATCTCACAACTATAAAATGTATAACTTGCATTGTTTATATCTCGCAATTCTGAGAAAAATTCAGAATGAATGGTAAGATAAAAAGCTGCAAATTACCTTTATTTTTCATTCCATGGTGGAAACAAGCTGCCATAATAACACAAGTGAACATGAATTCATACACAACGTACTGTAATCCAGTAAATAAATGTCATCAATGTCAGATAAACCTTTATTAAATTGTCATCATTTTCAAATCACCTTCACCTTTTTTGACTGCATCCGATTATGAGGCATTGTTCTTGTCCGTCATGCATTTATTTGTACTATTTTCATGTTTTTATTTTGTATAATTCTTTGTATAATGATATAAGGCCAACATTTGAGAAAAATGGTTGGACTAGATTATTATTGATGTAGCATAATATTTACATTAATAAATCTGATGACACTACTCACTCCTGTTATTTTTACTCAGCTACTATATATCAGTATAGGATATATGAGTATATGAGTAACAGGACTGAAAGTAACAGGATTGAGATTTTAGGATAAAATTAGCAAATATATTTAATCTAGTCACATGGAGTACATGCTAATATTATGAGAATACTCAGCAAATTATAGAGATTCACAAAGATTTTTATTTTAAAATAAACAAGTAACATCTAATAAATAATTTAGGTAACAGGACAGTATATTTATAATGACGTTCCCAGCCACCGCGTTACAATATCACCAAATATACAGAAAAGAAAATAAGACCACATGCTTTTGATAATGTCATTGCCTTCAGAAGATCCAGATGTTGCAATATTATTTTGAAAATGTGTCTTGTGGATTTTTCCCAGTTTTTAGAGGAGAATGTGTTAGAGTAACAGGACTGAGTGAAAACCTGGGGACACGACTAAAATGTGTATTTTATCCAAAATAGTATACATTTATTTTGAAATAAATGTATTTTAAACAGATGGGATATGGAGGTACACAAAATGCAAAATAAAAATCATTTCTGAAGGATTTCAAACATTATATTTAATGTTATAATGTAGCGTTAGACACTGGGGACATGTACAAATGCTATATTTTCAGTGTTTTATGTATTTTTTATCATTTTAAAATTATATGTTTTAAATTTGCAGTTAGATTAATATGCAGGACAAATTGCTTAATAAAATGTATTTTATAGTAAATTTTCTGTAAAATTCTGTCGAGAACCGCAGCTGCCATGGTTTCCCAATCACAGAAAATAAATTGTGTCCACACCACACAGCCTCTGGTGTGGGGGAGCTGAGTAAATGTATTCTGACCTCACACAACAGCAATTCGACTAGGCGCAATTGTAATTCAGATATCTTCAACTATAATTGTGACTAGTCAAAATACAATTAGAGATATCTCTAATTATATTTGCGGATGTATGACGCTCTATTGAAGATATCTCTAATTCAATTAGAGATATCTTCAAATGAGTTGTGACTAGTCATAAAGTATTTAGAGATATCTCTAATTCGATTTCTTACTAGTGCAATTATAATTGTAGATATCTTCAAATCAATTACGACTAGTCGAATTATAATTATGACTATCCGAATTACAATTGTGACTATCCGCAATTATATTTATGGATAGTCAGAAAAATGTTTTAAATGTTAAAAGGGCTTGCCATAGCACGGCACGGTACGGTTCACTTTTGGGGGGGTTTCCACTGGGTACTGTACCTGGTACCTGATACTTTTTTAGTACCACTTCGGTCGAGGTTCCATCGAGCCGTACCGTTACCAAAACGTGACGTGTAAACTCTGCTGATCACTGAATGGCCGGAGAAAATCGTCATTACTGCGTTACTGAACTTGCGACACGAGACCCTCCTCTACCCGCTAGATTTAAATCAGCACAGCCAGCGAAGGATCGGACGCAACTTCTGTTTAAACAAACGCACATTTTTGCATCAACCACAAAATAGCAGTGTCGTTGTCTGTTGAGGAAGTTCAGACGTTCCTCTCGTTGATAGCCGAGGAGCGGATCCAGCGAGAGCTTGATGACGCGACGCCGAAGGAAAAAGCCTTATGTATAACGTTACTTTTGAACTTGCTATATTTTCAGAGTATGTTTTCTGTTTATATTTTTACCTCTGTATCTGTGTTTTGCTTCAATTAAAAACAATCTGATCGAATAAGTGTACCTCCAGACTATATTAAATATGTATTATTGTATGAGCACGTAATGAACCTCTTGAAAAAGACAAATGATTAATGCCGCGATTATAAAAACCATCACATAAATAAAAAAAACAAGGGATACATTGTACATTTTGAAATATTCAAAAGTTTATTGATAATTCACTTTACAGAACACGCTGCATGAATAGTTAACTAATCAAGTAACGCAGCACACCTGCACGAACATCCCTGCTCTCCTCATCTAACATTACAGCCCGTGTCACTGCACCACAGTCTCTGCTGCTGGGGGTAAATCACAAGCATTCATAGACCTCTCCATTGTTGTTAAAAACATCCACATGCCGAGAGTGAAGAACACTATTCCGTCTCCTTTCTTTGTTGTGAGTTTGTTTGTGGCGCGTTTACGATGACGTCACGGCAGTAGAGGCGGCGCAATTATAACGACGCGTGAATAATCCCGCCCACTTTATAGCGGTACTAAACTGCGGTGGAAATGCAAACCGACCCGAACTGAGCCGTACCGTACCGTACCGTACCATGCAGTGGAAAAGCGCCATAAGTGTACTAAAATGTGCTATTTTGAGACAGTTAATATGAACTAAAATGCTTTTAAAATACTATATCTGTATTAAAAATGTGTTTAGATACCACTTGTAGGACACTCGAACCATCTTTCATACACTAGTGGGTTCCAGATAGTATGTTAAAACACATTTTAGTTCATATTAACTGTCTCAAAATAGCACATTTTAGTACACTTAGATGTTCTTAAGTTTATCTTAAGAAGTAGGCTAGATAATTACTTTTAGTAGCCTATATTAAGCACAAAATTAGTGCGCAACAATAGAGCAGTTTAAGTATGTGTGATGCTAATGCCATTTACATCTGATCTTGTTTAAGGCCAAACAGAGATGGTTCGGATATTAATTGAAAATGGAGCCAGGGCTTGTTTGAGGACGGATAATGGATGGACACCTGCACATTTTGCTGGAGTCTGGAAAACTAGCAATACTTCGACTCCTTCATTCCCTACACGCACCTGTAGACAAGGAGGATTCCTCTGGCGATAAACCTGTCAGGATTGCTGAAATCTATGGACATGAAGATTGTGTTCATTTTCTTAAAAAGTAAGATGTTTTGTTTTCTGAATCACATTTGTGAAATTATCAGTTTTACTGACTGAGGTGCTTTCTGATGCTGTTTAGTCAAATAAGTGTCAATGTGATCCAAGATGTTCAATAACGGGGGTTCTTTACTTTCAGGGCAGAGGTTGAGAGCAGAAACTACCGGCAAATGGCAAAGTTAAATGTGGTGCCCTTAGACGATACTGATGAAGAATGGGAACAGGAGAGAAAAGAAGCCAAAAACAAGTCATTAAAATGTAGGTTTTATTAGGCCATGAGAGCAAAACACAAACTAATGGATGCTTATAGGCAACATATGCAATATATATATGCTATATATAGACATAGAAGCTTAAATATATTTACATTAACATTTATCAGACACTTTTATCCAAAGCGACTTACAGTGCATTCAGGCTATACATTTATTATCAGTATGTGTGTTTCCTGGGAATTGAACCCATGGCCTTTACGCTGCTAACGCAATGCTCTACCACTGAGCCACAGGAACATTAATATACATAAAACTGAATAAACCATTTAAGATAATAAAAATTAACTAATTCACTAAATTACATGCTAAAATTCATATTCATCTATGACTTTCACAAGTTCTGAGTATTACCAAGTAGGCTATATATAGATATACAAGCATAAATATACTTACATTAATATATGTAAAATTGAATAAACCATGTTCAAAAATAAAATTTCACACATTGACTAAATCATATTCCCACATTCATTTTCATCTATAACTTGCACCAGTTTTGAGTAACACCAAGTAGTCTACAAACATACAAGTATAATTATACTTACATGAATAACGCATTCATATTCATGAAAAAACAGAATAAACCGTTTTCAGAAAGAAAAAGTCACCCTGGCAGAAATATAAAAACATCCATAATAAGACTAACATAACTACATCTAAATATATTGATATCCTCTGAGCTGGAATATCACAAAGAACTGTACAGTATTCTAGAAAACTATGTTTTATAGGTGTTGAATGTGACTGAATTGAATCCATGAAGTTTTTCGAGTTTCATGTCTTCTCTTTCAGAAGGCACCGACTAAATGATTCACATGCGGATTTGGGATAAAAACATCATTAGAAGAAAATATATAGACACTAAATCAAATATTATATTCTTAAGAGCACAAATGTTACCTACCTTTAATCTGTCCAATCTTTATTTTGTCATAACTGAAGATGAGCTTTCTCTTTTAGAGTGCACTGATTTCTAATGTAAGAAAATGTGGGAATGCGAGCGGTGTTATTTCATATATTTCTTGTGTTCGTAATGCTTTTGGGATCTGTAAAAGCATGTGTTTCTCTCGTACATACTAACCTTGGATTGGAAACGCTTCTGAAGTGCATCACGAACCTTTGAGGAAAATGAAATATGATTTTTACAAACTAAAACCTTGCAAATGTGATCAGTGATAATCAACTGATGCAAATAAATGTCATATTTTCAGTCTAAATTCCTTAAACAGTTATGATCAATCATACGTGTAGTGGGCATAGTTACCTTTTTCTCTCCCAAGCAGTTTGTCAGCAGTATCAAAAAGCCCTGCAATGACATACAATAAAATATATGAATGTACATGCAGGAATGAGTACATAAACAGATAAAGTTTTTGATGCTTGGCCCTCACCTGCAGTGAATTGAACAATGTAAATGCGTAGCTCACAATTTGGGCGTAAGGTTTTTGTGTCAGATCAAGGTACAGCATCAGAATCCCGAGGAGCCAAGTTATTCCGAGCACAGGGCTTAAGAAAAGGATTGTCTTAATCATACCCTTGGCAACGTCCTTTTGGTCCCGCGCCTTTGAATCCGACACAGTAGGAGATACTATCTTCATGATCACCACAACCAGTGTGAAAAGGTTTACTATCACAATAGTTAGGGCAGGAATTACAAAGGAAAAGAGGGAGCCCTTCAACACACTCTCATATATGAGCCAACAAGTCTCTTTGGAATAGTATTCACCTTCTGCACCGTTCTGGAAAGTAATAAAGGTTGTTGCCACACATATTAAAGGGCATACGTAACCAACAGTGATAGACAATACCAAAAAAACCTTTTTCCTCAGCTGGTCAAAGACAAAGATCATTTGGTGAAGAAGCACGATGCTTAAGCACAGCATCCAGAAGAAGACGGCGAGGAAAAAAAAGTGTTTGGTTATTGTAAGGATGGAGCACCAGTTTGGGGCGATTGCCTTCGGATCAGACGCTGCTAAAAATCCACAGTGTGCAAACAGCAAGCATAAAGAGATGTTGACTAAGGCCACGTGCCGAAAATTGGAGATGTCTGACTTTACAACTGTATCCCATACCAAAAACTCAATGATTAAACACAGAACAAGTGAGACGATGGATATTCCTAAGCCAACGTAGGTCAGTGCCGCCATATACGGAAGGGTCTCTGCATTTTTGGACATCATTATGGTGAACGCAGAGTTGTGTAAACATGTGCACAACTTTTGATCTTCTGCACCACCCCATGTACACCCCTCTGAAGACCAATTCGCCTTAATTTCATCCCAGAAAACACAATACATTTCATGATTGCGAAGTCTTTTTTCACCGTAATCGAACGTCATCTCAACAGAGATGGACTTATTCTGATTGGAATTGTCAGTATTTACAGGAGTGACTGATATCACGGTGGTCTCTAAGGGCCTGTCTTCATACTGTGGGAAAATTTCATGAAGGTTCCGGAATGCACTGACAACAACCCAATTATTTGTGCTGACGCTGGTATTAAAGGCGCCGCAATGTGCCCCTCCAGTCTTACTACAGAGTGTCAGTTTAACATTATCACGTTTAGGAGGATCCATGGTCAGATTTGAGTTTCTTAACATTTGCTCAATAGTCAGTAGATATGTTACAGGTAAAGTTGTGTTTTTATCTGCAGGATTTTCCCAGGCTTTTGTGTCATTCAAAACATTGCTTATAGAGCTGACAAAGTCCTGAAATGTAAAAACAATAAGAAAGTGAACCATGATTAGACTTTGAGCAAACACAGGGAATTGATTATTTGTCATTTTGAATGAATGATGTTGCTTCAAATTAATTAGTTATTATTATAGAGATATGATTTGTTATTGGAGCCATAATTTGTGACAAACAAAACTCATTTTTAAAAACAGAAATAATTAAACTTATAGTTGTGCATTGTTGCTTTAAATTTCACTAAATGTTACTATAGCTTTGGCTTAATTCTCAAATAACAATTCTTTCTCAAAACAAGTTAAAATCTTTTTTCTTTTTTTCTTATTCATTGAATCAAATTGCAGGTGTTTTGGCACGTGTGTGAAAGTACAACTATATACAATTTGCACAATAATAATGTACATGGCTTGCTGATCAACAATTAATAAGTTGATTGTCATACTCTACACAACTTCTAAAAATTATCTTCTAAAAAACTTTAGCCATCACAAGCAAAAAATTGTCTATTAAATTATTAAAATCTGTCATACATATAGTACAAATATCTGTTTTCTATTTACATAATACACAAATAAATCTACTGTGCACATACAAACGTTCATAATCTTTTTCCATGCACTACATACTATTGACTTTTCCCAGTACATTTTTTAAAGAATAGAATTAGAATGCAATACATCTTGACAAAACTGACAGACTGTGTCAAGACAAAAAGAATGGAATTTGTATTTAACAGACATTTCCAGGGTTGACTGCCATTGCAAAAAAAAATGTAAACGCTGAAACAGTTTGACGATATAAAAAAACAAATAAACACTTTCATTTCAGTAGCATTGGCCAATTTACTGACACAATAACGAAAGTATGAAGAAGTACCTAATTGTTTTGGGTGAGTTTGCAATAGAGCATATGCCATAGTTGTGACAATTGCACTTATGGTTTAGAGAACGTTAGGACTGTTTCAAAAAATGAGCCAAAGTTATTGAGGAAAAACTGTAGAATACTTAAAAAACTCTAAAACATTTCACATGTGTTCAGAAAACTATTGCAATAGATCTAAAAAATAGCCCTGTTCCCAAAGCAAATACTACTGAAGATTTTAAAGAGGAGTTAATAAGAGGGTTAACAAATAATGCCACAAAGAAACTTAAGAGAAAACATACGTACAGTCATGAGAGTATCATTCCATTGATTTGACTGCTGTATAGATACATTGTTCATGGCTTTGAAAATAACTATAGATTCATTAATATTTGCAAATGTGCTGAATGTCTTCACAGTGGTCGATTGCTGCATTCGCCTGAAAAGTTGGTCAGCATCAATCCTAATAAGGCCAATGCCTTTAATTAATATCTGTTATTATGAAAGGAAAACAAAACAAGGAATTAGTGCTATGAGTAAATCTGTCCAGCAATGACGAACAAGTAAATGATTATGAATACCAAAGAATGATACCTCTATATCCTTTTTAATGCCATGCAGGTCCTCATTCACACAAGTGGAGATTATCTTTTGCCAGGTATTGATTTCGCACTTTCTCTTTCTCAAACCAACAGCAGCGTTCTCACAGTATAGAATAGCATCATAACCGCTTTTTGCGATGGGCCAGTCACCTTCTGCTTCACAGAATTGTGCATCTAATGTGTCAAGGAATGAAATACTACAGATTAGTTTTTCTCATCATTGTTGTTTTCACAAATACTTTTTTTTCCAGATTGCCCTTTTTATTACTTAAAAGTCATAATTATGGCATTCAATAATTATAAAAAAAGTAATGCATTGTTTTCTTTCATCTCACTCTTTGCATGCCTGGGAAATTCAGTCTGCAACTTTAAATGATAAAGGATTAATAAAAATAGTTTAACAACACCAAGACTTACCATTAATGATGGGAATCTCTACAATCTGAGATCTTGATTTGTTGATTTGTGCTCTGTTATTTGTGAATATACATGTAACATACTCTATCTCCTTTTTCGTTCCACAATAAATCGTTCCCTTCGCTTTGTATGTTAAATATGTCCCCTGGCGTTCTAGAGAATGCAATAATATGAAAATTGATTGTCATCAAGTGTGTAAAATATATAGATATTTCCACCAATGCAAAAATGGTAACGAGTTATGCCGGCTTACCTGGTTTTAGTTCTGGTAAAAAGATTATTATTCCATGTAACATTGTACTCTTCTTTGTCGTCTGAAATTTTACACGCAATTTCAACCACCACGTTTACATTTGGATTGCTACAATAAGGAAATTGGGGCTCGCTCATAGCCTGTATTTCTGGCAGAAGTGCTACGTCCAGCTCTGTACTTGCTGTGAGTTCTATGGACCCTTTTTTGTACATGCATTTAATTGTTCCTTCAGAAAGAAAAAAATTGATAGATAGATAGATAGATAGATAGATAGATAGATAGATAGATAGATAGATAGATAGATAGATAAAGTTGTAAATAAAACAAACTAACATTATTGCAGTACAAGAAAATACAATTCCAGTTTTTCTACTCAAAGATATTACAATTAATTCAACGTGTTACTTGCTGTTTCTTTGTAATTGTAGAAATGTAAATGCAATTTGTGAGTGAAAACTGATTTTACACTAATCAGTGGATGTTTTTGGCAAATGAACTGAGAAAATATTCTGCATAATAAACTGGGGTAGGAAACACATACATCACCTTTAAGCTGAAATTCGCCAACTTGTATTGAATTATTTAAATATTTAAAAACGAGTAAAAAACACTTTCAAAGTTATGCCATTATCTTAATTGTGGATGTGTACCAAAACATACCTTTCCAGCTTCCTGAAATGTCTTTAAGTTCAAGAATGTCTGTCAAGCTGACGTTCTTCAAGGTGGCTTCTTTTCCTCTGGTGATCTCTGTTGTTTTATTCTGTCCATAGGTTAAGAACCACTTTACCTTTTCCAGCCCAGTTACCTCTCCAAGTGATGGACTACAAGTTATTGTTGTCGAGGAGCCGATATCAATTGGCCCCTGAGAACCGTTAATAATGACGAGGCCTTTGGAGAAAAAACAAGGTATGATTGTGCAATAAACCTTTTGTTAATGATTTAATGATATTTATTTTTTAAGTTCTCATAATGTTTAGTTTAGTGTCAATTTATTCTTGATTATTTTGTATGTCATTTCATTTTATTTTGTGTTATGGTAACGGAGGTCTTTTATTTTGACGGTCATTGGCGTGAGCGGATATATTGCGAGTCCGTGCCAAACATTTCAGTACGGAACGAAATCTAGACAAAAACACGGTCACGATTTCCAAGGTTCACGGTTTATAAAGAGTCTGAAAGGATTTAGCTCCTGGTTTAAATGGAGAACAAGGTATAGTTTTATATTTCTTGTTACCTGTTTATTTTTGTATTATATTCAAATATGTTTGAATAAGTGATGTTTCGATGTGTTTATTTATTTGGTATTGTTTTTTTTCGTTTGAACAAGCTCTTACGGTTGATTCTCACTGAGTGAGAAAGTGATGTGCTCCGTCTTACGGTGATCATATCAGTGGCGAGCATTCAATAAAGTGTGGGAATCACCAGAGAGAGTCGTCTATCCTTTTATTAAACCAGGGAGCTACACCTTTCTTTGAAAGAATGAATAAATGTGTAAGTTACCTGTTGTTACCAGCCGAGAATCATTCAGTTTTTCATTCTCCAACTGAAGAAGCGTTACTGGACCCATTATATGCACCGTATAATCGACTATCACACTGCCACTCCTTTAAATGAAATAGGACATTTTACTACATTTATCCACATGTTATGTGTGTAGAAACAACTACAGTAAGTTAGCTGCCATAGGTGCTTGTTATCATGATTACCTGTAGCTGTTGATGGTCAGAGAATCAAAATATTTAAATTGGCTGTAGATTCCCACAAGCTAAAAGAGATGGATATAGTTAATCAAACCAACAATGTGACAGGGACAGTTTTTAGGCATTGCAGGAGGACAATATGGTGCCTGTATATTTCACAGTTCATGTACTGTACTTCCTTCTTGCCTACAGGAGGCAAAAGGGAACGATGACATCAAACTAAACTCAATAATGCAGAAAAGAACTATTTAAACAACATTCAATGTAAAACATAAAACACCATAATGAAAAAGTATATTTTTTCACCTTGTATTACTGTTAATGAAATGAAAAAGTGAAGTAACGTGTGGCCAAGTACGGTGACCCATACACTGAAACATTTTTTTAAGGTAAGTGGTTGCAAACTATTTGTTTTAGCTACATTTTTTTGAAAGTTAGTCAACTAAATTTATTTAACTGTAGCTAAAATAAATTGAAACCACTTACCTTAAAAAACAAAAGAGTAAATTCAACGAATCGATGTTTTTCAGTTTACTCGGTGGTCTCCATTTATTGAACACACACACACTTTTTTTTGAGCAGTTGAAAGTTGCTCAAGGCCAAGGGTCTCGCCTCAGTCGTGGTATTGAGGGTGGAAGAGAGTGCTGTTATTCACTCCCCCCACCGACAATTCCTGCCGGACCTGAGACTCGAACCTGCAACCTTTGGGTTACAAGTCAGACTCTAACCATCAGGCCATGGCTGCCCCAAATCAATTAACTTAAAAATAAAATATAAAATATGCACCATTGTGTTTATTTTCAGCAGAACACACCTCTTCAAAAATCTTGTCATTTTCTTTCTTGTATTCAGCAGAATCTTCTTCTTGTAGATTACATAAAATCGTGCAAGGCATATTTATTGTAGTAAGTCCATTGATGCTTACTGTAAAAAATAAGAATCACAGCATTTAATGAGTTCTTTCTTTCTTTCTTGAAATCCTGTGCCCGTATCAAACAATACTCTACCTCTTGTTTTAAGCAGACACACATCAGTGTCATGAAGTTTTTGTGTGCAGTTGTTATTGCAGCAGTCATTATTATGCACAATATAGCGTCTCGTTCAATGTACAATCTGCATACACACACATTATACAGTACACACACATATACACACACATATATATACTGTATATATATATGTCTAAAAAATGCTGGGTTAAATCAAAGACTATAAAAGAAATCTTAAAGAGACTTTGGTAAAACCGCGCTGGATAAACCCAGCGATTGTGTTATTGACCAGAAGGTTCGGTTAAACGTTTAACTGTTGGTTGAAAACAACCCAATCACTGGGTTTGTCCATTTTTAGCCCAGCATTTATATATATATTTATTTTTCATAACATTAATTATAGATTAATCAGAAAGGTAGCAACTGCCCATAATTTCGATAATAAAAATACAATTTTCATCTCCCCATCAAATATTGGATAAATTATTATACCTTGTGAAAGAAATAAATCATATTAGCTTTCTTTTAGCACAATATTAGGTAAACATGGGGTGAATTTAACTAAGAATTTAAATTAAAAACAAGCTAATTGATTCAGAAACATTTGCTCTTTTCTATTGAAATTCTTAAATCAAAATGATTGGGAAAATTAAATTAATTTGGATTATGATTTTTTCCTTGCTATCAAAATTATTTTTCATAATTTTAGATGTTTTCTCTTTTACTAACAAAAGCCAGTTCCTTAGTAACGTGATCCTTCAGGAACGGACCTCATTTACATTTAATTTGAAACAATGTCCCTCTGTTTGTGTTACACAGCAGACTGATGTGTGTGTGTGTGTGTCTGTCTGTCTGTCTGTCTGTCTGTCTGTCTGTCTGTCTGTCTGTCTGTCTGTCTGTCTGTCTGTCTGTCTGTCTGTCTGTCTGTCTGTGTGTGTGTGTGTGTGTGTGTGTGTGTGTGTGTGCATTAATGAAGAAGGGTGATTCAACTGACTGGAGCTATATGCATTCAGTGGCTTCCAGCCAAACAAGACAGGATAATTATTATTATTAATGTTAAGCTTTCTGAACTTAATCAGAGTATATTTCTTAAAGTCTGTAATACATCTTTATACAAATGCATATTTAACATTACAGCCGGTGTATTCATCTTTACACTCTGCAGTGCTCAACAGGGAAGCCACTATTTAAAAGTCATTTTATTTGCATTCTATATGCACTCTAAAAATAGTGTCCATAGAGTTGATATGAAGCAATTTCAGTTGTACTTGTATTTTGAGTTGTTGTTTTTGGGTTAAAGAAATGTCCATAAAATGAACACATTTTGTAGGGCAGAAAATTAGCAGTGGGCTAACCTTTTCTGTTTTCATTTGATTGACTTGTATTTTATTTGCTGGTGTATAATTTCAAGTGTTATATTATGTTTGTTTACCTGTTGTTTGTTTGATGTCTGTTACACTTGCATTATTTATGTTTATTTGTCGCAGCGATTGCAGAAGATTAGTGGTGTGGTTATACACCGTTGACTCGATTTCAAGCTCTAGCCAGTACACCTGTGTGAAATTCTCTGGAACGTAGCATAGTATTCAGTATAGCATACAGACGAGCAATGAAAACATACATATTATTTATTCCATAGATTATTATGAGCAGAAATAAAATCTATATACAATACCTGCCACAGAAACCTATTAAACAAAAACATTAAAGAGTTAATGCTTAATGTAATAACTTGTGTATATAACTGAAGAACTTTTATAATAATTACATTATTTATCCCACCTTGAAAAACAATCCCAGAAAAAAGAGAATGATGTTCTTAGATGATTTCATTTTTGCAGCATCAATGTCTGGTGGATGAAACAGAGCGCAGTCATCCACATGAATATGTGCATATGCTTTCCATCAGTGACATCAATAATGCTATATATTTACATCTATTCATTTAGCAAACGCTGCAAGTGATTCAAGTTATTAAACTCCTAATATCAAAAATTGACCACAACAATATGTGACCCTGGAGCACAAAAGCAGTCTTAAGTCGCTGGAGTATATTTGTAGAAATAGCCAAAAATACATTGTATGGGTCAAAATTATAGATTTTTCTTTTATGCCAAAAATCATTAGGATATTAAGTAAAGATCATGTTCCATGAATATATTTAGTGAATTTCCTACTGTAAATATATCAAAAAGTCATTGTTGATTAGTAATATTCACTGCTAATAACTTCATTTGGACAACTTTAAAGACGATTTTCTAAATATTTAGATTTTTTTTTGCACCCTCAGATTCCAGATTTTCAAATAGTTGTATCGCAGCCAAATATTGTCCTAACAAAGCACACATAAATGGAAAGTTTATTTATTCAGCTTTCAGATGATGTATAAATCTCAATTTTGACAAATTGACCCTTATGACTGGTTTTGCGGTCCACGGTCACATATGCAGTTATATACTCTACCTTTTTTATATATACTCAATTTTTTTTTTTATAGAAGCTCTTATGGTCACTAAAATTAAAAACAGTAATATTGTAAAATATTATAATTTAAAATAATTGTTTTCTATTTTAATATACTGTAAAGTGTAATTTATTGCCGTGATCAAAGCTGAATTTTCAGCATCATTACTCTAGTGTTCAATCTTCAGTGTCACATGATCTTCAGAAATCATTAATATGCTGATTTGGTGCTTAAGAAACAGTTCTGATTATTATCCATGTTGAAAACAGTTGTGTTATTTTTGTGGAAGCTGTCATATACTTCCATTCAAAAGTGTATGATTCTTTCTGGGAGGGCTAGCCGAGTCTCTCAGAGCCCGAATGCCGTACTGGAACCCAGAGGAGTCGCTGGAGGGCTACCTTAATCTGGCTCTTCGTCTGAGCGGCTCAGCCTTCAGGGTGGAGTCCGCTCCAGAGCCCGCTCCGTTCCGGGAGCCGACAGAGTCCGCTCTAGAGTGCCTCCTAGCGTCCGCACCTCCAGAGGCGGTCATTCTGCCGCCCCGCTCTCGTCGTTGTCGGAGGAGGAGAAGAGCTCCCTCGGTCCCACATGGCCTGGGGGCCATCCAGGAGCTCGCTTTCGGCCAGGAGGCCATTTCAGAACCCCCTGCTGGCCAGGTCGCCCTGCCGGCGCCGTCCGAAGTCCTTGCCCTGCCGGCGCCGCCCAGGCTTCCTGTCCTGCTGGGGCCACCCTGGCTGCCGGCCAAGCAACCGGCTCCGCCCTGGCATCCTGACTGGCTAGATCCTCCCTGGTCTGTTCCCCTGGCCCCGCCCTGGCATTCTGCCCAGCAGGACCTGCCTCGGCCTCCTGCTCTGGGTGCCCCGCCCTGGCACCCCTGGCTGCCTTTTCGTCGGGGCACTCTTCCACTACATGGGCCTGCCCCCCCCATCCCTCCCCCTACTCCGCCCCTGCCGTTCCCCTGGTTGGAGGCTCTGTAACGTCTGGAAGCCGTTCCTTTAAAGGGGGGTAGTGTCAGGAGTCCAGGCCTGACGTCCTCCCTCTCACCGCCAGAGGGCGCCACCTCCCTTCCTCCTGGACTCATCAACTTCACTCCACACACCTGTGCACCCACTCATCACTCCCAGCTGGTCTCAATCACTGTGGACTATTTATGCACCTCACCTCCGTCCCTCTGCCTGCCGAGATTAACTCTAATCACTGTGTATGTATGTTCACTGTTTTCTTATTGTACCGATTACATTCGGTTTTGTGCGCTCGGGACACCAGCACTACGTTGCCGTCGGGGTTGTCCCATTCCTGATTATTGTTTTGTTTTTGCCTGTTGGCTTTTTATTTATTAAAGAACCGAGACTTACCTGCATTTGGACCCAGATCTCCATTCTTTCCACGGGCTTCCACGCTGCGTCGTGACAAAAGGTATTCACAAAGATTTCCATTTTTAATAAACGCTGTTAATTAAACTTTCTATTCATCAAAGTAGCCTAAAAAAGGTTTGTTTGTTTCTACAACATTTTCAACACTGATAATAATAAGAACCATTATTAATAATTGGGCACCAATAATAATAAATAATAATAATAATTGATGATAAGCAGCAAAAACAGTGTATTTTTTTAAACATTGCTTACCTTAAACTTTTGAATGGTAGTATATTTTACACAAAAATAAGAGCAGTTGTTTTCAACATGGATAATAATCAGACATGTTTCTTGAGCATTAAATCAGAATATGATGATTTCTGAAGATCATGTGACACTGAGGACTGGAGTAATGATGCTGAAAATTCAGCTTTGCATCACAGGAATAAATTACATTTTGAAATGCATTCCGTTAGAAAAGTTCATTTTAATATTTCACAATATAATTTTTGAACAATAAATGTTTAAGATGAGCATAAGAGACTTCTTAATTACTCCACACTAATAAACTGAGCGTATATGAAGATCACCGGCTGGAATCCATTAAACGTGTCAACGTACCTCTCGTCTCTACTGTAATTCCTGTCAGCAGTATTAATCCGTGGATTCAGGGCGCAAGCGGCCGTACAGGCCATGTGAGAGAAGGGAATGATAACCCGCTCAAAGAATATTCCCAATAACCCTCCTGATTTGCATAATTGAGATCACATGACTCAAATATAGCCTACTGTAAATTATACCACACTTCCACTTAAAATATCTTTCTAGCTAAAGTCCATACTTCAAAATAATTTGTGATGTTTCGTAAGAAGAACACCATAGTTAGGTTTTTATTATTCAGATTGTTTTTATTCATAAATCAGTACACTGGAAAAAAAGTGTTGAATTTACTATTTCTTTACCTACTCATCATAAAACAGCTGAAAAGATTCCACAAACGCACATTTAGTTAAATCTAGATGGCTGAGTATGACAGAGACTTGAGGGTGCTGGACGTTTAATCACAAGACCTCAGCATTCTGGTGTTTTATTCAGCGGCATTTTCAGGGAGCACCATCGTAGACGTTTGGTAGTTTGCACCATCGGATTTGTTAGAATGTAAATATGTATTTAGTAAAGACACATTTCTGTATTATAAAACCCACAAATGACTCTGCTTATCTCGTGTCTCCAATCCAACCTTCTTCATTTGCATTTATTTTGCTTATAAGCCTCGTGTTCATGTTATAAAGCTTATCTGGTCTAACTCCTCAAACTTTATTACAGCTTTTGTTTTCTAACATGGTTTGCTTCAGTTCCTTGACTACAGCGACAGCTGAGGAAATACAAGTTTAGATTATTCTCATTCCACTAGTCATCAAAACTTTTCCAGCCCATTTTAATTTTCATAAAGTATGTAGGTGCAATTTATTGTGTACAAAACTTATTTCAAGCATTGAAGTAGAAGCATGTTGTTGTTGATTGAAAGAAACATTGTGTCCAAAGTCTAAAATGCATTCTGGTCAAAGAAAAAGCCCGCATTGAACAGCTCAAGTTCAAGAATAACATCCCTCAGAGGCTAGTTTGAATATCAGTAAAATGCAGTTGTTTGGGGAACCAGGCTTCAAGGAAACAGATGCTAGTGTCAACAGCAGGCTCATTCATTTACAATGTAGAAACAAAAGTACAGTCGCTGGTCACAAAAACTGTATTTGCATTTGAGTTTGCATGGCCTCATGATTTTATGAAATGACACCTACTTTAATGGCTTTTGCTTTTCTGTGACATTTTATGCTAATTTTGTCAAAACTAGTATATTATATGCCAAACCCCTTTGAGTTAATATTTCAACAATTGAACAATCTGTTCATGGTTTTCTGATGTTGAATGATGGTCACATGACATGCAAATTATTGTATTCGGTATTTCTATGATTTAGCTTTTCATCAATACATGAGCCTCCCGCAATGGAAATCATTTTGGGAAACCCTGGTTTAAAGAAATAGATCACCCAAAAATGAAAATGTGCTGAAAACGTACGTACTCACCTTCAGGCCATCCCAGATGTAGATGAATTTGTTTCTTCATGGGAAATTATTTTTTGAAAAATGTAGCATCACATCACTTGTTCACCAATGGATCATCTGCAGTGAATGAGAGTCCAAACAGCTGATAAAACAACACAATAATCCACAAAGGGATTGTTTGTCATGGATTTTGGACTTGTATTGTGGCCAGAAGTAATGGTTTAATGGTAAAAATGTCTTAATGGAGGATTTGTTTTATACAAACAATCATCTTTTGGCTTCACATGATGTTAATTGACTGAAGTATGTGGGTTACTATTGTGATGTGTTTATCCGCTGTTTGGACTCTGATTCTGACGGCACCCATTCACTGCAGAGCATCCATTGGTGAGAAAGTGATGTTATGCTAAATGTCTCCAAATCTGTCATGATGAAGAAACAAACTCATCCAAATAGCACAAGACAATGCTGTGTTTTTCTTTTATTTCTGGTACTTCAAATATGAATTTCCTGTACGTTTGCTCATGCAAAGATAGCATCATCATAACATACTTCTATTTTACAATGCAAATCTATCAGAGTCATGAAACACAATAAAATCGAATCTGAATGAAGGGCCCACTGTATGCTGTTACATCACAGTATCATATTCTGCTCTTTATAGATTGATAAATAGGTGCTTATTGGACCAGAAACTCTGCTGAAAGCTTCATTTAGCAAGAAGTTCCCGCAGGCTACGCTTTAATGCCATGCATCAGCCTTTGGACGGTTGACTCGCTGTATTTCAGTTAGAGAACTGACATTTATCCAAGAAATAACACACTGAAATGTCAGCATGACATTTGTGTTTCTAAAGTTGCATTTACAACATCTCAGCTGAGCACCTGACCATGAAACCTAAAATCATCTCACTCCGTGTGCTTTAATAAAGCACAGCATTGGCCTATTTTCACTTTGAACCATCTCTCCTGAAAATGGGCCTAGGTTCCCCTTGTGTAGCAACGTGACACATATTATGTTTTTGGTAGATTTTCATTTTTAATCATTGAAGTATTGAGGACATTTGGCGCCTTTCTGTATTTTGCACATTGGCGACATCTGCTTGACAAATGTAGGAATAACTCAAACAAAATGCCTCTTTAATAAAGAATTTTCAGGTATATATTTTAATACATACAGGTGCATCTCAATAAATTAGAATGTCGTGGAAAAGTTCATTTATTTCAGTAATTCAACTCAAATTGTGAAACTCGTGTATTAAATAAATTAAATGCACACAGACTGAAGTAGTTTAAGTCTTTGGTCTTTTAATTGTGATGATTTTGGCTCACATTTAACAAAAACCCACCAATTCACTCTCAACAAATTAGAATACTTCAAAAGACCAGTAAAAAAACATTTTAGTGAATTGTTGGCCTTCTGGAAAGTATGTTCATTTACTGTATGTGTACTCAATACTTGGTAGGGGCTCCTTTTGCTTTAATTACTGCCTCAATTCGGCGTGGCATGGAGGTGATCAGTTTGTGGCACTGCTGAGGTGGTGTGAAGCCCAGGTTTCTTTGACAGTGGCCTTCAGCTCATCTGTATTGGTCTCTTGTTTCTCATTTTTCTCTTGACAATACCCCATAGATTCTCCATAGGGTTCATGTCTGGTGAGTTTGTTGGTCATTTAACCAACTTTTGGTGCTTTTGTCAGTGTGGGCAGGAGCCAAATCCTGCTGGAAAATGAAATCAGCATCTTCAAAAAGCTGGTCAGCAGAAGGAAGCATGAAGTGCTCCAATATTTCTTGGTAAACGGGTGCAGTGACGTTGGTTTTCAAAAAACACAATGGACCAACACCAGCAGATGACATTGCACCCCAAATCATCACAGACTGTGGAAACTTAACTCTGGACTTCAAGTAACTTGGGCTCTGAGCTTCTCCACCCTTCCTCCAGACTCTAGGACCTTGGTTTCCAAATGAAATACAAAACTTGCTCTCATCTGAAAGAGGACTTTGGACCACTGGGTAACAGTCCAGTTCTTCTTCTCCTTAGCCCAGGTAAGACGCCTCTGATGACAACTGTAGCCAAATTCCTCGACACGTCTGTGTGTGGTGCTCTTGATGCCTTGACCCCAGCCTCAGTCCATTCCTTGTGAAGTTCACCCAAATTCTTGAATCGATTTTGTTTGACGATCCTCATAAGGCTGCGCTTCTCTCGGTTGGTTCTGCATCTTTTCTTCCACACTTTTTCCTTCCACTCAACTTTCTGTTAACATGCTTGGATACAGCACTCTGTGAACAGTAATGAATGTTTGTGTCTTACCCTCCTTGTGAAGGGTGTCAATGATTGTCTTCTGGACAACTGTCAGATCAGCAGTCTTCCCCATGATTGTGTAGCCTAGTGAACCAAACTGAGACCATTTTGAAGGCTCAGGAAACCTTTGCAGGTGTTTTGAGTTGATTAGCTGATTGGCATGTCACCATATTCTCGTTTGTTGAGATGAATCGGTGGGTTTTTGTTAAATGTGAGCCAAAATCATCACAATTAAAAGAACCAAAGACTTAAACTACTTCAGTCTGTGTGCATTGAATTTATTTAATACACAAGTTTCTCAATTGGAGTTGAATTACTGAAATAAATGAACTTTTCCACGTCATTCTAATGTATTGAGATGCAGCTGTATGTATGTTTTATTCCATGGCAGAAACAAGTGATTTTCTGTGATAATGCACATATTATATAAATATATCTTATGTACAGTATATATAACTTATTTTCTATTTATATTATTTATAATAATATATTATTAATACAATGTATGTGTGCATTTAGACATGTGTGTCAATTTGAATGCATCTCAATTTTACAAAATGTGAAACATTTCAAGAACCTGTCCAGGTCATACATCACCGAAATATAAATAATTACATCTTTTGCTTAAAGAAAATAAAGCCTTAGTTTCTTTGCAAAGTATCAATGATAACTAAGCACACTGTATTCTCACAATTCATATTACAATACTGAGAAAACTGATTTTTTAATTTTATAGTGTCGTTTATTCTTATTTTAATAGCATCTTAATGCAAAAGTTAATGTTCCTATTTTTATTTTGGGTGAAATATGAGCCAGATTTGTGAGATTTACCCAGAAAAGCTGCAGTATGTGATAAACAAATGCTTTTATTAGCAAAATGTATTTTCTGAACATTCTCTTTGTCACTTGGATTTGTACTTTACATCAGACATGAATATTTTAGAGCATGTTGTAAAAATAGTTTTCTTTGGCTTTATGTACAGCAGCTACTCATACAAAACAATAAAAGTGACAGAAATATACAAAAATGTACACCTGGGCAAAATCATTACAGGCATAGGTCTCTGTAATTAGCATTTCTGACATCATCAATATACATCGTATTTACAATTCTTGGTGTTTCTGCTATACGGAGGTCTCCTGCTCCACGTGACACACTGGATTTGATGAGAGAAATGTTTCTTCCTCAGTTCCAGCATCCTCCTTTACGCTTCCATTCATTTCATTAGGACCATCGATCTGCTAGAAGCAGGTTTACTACAGTCAAATCAGCCAAAGCAACAATGCATTTTACAGTAAAGCCATAGGACCGTCTTACCGTGTGCTCGGTACAGCAAGCGCTCGGCTTCACAAGCTTGTGCAGAAGGGATCGTGCCGTTTTCATCACAGGATACACTGTGCCGGGGACCACATCATCTCCTTTTGTTGGGCCTTGAAAAAATTTGTAGAAAAAGAAAAGACAAAAATCATAAAACTGTATTTTTCTGGGTGTTTTTTATATCATACAACCAGTGTTATTTTTGGAACTTGTTTCCACCACATAAACTAAAGAGGTAATTGTGACTTTTATTTGTGAGTTTATATCTAGCATTGTTGGCTTAATATCTCACAATTCTGAGCAATTCTCAGTTTTTGTTCTGAGATTTGTGAGAAAAGTCTTTAAGACAAAAAGTTGTAATTATGTTTTATTTTCTTACTGTTTTGTTCCATGGCAGAAACAAGTATTTTTCTGTGTATTTTAGTAAACCCTATATACGTTTAATATAATATTAATTAACATTTTAAATTAGCATTTTTGTACATATTTTGAATGAGAATTTTTTGCTCAGTAGTTATTTTTTATATAGCTTTAAGCTTGAATTAGTTTTAGTCATTTTAGTACTTCAACTCATTTTCAGAAACGTGCAGAAGCAATCGTTCTAATGTTTGTTTAAGATTTTCCATATAATATTTATATTTTATTTCAGCTTCATGGCAACACTTTACAATTGTTAACATTAGATAACATGAATTAACAACATAATACTTCTATAGCATTTAATAATATGACTTAATTTCAACATTTACTAATACATAATTAAATTAAACGCTAATGCACTAACATGAACAAACACTGAACAACTATATTTTTATTACATTAATAAAGATTAACAAACGCCTAAAATATACATTGCTAACTGTGTTAATTCATTCATGTTAACTAATACATCTGCTAATGTTACCAAATTGAACCTTACTGTACAGTGTTACCTGCTTTAATTAAATTAAGGAAAAGCAGTTTTTATTCATTTTAGTCTATGCAATTTCTACAGTGTACTGCGATTGCTAGGCTTTGCATTCTCTGTGATTTTCTGGGTCCTTCCTTCAGTCTAAGTGTTTGAGACTAATTATTTAGAAATGTAATATCATACCTCTAATCAACGAGCATCAGAAGCTCTTCAGGTCAGTGTTTCTTACCAGTCACGAAGCTGATAATGAGACCGATGAGCACCACGGTGAAGGAGTTGAGTGCGCTGTACCACATGTACGACAGAGAATACAGCCCATTCAGCCCTACAGGTCTGCTGGAAGATGAGGGAAAGCGTTTAACTCTTTCCCCAAGCATATACATTACAGTGCATGCTGGTACTGATCTACATGTCACCTGGCAGCATCTATGACAGCAGGCATGGCTGTGATGTTTTCAGAGGTGGCTGGTGTGGTGTTAGTGGAGTTAAGTGGAAGGAATTGTACAGAACTGGGCATCTGGAACAAAAAGCCACCAATGCCAACCCAGAAAGCCATGACTAGTCCTGCAGCAAGTCCTATTACAGCTCCCTGAATGAAAGAGAGAAAGCATGCGTATTCATGTGGGTGGACTTATGGATGGATTGATGAATGGAAGGAACTTACGATGCTATTTGCACATGGGAAAAAGATGCCGAGACAGAACAGACCGAGCAGCGGCCCACCAACCATCCCGAAGATACTGAGAGCCTTAAAGTGAAATTACACAAACACACTCTTAGAAATGAATGCTATAAAAGGGGCTTCCATAGATGAAAATGTACTGAAACCTTACTCACCTTCAGGCCATCTAAGATAGGTGATCACTAGATCGTTTGTTTGTTCATTGGAACAGAAATGTAACATTACATCACTTGCACACCAATGGATCGTCTGCAGTGGATGGGTGCCGTCAGAATGAGAGTCAAACAGCTGATAAAAACATCACAATAATCCACACCAGTCCAGTCCATCAGTTAACATCTTGTGAAGTGAAAAGCTGCATGCTTCTAAAAAGCAAATCCATTGTTAAGGCGTTTTAACTTTAAACAGTTGCTTCTGGACCAAAATATATGTCCATAATTCATAATAATGCTTCCTCCAGTGGAAAAAGTCCACTTCTCTCACATCAAAATCCACCAACATATTTGTTTAGAGCTTTTTTGTAATGGTGCTTGATCTGTGCATATTTCTCTCCTGATTCAGACAAGATGACTTCTAACTGAAGGAAACAATACTATTTATTATAGACTATAGACTCTTTATAGGCTACATATTTGAAGTTAATAACTATAACTGAATAACGGAAGTTAATGAATGAATAACTAATAACTGAAGTTCCTTAATAATTTCTTAATGATGGTGTTTTCTCACAAACACACAGCTTTTCGCTTGACACGACATTAACTGATGGACTGGAGTGGAGTGAATAACTGATGTTTTTATCAGCTGTTTGGACTCTCATTCTGACGGCACCCATTCACTGCAGAGCATCCTCAGGAACTCATTTACATCTTGGATTGCCTGAGGGTGAGTACATTTTTCTAAATGTACTTATCTTTCTTAGTGTGAAGATCATTTTAATAATCATAAGCATCTTTTCAACAATAAACAACATTTTGTTTAACAGAATAATTCTAAAAGTTCTTTATGGAACCATCAATGGCAATAAATGATTTTGCACAGGATATATTTTGATTTCTTAACATAAGCTGATTACTGCTATAAATTCATCACTGCTTATAAAAGCATGCAACTAACCTGAAGAACTGAACTGTTCATCAAATGCACGACATAAGCCATAGCCAGACATATAATCCCATATGATAGAGCTGGATGAGGAATATACAATAATCATGCATTATAAACATGCTCACTGAAAGAGCTTCATCTGATGAAACATATTCTATCACTGTGCATCAGTGATGATGGAGATGAGCTTGAAGATAATGTCTCACCCAGCATCTTTGACAGCAGAGTGGCTCTGGCCTCCGTCATGGAGTAATGGGGTCTGATCAGATCCACCATGGTCACCGTGGCTAATGAGTTAAACGCTGACGATATTGTACTGTGGATGAGAAGAACATCTCATTGTTAGATACAAATAAGTATATTTACATATTTTGTTGCATGCTTGTGCACCGACTACGGTCTGTTTCTCTTTTTTAATGTTTATTATAGAGACAAAAATAAAGCAGATTTGCATGAACACAGACTACCATTCAAACTTTGATCAGTACGGTTTAATTTTATTTCACTTCTATTCTGTAAGGGTGCATTAAACAATCAAAAGTAAAGTTACAAAAGATTTCAATTTCACATAAATGTTGTTCTTTTGAGCTTTAATTCATTAAAAATACTGAAAAAAAGTTTGATTACGGTTTCTACAAAAATATGAAGCAGCACAACTGTTTTCAACATGTATAATAATCAGAAATGTTTCATAAGCAGAATCAGCATATTAAAATGATTTCTGAAGATCATGTGACACTGAAGACTGGAGTAATGATGCTGAAAATACAGCTTTGATCACGGCAATAAATGACATTTTAACATATATTCAAAGAGAAAACTATTTTAAATGATAATATTTTGCAATATTATTGATTTAATAAATGCAACATTAGTGAGCAAAGGAGACTACTTTCAAAAGCATAAAGAATTTAACCATAACCAAACTTTTGAATGGGTGTGTATTTCTCACACACACACACACACACACACATAAAATGTAAGGGACAATTTACAATATATGCAAATTACTGTTACATATACATTTCAAATATATATCTATATACCTAAAATAAAAGGAAGAACAGACAGAGTAAAGGATAAAAATAGAAGAATAGAAAGTATGCAAAAACAATCTTTTACATAATATGATCTGTGAAATAGGATCGCTTCAATCATCATGCTGTTACCTGAGAGATGCGCTGAACAAACACGCCACAAACAATCCGGGAAGTCCAGGGAAGTTTTGTAACATGTCCATGACAAAGTACAGCACCATCTGTAAAGTCAAAACACATCATATCAATTCACTGTTTCTATCAGGAAGCCCCACATTATAGAATGACATACAGTATGCAGTCACATGACTAACCTGGTCTTTGGACGTGATATACTGCTGTTCTCGAGGGCTGTTATTACCGTAGCAGGCGTACATGACCAGCCCCATCAGACAACTGAGCATTAAAGCCACCTGGAGACAGGGAAGCACCATATAGCAGGACCTGCACGAGAACACATCATGTTTTGGGACACATACGTTCATCTGAGAGCCTTAGGGGTTTGTACGAGAGTAAAAGGAGCGCTTACATGATGGCTTCTTTCTCTGTACGAGAACTGAGGTACCTCTGAACCTGAGCCTGGTTCACTCCATACAGAGACAGCATCAGAAACACTCCTCCAACACCTAACGTCCAGAACGTGTGTCTCACCGTTGGGTCTGGATTCAGGCTGGACACACGCAGTCAGTCGATATGAGAAATGACTGAGTATCAATACAACAGCACTAACAGAAAGGGACGAGATACGGGCCTACGTCTACTGCTTAGATTAGGAATTTGAGTTTCAATGATGCCTATGAAAGCTACCACGCAATAAAACTAAAACATATACTTGTGACTTTTCTTCTCATAATTCTGAGGGGGAAAGTCAGATGTGAACTGACTGAAGAAAAGCCTGAATTATGAGATAAACTCAGAATTGTGAGATGAAAGTCACAAATACTCGATTTAATGTTTTTATTCAGTGGCAGATTTTTTTAATTTGTTTTGCATTCTGAGTTTATATCTCTCAATTCAGAGTTTTGATATTAATTCAACTTTCAGCTCTATGAAGATGGAAATCATGAAATTAACATCACATGTGTTTTATTCTATTGACAGTTATTCTATTGAAAACTCTGCACATAGTTAAAAAAAAAAAAAATTGTTTATCTTTGGAACAATATTTATTTTGAAAAACCAACTAACAACAAATATTTCATTGTTGATATTTTGCCTCTCACAGTATAAAAGGACATAAACAGCTGTGTAACCTCCAAAGGGAGCATCCTCATATTTGGGGGTCATTGGCTTCAAACCATTTGATAACCCTTGATTTGATAGATGACTTTATGGAGTCACCTGGTGGTTAAATATGGTGCCTACCAGCTTCTATGTCATTTAAACCATTTAAAGCATACATACTCGATCCCAGAGATGCGTCCACCATCTCGGACTTTCACCCAGACATCAGAGAGACCACCCGCCTGATGAACGCCCACAATGATGACGGCCAGCTGACCAGTAAACATCACTACTGTCTGGAAAACATCAGTCCAGACCACTGCCTTCAGCCCACCCTACCAGGAGGAGCCACATGCAGAAATAAAGACTTGAAAACAAAGCAACCAGTCAATATGAAATGACATGTATAGCCTGATCGACTGCTTACGATATTTAAACATATAAAGTCTGACATAGGAAATAACAGCCTGAAAAATAAAAATAAATAGTAGTAGGCATGTAGTAGATTGTGCAACAGGTTTCTCAGCAAAGTTAATCATTTAGAGGCCTTACAAATTTGCTTATCAAATATGATACATTAGGCTTCATAGGGTTAATGTTTAACATAATCCAAAAATAATTGTTTGAGATGCAAAGAAAGCTGATGAAAGCTTGCAAAGACAAACATTTCATATCATGCACCGATGAACTGTGCACAATAAGACCAGATGCATGCAATCTGTAAAGTAGGTAACCTTAAACAACTGAAAATCATCTTACCAGAGCCGTATAAAGAGTGCACACGAACCCAGTCGCCAATACTGCTCCCCATAAATGAAAACCAGTAACTAGAGACAGACATGTGTTATTAGTTACAACAGACAGTCGTATTTATGTTCATGCATTAATGTTAATTATGACTATATATGTTTGTAACATTACCTGCATTCAATGCAAGAGCAGGTGTATAGATGCCAACACCCATATAAATGACCTGCAAAAAGAAACCACACTGTAACTCTCTCATGCAGTGCATTAAATATGCAAGAACGCTAACTTTATTTCACAACAGAACTTACCATTTGAAAAATAAACGTAACAGTGCCACATATACGGACGGTTTTACAGAAGCGCAGCTCCAAATACTGTGAGAGGAAAGAGACATGACCATGATTAATAAAGGCATCGATGACAAAAGAGTTGTGTTTGGTTACCAGGATGTTGCTATACTATTACAAAAATAAAGGTTATTTTTTTTGCTCTTGATAGCATAGACGAAATATTTTGATCGCCAAAGAACCGTTTAGTGAACAGTTCTTAAAGGAATAGTTCACCCTAAAAATAAGATTTGCTAAACATTTACTCACCCTCAAGCCATTCAAGATGTGTATGAGTTTGCTTTTTCTTCATCAGATTTGGAGAAATGCACCACTTGCTCACCAATCCTCTGCAGTGAATGGGTGCCGTCAGAATGAGAGTCCAAACATCTGATTAAAACATCACAATAATCCACACCCAGTCCATCCATCAGAGGATCCACAGGTGAGCAAGTGATGTAATGCTATACATTTCTCCAAATCTGTTCCCGTGAAGAATCAAACTCATCTTCATCTTCATGGCCTGAGGGCGAGTACATTTCTGCATATTTTCATTTTTGGGTGAATGCAAACAAAGGACCTTTATTTTGAAGAGTGTCTGTGTTATTTGATCATTTGAAAGGATGTGTACCTGGTAAACACTGGTGAGATGTAGTCTGTAGAACAGAGGAATGAAAATGTGTGCTGGTATCAGGAGACCCAGAATATAAGAGCAGCCGATAAACCAGTACTGTGTGCCATTGCTGTAAACCTCAGCCGGCGTGCCAATGAGGGCCACGGCGGACTGGAAGGTGGCCATGAGAGACAGAGAGAGCGGCAGGCACTTCATACTCCTGTCTGCGTACATGAACTCTTGCGTGGTGCTCTGGCGTCCTCCGGTGAAGGCGTAGTACAGCCCGATGGCCACGGAGGCCACCAACAGCAACGCAAATATCACATAATCAATGACAGTGAAGTACTTGTGCCCCGCGGGATCCATACCGAGACTGCAGGCGTGAAGCGTGATATTAGAGTCTCCGCTGCGTGATCAGGACAAAGGTCAAAGACATTGATCTGCAAATCTGAAACATGTCACAAGTTGATATAAGATAAAGCACTTAGTCAATCAGGTTATGATTCCATGTTAGGCAGGTATGTTCACATTGAAATGATCTATCTTCTGAATGCATGTTATAGATCTTACTGTGAATGACTGATACTTTCATTTGACATTTTTAATCAAAATAACTTGATCTTCCATCTTGATCTTGACTTCTCCAACCGTTTAGTCCACTTAAAGTTGATATGAAATGAAAATTCACTCTATTTTGCACATGCATCTTTATCCATGCATACGTGTCTCGTTTATCTAATAATTTAGTTTGCTTAAAACTTTCCTCGCCTCTTTAAAACTGGCCAGTTTGCATTCAGATCTGCCTCCATTTTTTTACTGCCACGCCCACTTCTCAACATCCAATCAACAACTGTTTCACAGGACAATGTCTCCATCCTACAGTTTATTCTTTTTCAATATCAGTTTTACTCGGATGTGCATTATGATACAGGAAAAAGTCCCAAAAACAGTTCCTATGCACAATGACTGTAGAGAGCACAATAGTAACCACACACATTTAATTAAAAAAAGCCTTGAATCAAATATCTGTATAATCATTCATAGTTTCTAAATATATATAATTTCTAAAATTACTTAAAAAAGCTTTTTATAATTGATGTTTGATATATTATCTATACATTTTAAATTCCATGTTTGCAGTACCTTCTCTGATTGGTCAGTCTCACTTAAAATCTGTCTCAATTCAAATCTGTATTGCAACAATCAATATTTCTATGTATTAATTTTTGGGGGGCAAAGATTAACAACTTTTACAGAGGTATATATGCTACTTTAAATTACAGAGAGAGATAAAAATAATATTTGTTTGACTTTCATGACTTAACTTTCTCTAAAGAGGTATATCATTCAGCAGTATTATGGTACAGTATATATAATCGCAGTCCCATGATATCAGCATCTATTTTTCTGTAGGGCTACAATGGGTTAATCAGGGATGGTGACGGCTAAACCACGAGGCACTGGAGAGTTAACAGTTCCTGGCAGGTATTGAGACACCACTGACTGCGGTTTCAACTTTACCCCAAATGCATGGCCCATAATCATACTTCATGTAAAACATTAAATACATTCGCATTTGTTAACTCATCTACCTAGTTAACCCTATTCCTGTTGTCTGTGCAATCTCACTTCCTTATTGCTGTGGGTTAGTTGGTGGACGCATGCTGTGTTTCTCACACAGTGTAGTGTTTGTCATCATCAAACGCGCGTGCAGTGCGTTACATGTGTGCTCGACATGCAGGTGTTCTTACCTGAAGCAGTCAGATCAGATCAGATCAGCTGGAGCTCCACACACTTCATGCGTGTCATCCGGGGACCAGACAGTCAATGTCAGTGTCGTTCAGTTGCCATCACGCCTGAAGGTTACTGAGCCACTTTATCAGTCAAAAACAAAAACACAGTGTGCACTTTACAGTTTACAATCTGAAGCCGATCAGTGATAGTTATTGTGTTTCCCAACACACACATATCTGAAGCTGTTTTTCTTTACACATACTTTTTAAAATAATTGGCTGAATATTACATTTAATATTATATAATAATAATATGCGCATTCCAATAAAAAAAATGCAACCACGTGGGGAGAAAATCGAGCAGTGATTCGAATGCGTGGCTGCGCACACAGCGCGCAGTGATGATGCGCTAGAGCGCTGTTTGTGTTTTAGCTTCCGAGGTCAAGCCTGACACAACCGCGCGCCAGATTTCGAAACATTTCATATTGGCAAATAAACAAATTAGCTAAAGTAAGATATTCGCGCGTCAAAGTAATGGACAGCCTAATGGAAACAATGGAGCAAGGTAAACGTATGACTTATGAGTCTGTGATTATTAAACGTGTCAAATATGTCTCGAAACCTTTATAAGTCACGTCTTCTAGTAGACACACTTGGCTAAATGTATTCTTCTGGGGCTATAAACATAGCCACCACGTTAAGACTGTCTTCAGAACTAGTTTGACCAACTAGCAGGTGCCAAGGGTAACATGGGTAACGTTCAAATGGTAAAACCGTTTGTGTTTAAGTGTATGCTTGCATGGAATTAATTTTGTAAATATATAACGTTATACAACTCAACTAAATGTATTGTCACTACATTGCTTCTAACACACGTTTCCCCAATATCTTTTGTCATTTCAAATATATAATATAATGCTCACACTAATTAGCAATTCCTAAATAACAATTATACTGTATAATTACACTCACTATTTTTACATTCAATTCAGTCCATTCAATCCAGTTCCATCCAGTTCATTCAATTTATTTAATTAATCAAGAAATAGGCCTAATAAATATATTCCTCATTCAGACATCAAAGTATTCTATATAGTTTTTAGTAATAATGCATAGAAGTGCCCTAAAGATTTTAAAAGTATAGTTAACCCAAAATGATTTTTTCTTGAATATTTACTCAGCCTTAGGTCATCCGACATGTCTTCATGGGAACAGATTTGGAGAAATGTAGCATGTGATTTGCTCACCAATGGATCAGTGAATGGGTGCCGTCTATTAGATCATGCGTCCACGCCAGATAATTATGATTCAGGCCCGGACGCCAGATCCGTCAGAAAATACCAGTTTTTCTGGTAACAAAACAACCCGTCAGCAAAGTAGTTTAATACCCAAAACCTGTTAACAGAAACTATCGTCTGGTACCCAATAAATACACACACCTCTATTAACAGTCATCTATCAGCCAAGAAGTGACTGGGGAAAAGCCAGTGAAGAGCAGAAGCAGGAGACGAAGTGATGACAAACAGGAGCAGAGTTTATGAGTCTAGCTGCGTATGTTTCAATGCTCAGACTTCACCTGAGCAGCACACATTCAGATTCACAACAACATCCCATAATTCCTTGAGTTTCCATAAACTTTCCCACTTATCTCTTATTCATGAAGACAAACAGTCCTTGAAAACTAC
Organism: Gymnocypris eckloni scoliostomus; assembly: GCA_027564155.1. NCBI lineage: Eukaryota > Metazoa > Chordata > Actinopteri > Cypriniformes > Cyprinidae > Gymnocypris > Gymnocypris eckloni. Next base: position 25,054,305 of record CM050428.1, read on the forward strand.
ACAGTCGTAATACTACACAACAATGGAAAATATAACAATAATAATATAATATAAATGACTAATCAATTAATAAGTCATGTAATAAATATATAAGTGACTATAATGATTATTATAAATGATTATATGATTAAATAAGTAATTATTAGTGAATGAATGATGAATGTATGATTGCTCTCTTGAAGCAAAAACACACAGTTTGCATTTGAGAAGTGAATGGGTGCCGTCAGAATGAGAGTTCTGATTAAAAACATCACAATAGTCCACAGGTAATCCACACCATTCCAGTCCATCATCAGGATGTTTTAACTTTAAATTATTATGTCTGGCCAAAATCCCAGTCTGTAATCCAGAATAATGCATTCTGATGGCACCCATTCACTGCATTTTTGGGTGAATTGTTCCTTTAAGATTTAAAATGTAATTTTATTTTATTAAATATGATATCCCAAGGTGAAGCACGATATCATTCTAAAAAAGATGAACATCTTTACAAAATGGTTTATTATTATTATTATTAAGATTTTCACCATTATTCCACAATGTGAAAAATATTCCTAATAAAGAAAGAGTAGCTGTGTCCAAACGTTTATCTTGTAGTGTAAGTGTATTTGAATGCATGCTGTGATTGTTATATGATATGTCAGGTGTTCTGGGTCACCTGATGGCTTTAGAGAGGGAAGGTATGGGGCGGCAGGACCAGCATGACTCTCAGAGGTTAGAGATGCTCAAAGTCAAAGCCGTGACCCTCCGTGCCAAAAGAGATCAGCTCAAACATCAGACAGACGCGGTCAAGGTGAGACGGGTTTGAAATGGTAAAGAGACATTTATCTCATATCTAACTCTGTCACTGACATGATGATGATGTAACAATTCAGTGTCTTTATCAACTAGTTCAGAGTAGCACTAATACTCATAAATCAATGAGCTTCATTATCCACTTTTTCTCATTGCACGGCAGATCCTGAAAGATAAAATCAGCAAAGATCTTCCATTGGATGATGATGATGATGCTGCTGGAGGCGGCTTCGTTGAGCTACAGAAGTCTCTGTTAACAGCTTGGAGAATGCAGCTGAAAGACCTTCAGCGTGCTCATCACTTAATTGGTAATTTTCTACTAATAAATCATATTGAGTTCACGCTTAGATCGGCTGTGTATCGCCTCTGTTTCAGGCCTGATCGATTGTGCTGTGTTTGTCAGGTGGCTATGATTTGGTGGAGTGTAAGGAAGGGAAAAGCGTGTGTGTGTCTTTTCACACTGCCTTTGAGGGTGTGTATTTGGAGACGTATAACATGGAGCTGGACCTGACGCGCACCGTGCAGATCTCTCGCCACAACATCCCCTCGTCATTCCCACTCGAGAGTTACGCCAAACAGAACCTGCAGACAGACCTTAACGCCTTCCTGCAGACCCTGAGCCAGAACCTCAACGCTTTAGCAGCTCGCAGACGGCAGCTCTGCCTCCTCAAGGTACTCCGCTTCCCTGCTTTTATTGTAAATACCAAGGTTTGGGGTCGGCAAAATGTTTTAAATAAATATTTTATGCTTGCTTAGGGTGCATTTATCTGATCAAAAAAATTAAATATTGTGAAAAACATTAATAATATTACAATTTTAAATCACAATTTGATGTATTTCATTCCTGCGATCAAAACTGAATTTTCAGCATCATTATTACAGTGTCACATGATCTTCAGAAATCACTCTAATTGTATTATTATTAATGTTGAAAACAGTTCTGCTGCTTAATATGTTTGTGTAAACTGGTGGATCTTTTTGATGAATAGATCTTTGATTATCAATGTCTTTCACTTTGATCAATTGAATGCGTTCTTGCTGAATATCACTCTTTTTTGTCTTTGCCACAGGAGCTCGTTGGTTCGGTGGAGGTGATGGAGAGCAATGAGTTGTGCAATATTCTTGTGTTCATGTGTACAGCTCAAGGAGAGACTTCTAAAGCTGTTCTATGCACGCTGGAGTACAGAGATCTCACACAATGTCTGCCGACACGGGTTCGCATCGAGTGTGACGGTACGGCACATCACAATCTCACTGATTTCATTTGAATGAAGTGTGAGATTACAAAGCATTTTTATCAGTTGATTTAAATATACAAAAATCAAGATCAAATTTTAAATAGTTTTATTGTCATTTAATTTATTTTGGAGCAAATGTATGCATTCTTACTGACGTTCATTTGTGAATGAGGGCACCTGTGTAATCAAAGCATGCACTTTATTAATCTTTAAAGATTTGAAAAAGGGTTACATGAATTTTGTATTTATTTGCTTTTACTCTTGCAGATAAAACACTTTCAGAGTCTCCACAGTGGAAGAAAAACCAGTCTCTGCTCCTGGAGTCTCCAGCTCATACGGCTGTCCTGACCATGAGGAGGATGGGAAGCATCGCTTAACGAATGTGACCAAACGAACACCTGACTGTAAATAGTGTTCTGTTACAGTGCAGTTCAAACCTGACAGCTCTACCGTTGGGCCCACATCACCTGAGAGATGGCTTTAAATAACTGTGTAGCCTGATTCATTCGTTCAGATTCTCTTAATGGCTCATAAATGTTCATGCATACATTGTTAAATGCTCTATAGAGTTGAGAAAGCTCCTTATTTTCTGTTGTAGTTTTTCTCTCTGCAGTTCCTTCAGTCTTTCTTTATAGCATCGGTAATACTCTTCCTGATACATCAGCTCTTTCTGAGAGATGCTGTCGATCAACGCCAGGTCTTTCAGCTGTAGAATGGAAAGCTGACCGCTTTCTGAAGCTTTGAATTTCTCCGTGACTTTCATAGATGGAGATGAATCATCCTGCTTGACTGAGAATGATGCTGATTTAGCAAACCTCTGTTCCTTATACGTTTTCACCGAGGATAGAGGTCTGAAAGCTGGAGCGGATTTAGAAAACCGTGTCTCGTTCGTCATCCTGGCATCTGATATGGCTCTCATTGTGTTGTTTACGGTTGCGTGCGGTTCGCAAACCCTTAGATTCAGCAGCCGTTTGTGCTCTTTTAGCACTAGCTCTCGCTCCTGCTCCAGCAGCCTGAGGTTGAGTCTGTGTTTGGCTCTGATGTTGAGTAGTTTCCACTGAAGATGGACGTCCTCTTTGTGGTTCAGCAGTCTTACATCCGTGGGACGGCAAGACTTGGGTCTCTTAATGCTTAGCTGGGTTGACATTTTGAGATGTTTCTTTGGAACAAATAGAGGGAATGAAACACCCAGGTTTTGGTTTAGTACACAAATGCAGATTGTTTCACGGTACATTTATTTTAAAAACACACTGCTTAAATACATGCATACAGTGGTTTCAAACGTCTCCGAAGCTTCAGACTTTTGAAACGCAATTCATGTTTCAAAGCTCATTTACTTTGCACAAATATGTATGTTGTATAAATAATAAATGTAAATGTACTGTACGTGAAGCTGCTGCATATGGTTTCTCATCTCGTGTGCGCGTGTAGACTTAGAATCTGCTGCTATGACACTTAAACATACAAACAATGTCTTTCGTTCTGTCTGGTTTTGAGTTTCGGTCACATGATCACGATTGTGTCAATAATGCCAAAGTACAGATGAAAGGGTTTTTTTCTACAGATCTCCATTTAATAGCTCACAACATTGACTGTTTTTCTGAAAATGAGTTATAAACAGGGTTCGTACGGTCATGAAAAACCTGGAAAAGTCATGGAATTTTAAAACCGCATTTTCCAGGCCTGGAAAAGTTTTGGAAAAATTTATAAACCCAGAAAGTTTTGGAAAAGTCATGGAAATCTATTTTACAAATCTTTGTATAATACAATTATGTTTATTCGGGTCCTGAATTTCGGTACGGGATTGCGCATGGGCTATATCGCATATTTCTACTCTTTCCTGCAGCTTTCGACGTTAAAATGATGGATATTCACACATTTATTCAATAGCCCATAGCTTGTAGGCTGATGAGTAAATAGATCCACACAGAATATCAAATCGGTCATTTGAAAACGGATTCATCAGCTGTGTTTTCTCTCTTTGACTTTCTCTGAAAGCACGTAATCAGCGCATCTCGTCTGCACTAAAGAGCTGCACGGTGCGATACAAGTCTTTCTCTGGCATTTTGGTACAGTTGACAGAATTGTCACCTGCCTAATCGGGTCATTGTTGCATTGTCACTAAAATGTAGCCTATTATTTGTTTGTACGTCTTTTTAAGCCGTTCTGTACTCGCGCGCTCCAGAGGCGGTTCCGCTGCACTCAGTCATGTCCAAATGGCGTCCGTATAAAGCCGCCTTGCGAGCACCAACTTGACTTTGGTACCAAACAAGCTCAGTAGAATCCTGCACGGGCCTCAAACATACGCCCCAGTCCAATCCTTGTTCAACAGATTATCAGAATTACCTTCTCGAGTCCGACTGGAGACCATGTCTTTCTTTCTCTCTTCCCCATTACACAGCTGCTGTTCTAGCCATTAAAATAGTTCAGTTTCGTTTTTAATGGCAAAGCGTATTTCGTTTCTTTATTAAGTTAATTTAGAAATATGTTTGGAAAATTTATTTGTTTATTAAATTCAAGTTTTTGTTTTTAAAGTATCTTTTAAGCAATCAGCCAGCTGCAGACAGTGAGTTTGGCTATTATGTTTGATCAATTTAGCCTTCTTAAATCACCACTTGACTAAAATTAAATCTATATAAAATACTTAAAAAAGCACAATGTTAGTTTGTGTTTAGACAAATGTGTGCTATTAGACAGCTCGAGCTGCTCTTGTCAGTCGCGGTATTGTTTCCACGAGCGGCTAATCCTTTTCATCACCATAATAATTGATGGATTTCTAAAATACAAAAATAAGGAGGAATCCTAAAACAAGCCCGATGCCCGCGTCTGATGTGAAAATTGTCCCAAGCCATAAACTAAAAGCTGAAATATGGGGCTCTAAAAGTGCAGCTTTTGCGGCAAAATTACACACAAAACGTTAAAATGGCCATCCTGGTGAGCAGGGTGCGAACTACGGGAGCAGAGGGCTCCCTTAATAATACATGGGCTCCCCTGAAACGTGATTTGTGGAAAGTAGGCTAATTTATTTTTGGGGTGGGTCTCAAAAATATTGACTGTTATTTTGACGTGCAATTTCAGTTTTGTGTACTGTGATCATCGTGGATTATTATGTGTAAAACAACAACAAAATCGTGAATTAATGCTCTGCTGATTTAAACCTAACTCACTTCAATAAAGATAATTAATGCCTACAGATGAGTAGACCTTACATAGCTCACAGCATCTGCTGTTATGACAAAAAAAAGTTAGGATACAAAAAGCTTTAAAGTCTGCTCTGCCTCAGCGGCAAACAGCGTAATGTCAAAGTAATCATTTAATTAAAATCAAAGTAGGCGGAGTTTAGCGTTCACAGATGCTTATGACAAACGTCAGATTAATAAAAGAGAGGTAGATGTTTAGTCAACTGTTTTAGAAATGTTAATGACCGACAATTCTATTATTAAATGACCTACCGACTTGTTTCTCAAATATCCCATTTTATGATTTAAGAAGTGAGAAGAAAGAGAAGAAATGTGCATGTATTTTAATTATCTGCATCGGTTTGTCCCTACAAACAATGAAACTGTAAAATTTAGTTCTACTTTAAAACACGTCTACTACTACTGTTGAAAAATAATACAACTTTATTTTATTAAGACAATTAATTTTATTAAAAATATTTTATTTTTAATAGTAGGCTAAATCCTTTATTTTTCAACATGTAAATGTTTAATTTTCATTCATTAAAATATAAATTAAATCGATGTTTTATGCCTTAATCTGATAACCAGTCAAATGTAAATACACAACACAGAATTTCTGAGGAAAAATAACAATTCATAAGGCTACTGTAAGATGTTGTTGTATGCATTCAAATAATCAGATGAGCTAAAACAGAATTTGACAATAAAACATAATAAAAAAAAATAATATTTCATACGACCATAAACATGTCATTTTTGTTACACTTTTAATAAATTAAATTGTATAAGTTTCATGATTTTAATTAATTAGACATGCTTTAAATACAATTTAATTTGATCATTAAAAAAGTCTATAAACAAAATGAAAAAAAAAAGAAAAATTGAAGCAAAAAAAAAATTTATTTAGAAAAATAAAATGGAATTTGGGAAAAATTAAAACGTATTTCATAGGGCCCTATATATACATATATATATATTGCAAAACGAAATTCTGGCCCTTTTTAACTGAGTTAAATAAATGATAATAGTGATATGTTCTCTGTGTGGAGTAAAGGTCCACACCGAGTCAGAAATGTTTGTATGCGTTTGCATGTGAAATTTCGGACTGCAAGGACCTTCATCTGGGCAGTTTAAGCTTGTACTAAAACAAAAAGCAAACAATAGTATTAATAGTCATTAATTTTAGTTAAAATGCTATGATAATTTGAACAGATTTTTATTCTTATTGTAAAATAATGTGAAATTAGGTCATGGAAATTGTCACAAAAGTCATGGAAAAGTCATGGAAAAGTCATGGAAATTTGTTGGTAAAAATGTGTACGAACCCTGTATAAACGATTTAATATTTCAGTAGTCTGGTGTTATCCAGTGTTTACTACAGCAGTGCTCATGACATTTGTTTGTTTGGAATCGTGTTATTGTATTTTGATTTATTTATTTCTCCCCCAATGTGTTTATTGTCTTATTTTGCAATAAAACAGGGATGAAATTACTATTGTTACAAATCAGTGTTATATAATATCCACTAGCCATCAATTTGGAGCACTGGATGATAACGTTTATTAGAATAATATATATAGTTAAATATTATTACTGCAAGATCATAAACTAATAAACGATCTTTAAACTATTTAAGAAGAGTCATAATGTGGTTCTTCTATGGTAACAACGGTATTTTTCTATGATTACCATGGTATTTTGGGGGGAGGTACTACTGTTTTATTTCCAGCATTTCATTTACCTGTAGTTAATGATCAGTTCAGACATGTGAAACAACACTCACAGCATCAAAACTAAGATTTAATGAGGTAAGGTTCATTTAAAATGACTAATTTGATATGGTTAATGTTTTCTCTCGCAGGAAGTGTAAATGTTTGACACAATGTCAAAGTGGGTTATTTAAGTATAGTTTGTCAGTCAGGAAAACAAGCTCTTGCGCTGATCTTAATGATGTGCATTGTTTTTAATGATCCTGGCAGGATCTTTGACGTCATATGTGCGTTGAAATTGCGCAGAAAAGCAAACGCTGATTTCATATCTCGCTTCCCTGTTTATTTCTCCGCGTTTTGCAATAATAATAAAGTTATCTCTTATGTAGTTCACTTGTTTTAGTGCATGTGTATGTCAAGTTGCGTTGCAAGTGTAGTGTTGCTTCATTTAAATTTCTTATTTTCATTTTTAAAGTAATCTTATGTCCAGTTTGTTTTAGATCGCGTTTAAATGTCAAAGCAACAAATGCAAAAAGAGAAAATGGTGAGTAAAAAAAAGTCACGTCTTTATTAATAATTTTCAAAGTTTTATCAACAAATGACTTTAAAGTCCATTTTTATATTTATAATCACATTGTCAATGTATTTCAGGGGAAAACAAACAACTTGATAAAAGGCAAGTTAGAACTAAGAAGCATGACTGATTGTGTTCTTCATTTCTAGTCCATGCAGGCGGTGTGTGTTGATGAATCAGGGAAGCTGGGTTTGAGACATATTCCACGACCTGAACCCAAAGATGGCCAGCTGCTCATCAGAGTCACCGCAGCCGCTTTAAACAGAGCTGACCTGCTACAGGTAAACCACAACATCCTGCTAGTGTTTGTGCCTTGGATTAACTGAATCTCATTGATGGCTTGTTTTAATGGACAGAAAAGGGGTCTGTACTCTCCTCCTCCTGGAGAGAGTGAGATCTTGGGTCTGGAGGCCAGCGGTGTGGTCGCTGACATCGGTCCTGGGGTCAAAGGGAAATGGAAACTTGGAAGTAAAGTAATGGCTTTACTCGGAGGAGGAGGCTATGCAGAATATGTTGCTGTTCCAGAAGAACACGTCATGCCCGTCCCATCACCCCTCACTCTTTATCAAGCTGCAGCTCTTCCTGAGGCCTGGTTGACTGCCTACCAACTTCTGCACTTCATAGGTACCATGACATCAGCTTGCTTTGTGTTTTATTTCCTTTAGATATTACTTTTTAAACAAAAGTGAAAATTAGCTGAACATGTATACACTCTCAAGCCATCCAAGATGTAGAAGAGTGTTTCTTCATCAAGAAATGTAGCACTCAACATCTTGCTCAATATAATCTCTGCAGTGAATAATCTGCCAGAATGAGAGTCCAAACAGCTGATATAAACATCACAATAATCCACACCACTCCAGTCCATCAGTTAACATCTTGTGAAGAGAAAAGCTGCATGTTTGTAATTAAGAGATTATGCTAAAATACGAGTCCTCTGTTCATAATATTGTTTTCTTGA
>CM050428.1:25067763-25440263 GCA_027564155.1 Gymnocypris eckloni scoliostomus
GACAAGAACCCCAACAACCCTGAAGCGGCAGAGAAGTTCAAAGAGATCAACAATGCCAACACCATCCTCAACGACGACACCAAACGACAGATCTACGACGAGTACGGCTCCATGGGCCTCTACATCGCAGACCAGTTCGGAGAGGAGAGCGTTAAATACTACTTCCTCATGTCCAAATGCTGGTTTAAGGTGAGTAGTGCAATGTAAATAATGAAGCTCCTGACAGGGTGAAATGCTCACTATAATTACATCCCTATAAATGAAAACCCAATGACAGCCCATTTTTTGAAAACATTTATAAAAAGTCTGCTGATTTGCAAAACAGGCCTGATACAGTATTACATTATTTGATGATGCTGAGTTGCAAAACATCAATACAAATGTTACATCACTTTTTTCTTTGACAAAATAAGAATAAAGATTTTCTGATTATATATAGAGTATGTATCTGTTTTAATGCACTTATTAAAATAACAAAATCAGTCAAATATGAAACGTTTTGACAAAATGTATCAATTCATTTCTCAGTCTGGAAAGGAGTGGAAAAATATGTTCACATGCTCCATTTAATGTCAAAGAACTTTGCTGAAAAACTCTTTTTCACAAAATCGGTCATTTTCTGTTGCTGTTTGGATGCAGTAATTATCTGCAGATGTAGCCGAAAACCGAATGTTTGCCTAATGATTTGCGTTTGATTGCGAATAATTTGAATCTTGAAAACAAGATTAGGCATAAAATATCTTCAGAATCATTCATACGTGTGAAAATTAAACAAGTAGTAAACCGTTCCAGAGGAAGACCGGGATTGTGTTTTTGTGGCAGGTTTCTGAAATGCTTTTAAATGCATCCTATTTTAGGAGAAAGTGTGACATTCTTAAAACAGGCCCTATTTTGGTATCAGCAGCTCTATATTAGTAAGAAACAAGTATTGGATTTGATTCAGCAAATATGATGAGGAGTGGTGTAAGCACTTACTTGTTTTATTTTTCCGGTTCAGACTCTCATGGCATTGGGGATGATCTTCACATGCTGCTGCTGCTTGTGCTGCTGCTGTTTCTGTTGCGGTAAATGTGCCGGTTCAGAGAACGAAGAGCATTTTCAGTATATGGATCCAGATGAGCTGGAGGCGGAGATGTCAGAGGAGCAGAACAGAGGTGAGGAAGCTACTGCAAACATACGATTACCAGATTCTGCCTGTGCCTGCAATTGTTACTAAAGAAGAGAGCACTGTTAACCATGCAAATCACTGTATTTTGTTGTGATTTACAGGCAATGACACCGTAATAACAGGACAGTGTTGAAAACTCTGTTCTTCTAAAGTAGAAAACTCAGAAGAAGACCAGGAGACTTGGATTGGATCGTCAGCAGAATTTCTTTATTCTATGACATGTGTTGTTATCTGCAGTCATCGAAGATCTCAACTTAAGTCATTTTACAGGGTATCTTATAGGTATTTTTATTTTTGGAACAGGGAGAGGTAAGGAGACAAACAAGTAAGATTCAAAGCAAACATAAGGGAGGCGTTATTGACAGGAACCTTCCGTGGTGATTCAATAAACCTAACCTGTTGAATCTGCTCCTTGATCTTCAGAGAACGAAACAAAGTGTTATGATCCAGATGAGCACAGATGTCAAAGCCCAGAACAGAGGAGGAAGCTACTCAAACATCTGTATTACCAGATTCTGCCTGATCAGGAGCACTGTATGCAACACTGTATTTCCTGACACTTTCTTTAGTCAGGAAGTGTATCTAAATTAAACATTTAAAATAAAATTTGTAACACTTCAATCTCACAGAATCTACAAATCTCAAAAATTAAATTCTTGTAACTTGTAATCGTTACAGGCACAGTGTACATGTTCTGTGTTGCTTATATGTAATTGCATGCTGACACAGAAACAAAACATGCAATTAGTTTTGCTGAAAGATCGTATGTGAGTCTCTGCGTTGTGTATTTTTTTTCTTCTTTCTTCTTTCTTCTTTCTTTCTTGTGTGATAGTTGGCTCGGTGATGGGTCTAGTTGTTTTCTAGAGGTTGTGGCTTTATCCGCAGGTGAGAAGGGTGGTGCATATGGATCTCAGGACAGCCATCAAATGGTATCTGCACAGAGGAAGAAAGAAACACAAACAAGAGAGAACTAACGGCACAGAGCAGTATTTGTAGAGTCTGCATACATTAGGGTTGTATCCTCTGTTCAAAATATAGTCTGCTATGGTTGTTCCTTCTTTCCCTATTTCTCAATTCCTGCGACACCTAAAGAACAGTGAGGAAAGGATGGACTAATGGAGGAAAGGCCTATGAGGAAATCTTCACCTCAGGGTTGGCCCCAAGCCTGTTGCTTCGGTTCTTCCCTGGGCTCCTCACTGGTTCTTGTGTCTGCCCTATCCTATCCCTGCAGGGGGAGGAACAACCTTAATATGTGACACATGAGTCCAAGTTTTCCTTCCCTGACACAATACTGCAGCTGCTGTAATCAACATCACTTGATGTGGTCCGTACCACTTAGGCTCTAATGGCTTGTTTTTGAATGTCTTTATCATGACCCATTGACCTGGGACGATTGTGTGTCCCCCTTCTGGTGGAGTCTGCCAACACGACTCAACTCTCTCTTTGGCACTCTGCACTGCCTTTGTGAGGTTTTCACAGTAAGCGATCAGGGCATCTGAAGCAATGTGCACATCAGCATTTCTAAGATCAATCACACCTGGCATCTGCATTGGGCGTCCAGTAATAATCTCATGAGGGCTCAGTCCTACTGATCTGTTAGGTGATGCTCTCATACTACACAGTACTGCGGGCAGTGCTTCAACCCATGGTACTCCTTCCTGATGCATTTTGCTTAGCCTGGTTTTGATTGTTCTGTTTGATCGTTCAACCTGTCCTGATGCTTGTGGCCTATAGGGACAGTGAAGGTTCCACTTAATCTTCAAAATTCTAGACACTTCCTTGACTACCTGTCCTGTGAAGTGGGTACCTTGATCTGAGTCAATGCAATCTGGTAATCCCCATCTGGGAATGAAATCAGTGACAAGACATTTAGCAGTATGTGCAGCTGTAGCGCGCCCTGTTGGATAAGCTTCTACCCATCTTGAGAACTTGTCTATTACTACCAAAACGTCAGTTTTTCCTTTACAAGGGGGCAACGATATGTAATCAACTTGCAGGTGACGAAATGGCCCTGGTGGAGCTGGGGTATGTGCTGCTGGTGTAATGGCTGCTGGTACATCATTATTTTTCTGACATGTAACACATCTCTTGACTGTTTCAGTGGCTGCGTTTCTGAATTTTGGATTCCACCATTGATTTGAGAACCTGTGATTCATCGTTGCTGGACCACTATGACCCAAACTGTGTATTTGTTGAGCCAAATATGGCAACAGTGATTCGGGAGCAACATACTTTCCCCTTTGGTCCAGCAGCCGGATGAATCCACAGTGGCTCCTTTGTCTAACCATGTCCATGCTTCATATAGAGGAACGTCTTTATACAGATCAACGATTGATTCAGGAGGTAGAATTATCTTCTGTGCTGTACTACCTGAACACACTTGTACAGTTGCATAGAAACAAGCCTGTTTAGCCGCTACATCAGCAAGAGCATTACCTTTAGCTTCCGTAGTATTAGTTGTGAGATGTGCTTTCACTTTGATCACTGCTAATTTCTTTGGGAGTTTCATGGCAAACATTAAATCTTTCACTAATCCAGCATGCTTAATGGGGATCCAGCAGAAGTTAGAAATTTTCTGGTTTGCCAAATGACACCAAAATCATGAATTACCCCAAAAGCATACCTGGAATCTGTGTAGATATTTGCAACCGATCCTGAAGCTAGCGTGCATGCTCTAGTTAAGGCTACTAGTTCTGCAGCTTGAGCTGAAAAATGATCTGAAGACGACCTGAAGCAACTACTTCAGTGGTGGAAGTTACTGCATATCCTGCTCGTCTGTTACCTTCAATAACTTGAGCTGAACCATCAACAAACAACTCCAATTCGTTCTCTATGGGAGTTTCTGCTATTTCACTTGTCGCTGCATATGTAAGCGTAACACAATCATGAGTCATTTCGCCTTCATCCTCTAACACAAATTCAGTCATTGCAGACATCATACATGAGGATGGGTTCGTGACTGGTGCACGCTGTATAACAATATTCGGGGCTGTGAGAGTTGCTAACCAATTTCCCCAACGGGAGGAGGTGACAGAAGTGACTTTTGCTTGATTCATTAGTGCGGACACTGTGTGAGGGCATTTTACGTTTACAGTCTGACCTAACACCATTCCTGATGAAGCCTGAAGCGCTAGATGAACTGCCTGTACTGCTCTGAGGCATGGGCCCATACCTTGAGCGACTATGTCAAGTTTACCGGAATAGTAATGAATTGGGCGTAAGCTGCCCCCATGATCTTGCATTAGACATGCAGTCATAAAGCCTAAGTGTTCATGGACATAAAGCACAAAGGGTCTATCAGATTGGGCAATTCCTAATGCTGGTGCTTGACATAGTGCTCTTTTCAAATCATTAAAAGCTTTGAGATGAAGTTCTTCCATACAAACAGTATCTGAATCTTTACCATGGCCTTTCAACAAATCATAGAGAGGCTGAGCCATCGAGGCATAGTCTTCAATCCAAGGTCTACAATAACCTGTTGTTCCTAAAAATGAGCGGAGTGTTTTAATGGTATTAGGCGGAGGTATGGCTTTGACTGAAGCCGCCGATCCTGTGTAATGGATCTATTTCCTGCACCAATTGTTTGACCCAGAAATGTGACTTGCTTTTTAGCAACTTGAGCTTTGTGAAAGCTGCATTTGTGTCCTTTTATGCAAATAGTCCAACAATGATGCCAATTCAGTTTGATGTACCTCATGATCTGTTGAGGCAATCAAAATATCATCAACATATTGGATCATAGTGGACTGTTTTACCGGACATTCTGGGTCACACAAATCACGTCTGACAGCCTGATGATATATGGTTGGGGAGTTTTGAAATCCCTGTGGCAATCGTGTCCACTGGTATTGTTCATAGTCAACTGTGAAAGCTAACCATGGCTGGCTGTCAGAGTGCAACGGTACAGAAAAGAATCCATTAGACATATCAATTACTGAAAAATCTTACAATCTAATGGTAAGCCATTACAAATTGTAGATGGATCTGCCACTAGGGGTGATTTTTTCAATATGTTTATTGGCTACTCTGTAGTCTATTGTAAGTCTCCATGTCCCATTAGATTTCTTGATGGGCCATATGGGTGAATTACATGGACTGTTGGTTTTAACTAGCACTCCTTGCATCAGCAAATTTTCTACAATAAGTTTGATTCCTGTATAGCTTCCTTATTAATCGGATATTGTTTGGTGACCGGAGGTGGAGTTCCTGTCAATTTAACTGGTTCTACACCTGTCAACAACCCACAATCATCCTTGTCTTTAGCCCAAATTGGATGATTCTGTAAGAAAACATACTCGGGAGGGTTGCATTATTGGTAGAAATCTGTGCTGAGGAAATTTTATGCTAGTAGATTCTGAGGACATGTCTAAAGTTAGATTTATTTGTCTCAGAAGATCCATGCCTAAAATTGCACCTGTATTTAATGGAGCGCATAGCAATTTTGTAGTCAGAGTTTTTGGGCCAAATTGTACCTCTATGGGCGGAGTTTCATACAAAACAGAATCTTCACCTATTACACCAGTTAAACAAAGTTTGGTTTTCTTGTATGGGATGTTTAAACCTTGTGCCAATTTTGTAGGAATTACTGTAATTTCTGCACCTGTATCAAGCAAAAATCAATCTCTTTCTCTTTTATGCTACCTTTCACAAAAATTCTTTGGTCATTGTGTTGGATTACAGGGAAAGGTAGCTACTCACAGCCCCAATAATTAGTTTTTCCTGGTCTTGTTGTGCTCTTAGAAGAGCCTGAACTAGCTGACCTAGAGTTTCAGTGGTCACTGGCGGAACTACTTCAGGGTTGTGTGCAGGCTGAGAAGGAGCAGAATTATGCATAGCATTTCTTTTCCTATCTTGCAACTTCTTCCTACACTCTTTCTCCCAATGTCCTAATTTTGCACAGTATTTGCATTTGCTTTCTCTTTAGACCATCTATTGTCTTGTTTCGTTGTGTTAAACGTAGCTGCTGCTACTCTTACTTTTGCCTTGACATCAGCATCTCTTTCCCATGTAGCTAACCTGTCTAGGTTACTTCTGAGAGTTCTGTTAGACCAAGTTAGATCTAAGAATGGTAAAGCTTTTCTGTATTCTACAAGGCCATCTGACCATATCTGAACCAGGGTCCCTTGTCATCCAGCACACTTTCAGGGTCATCAACAATTCCACTGTAAATTACAGCTGACTGACAAAATCTCTCAGTATATTCACTCACAGTTTCTTCTTTCCTTTGCACACAGGTAGTAATTCTAGACCAATCTATTTTGGGTCCTAAGATATTCTTTAGGATTTTCAAAATACCTTCTCTTAAATCACCCTTACTGGCATTTCGTAGTTCAGAAGTGACAGCAGATTCAAAACTGTTGAATTCAGATTCAGTTAGTATTTGTGACATCAGCTGCGTGACTTCTGTCAACGACATGTCATAAAGACGCATTTTACTGATCAATGTTCTTCTAAATTCAGAAAAATGTGTGCGTGCTGACGGTAAACTCTGAGATAGTCTCTCTATATCTTTAGGACATAAAGCTTTGGCAGCAGTTTGTATTTGCACCACAGAAGAATTGAGAGGAACACCATCAGTGTCCTCAATCCCCTGAGATCTTCTCCTAGCCCCACACACATGGACGGAATTTACAGGCACATCAGTTACTGATTGGAGAGCTACATCTGTTTCAAAAAACGCTTGTAAATCAGGGTAAATGTTATCCGGCTGACTTACTTCCACATCAGTTTTTGCCTCTTTCTTGAGGTTCAATTTCTTGGTCAAAGTGTATATTCTAGCACGGAGTTCATTGTTCTGTTTCTCTAGCTCTGAAATACGCTGAGACTGTTGTGTCGCTAGCGTTACACTGAATTCTCTGTGACAACAGATAATGCCTTTCACATTGTTCTTACGAATACATGCTCCTAGTACCTTTTACACTCATCTACTGACCAAGTCTTGTCTGGATGAATCTCATATTTCTGCGTTAGTTCTTGTCTAACTTTTCAGTGACTATTAGGTCCATTTTTTTCCTAACAGTGTTTTGAATTCACTATCTGACCACAGAGGAGTCAAGACCACTCTTTTCTGTGGTTGGAATCAGCCTAGCATTCATTCTAACCATTTTGTAAGTTTCTTCGGTACCACACAAACAAAACAAACACTTCTCTGATTAACAGAGGGTACACTTGTTTTTTAGCACGTAAATGCCAAAAACCTTCCCTGCCTGAAACAACAGAGGATAAACCAAAAATTAGCACGTAAATGCCAAAATCTTCCTGCCTGAAAGAACAGAGGATAAAATTTCATCTCTAAAAGCAGAACTTTAGAGGATAAACTCTTCCCTGTCTGAAAACAGAGGATAAACGTCCCTGCCTACAAGAACAGAGGATACTTTTATCTCTAAAATCAAAAAACTTTAGAGGATAAACTCATCTCTAAAAATAAAAATTTTTAGAGGATAAACTCTTCCTGCCTGAAACAGAGGATACACGTCCCTGCCTACAAGAACAGAGGATAAAACAAAATTATTAGCATGAAATGCTAACCTTCCCTACCTGAAACAGAGGATAACTTTTAGTTAAACAAACCCTACAGATGTATGTTAACTCTTCTCTGACGGCACAGAGGATACACTGGTCTTAGGTTCTTTTGGAATAGAGACAGCACACTCACCACAACCCTTTTGGTTGAGAGAAAATTCAGTCTGGGAATCCTTGTTCAGCTTGAAGTTTCGCTGGATTCCAAAAGATGCAGATCTTTGTTTTAGCTTGAAGTTTTTCAGGTGAGGAAGCTGGAACTCTATCCGGGTCACGGCACCATCTGTTGAAAACTCTGTTCTTCTAAAGTAGAAAACTCAGAAGAGAAGACCAGGAGACTTCGGATTGGATCGTCAGCAGAATTTCTTTATTCTATGACATGTGTTGTTATCTGCAGTCATCGAAGATCTCAACTTAAGTCATTTTACAGGGTATCTTATAGGTATTTTTGGAGGAGGACTTCTTAGAGGTGGAGACAAACATCAAACAAAGCAAACATCTGAGGGAGGCGTTAGTTAATTACAGGAACCTTCCGTGGTCCAATAAACCTAACAAAGGTTGAATCTGACTCCTTGATCTTACCATTAACATAAGAGACAAAAGGCACAGCTGTCTCGAGCCCAAATGGTCAGGAAACGCTCTCAAACATCTGTATTTCCTGACACTTTCTTTAGTCAGGAAGTGTATCTAAATTAAACATTTAAAATAAAATTTGTAATCCTTCAACAGCCTATTCCCAGCCCAGCACCTGGACATTCAGGTGAACAACAGATGTGTGATAGATAGATAGGTATATAGATGGATAGATAGATAGATAGATGGATAGATAGATAGATAGATAGATAGATAGAGCCCAGCACCTGGAAATACAGGTGAACAACAGATGTGTGATAGATAGATAGATAGATAGATAGATAGATAGATAGATTTTATTCAGCAAGGACACATTAAATTGATCAACATTGAGGGTAAAGACATTTGAAAATTCAACTTTGATTGACAGGAATAAATTACATTTTAAATTATATTTAAATAGAAAACAGTACTTTTAAATTTCATCAGTACATTTAATGTATTTTAATCAAATAAATGCAGCCTTGGTGAGCATAACCCCCAAATGGTAGAATATAAAAATAGTGGAATTATCATATAAATGGTCAAATTAATCAATTATGAAACACTCGTTGGTCATTGAAGTGACGGTCTTGCTAATATTACTAACTGTTCTTTTTTTGTTTCTATTAATTAAAGGGATAGTTCACCAAAAAACAAAAATCTGTCATCATTTACTCACCCAGTATTTCCAAACCTGTATGAATGTGTTTGTTCTGAACACAAAGGAAGATGTTCTGAAGAATGAGGCAAACAGAGCCGTTCTGGATCATAGTATTTTTATTCCTACTATGGAAGTCAATGGTGCCTCAAAACAGCCTGCTTACAAAGTTTCTTCACAACATCTTCCTTTGTGTTCGGCAGAACAAACACATTCATACAGGTTTGGAACTACTTGAGGGTGTGATGACAGATTTTAGTTTTTGTGTGAACTATCCCGTTAACTATCACTTTCTTTGTTTTGTTTAACAGGAAGCACTGTGATTGTGGGAATGCCCATTCCTCCACACTCAGGTGAATATCAGTTATTAGCATTAGCATGTGATGCCATGCATTTTTTGACAACAAAATGCATTAAAATTCAGATTCTGAGGGTTATTTTGCTGTGTTTTCTTGCATATGGAGACACTTCTTTTCTGATCACTCCAGACTCACATGTGGCACATGAGTAGAGCAAACAAAAACCACCAGACTGAGAAGACTAGAGAAGAAGAAGATCCTTGTTTCTGGATGTAGAAATGCGTCTGAGCATCAGTGGTTTGTATTTCGCTGTGCCTGTGCGGTTAGTGTGGCCCATTTGATCTCCACACATAATGATATTTCTGTTTACATCATTTTATAATTGCCTTTTGGTTGCTTGAATGTCTCATGACTTTATTGCAGAAACACTTTATTTTGTAATGCTTCATTGATGCATTTAAAGCAGCTGTATGTAGTTTTAGGGAGATGAAAGGGTCTGTATTACTTACTATTGAGAAAGCGTAACAGTCAACTTGGATCATGTGTGCCTTAGTAACCAATCACATTACAGCCTTGAAGTCATAGAAATCAGTTAGAGTTGTGCGACACTCAATCTCCATTTACAGATATCATAATAATGAATAAAAAGTGCCATAAGCTGAAACCCACCTGTCACAAAAAATCAGTGACTTCTCTTCATGGAAACTCTAAAAATAGTTAAATCCAAAAGTATTAAGTGTAAAACATGTTTAAGATTAGCTGTCGATTCATTAAATGATGAGCTGTTTCCTCTAAAAAGCTGTTTATTCAGCGTATTGAAGCCTGTCCTCCATTGACATCCATTAAAAAAAAGCCTTTCAAGGTAAAAAGACATACAGTTGCTTTAAATGAAAGCACAATTAATATCTCGCACAACAAACTCAACCTGAAGTAATACTATAAATATGGTCTGTTTATAACAACACAAGAATAATTCATTTGCTGATTTTTTATGAATCATCTTTCACATTGTGTATATATAGTACACCGTGCTTTTCCAGCGAAACCTATTATGTGCACTTTGTGTGCTTTACGTCTCAGTAATTCTTAAGAACATTAAGTTCTTACGTTTTTATTATTAATACAGCATTTGTACAATGTGAAGTTGTTGAGGCTTCAATACATGATAATGAATAAGTCCAACAGTCTTTTCTTATCTGTATATGCACATAAACATTGATATTTTATCTAACAGACAACAATATGAGGTTTATTTTGCCACCGTTGCAAGCAAACCTTGAAATAACCGCTGTGGAACAACTATTTTATGACGCATGATAATTTGATATGATGTTAATTTTCAGAAGATTCTAATGAATGTATGTACATAATGAACATTATGCAATATTATAACTAAGGCAGGGGTTCAGAGTTTAAAGGTACGCTGAAATCGAGTCTCACTGGTGATAAAGCTGGTCATTTGCAGGTGAATGTTTTGTTTATTGTGGTAATATTGCACAGCCTCAGGGATGGTTTTGTCTGAGATAAGAAAATCTTGTTTATAATTGAAATTGTATGATTTCTGTGTGGAATTATTGGAAGATTAATAAATATAGTTGATTTCTGTATCTACTCAAGCTTTTATGTCAGTTTATATGAATCTGTACAGCAGTAAAATAGATTGTATGATGTTTTATTAACAAAGTTCGGGAGGAGCACGTTCAGATAATTAATCTAATTAACACGAGAGGAGATCAATGAGTAATCAACCCAGTTAAGTGTGTACACAGCAGACGTACCTCTGTTCATTCACAGTTTCCCAGCATCCCTCCGCCACCCCTTCTCCACACTTACAACTATCCCTGTCCTAACCTGTAGGGGGGGGTACTCTGAGTTAAGGCCAAAATTCAGAGCTCGTAGCCCTCCCCTTGGACAGCACGCCAAATACGCAGAAACTTTATTATATGCAAGTGTGAACTCGTGAAATGCAAGCAAAACAAAATATGCTTTAAGTGTTTTGCTAACGTTCTGAAAACGTTATTTCTGAATGTTCTCAGATTGTTCAAAAGGTTTTTTCTTAGTTATGTGAATGTTAAAAAGAACATTAAAGGGGATTTTCCATTTTATTTTGCAAACATTACAGGAATGTTACTTTTGAATGCTGTCTGAACCATCTGTAACAAGTAGTAACGTTTAAAAAACATAAGACGTACACTCACTGGCCACTTTATTATGTACACCTTGCTAGTACTTTTGTCTTCAGAACTGTCTTAATTCTTCGTGGCATAGATTCAACAAGGTGTTGGAAACATTCCTCAGAGATGTTGGTCCATATTGACATGATAACTGTAACGAAGGGTCTGAGGCGTGTGGATCCATTTGCAATCTTGCTTTAATAAACTTAGGGTCAAACAGGCAGTGATCGATCATCAGTGTCAGAAATATCAGAGGCAAGGCAGAGACGTAAACAATACCGGGCAGGAGTCAGGGCAGGCAGCAACACAATCGTACTTCAAGGAGCAATATCACAAGGGCAGGCAGCAGAGAATCAATGGGGTAAACAGTCCAGGGTCATACACGGGAAGGTCACAGAAACAGGAATAATGCTCAGAATGTCAGCCGGGGCAAAACAAGACTTCGCAATGAGTGTGAGTGTGAAGGCTGCTTAAGTAGGGCAGTGAATGAGGAACGCCTGTGCAGGTGATTAGTCTAGGTATGGGGGTGTAAACAGTGAGTGCTAATGAGTGATTGGTGACAGCTGTGTGACTAGTGAAATGGTGGATGGGAAATGCAGTCCATGGGTGATGTGCAGCTGTAGAGTGGTGCAAGAGACAATGTGGTAAGTGGGCATGAGCTCATGAATAGCATCACGCAGTTGCTGCAGATTTGTCGTCTGCACATCCATGATGTGAATCTCTCGTTCCACCACATCCCAAAGGTGCTCTATTGGATTGAGATCTGGTGACTGTGGAGGACATTTGAGTAAAGTGAACTCATTGTCATGTTCAAGAAACCAGTCTGAGATGATTTGAGCTTTGTGACATGGTGCATTATCCTGCTGGAAGTACATCAGAAGATGGGTACACTGTAGTCATAAAGGGATGGACATGGTCAGCAACAATACTCAGGTAGACTGTGGTGTTTAAACGATGCTCAATTGGTACTAAGAGACCCAAAGTGTGCCAAGAACATATCCCCCACACCATTACACCACCAGCACCAGCCTGAACCGTTGAGACAAGGCAGGATGAACCATGCTTTCATGTTCTTTACACCAAATTCTGACCCTATCATCTGAATGTCGCAGCAGAAATCAAGACTCATCAGACCAGGCAACGTTTTACAATCTTCTGTTGTCCAGTTTTGGTGAGTCTGTGTGAATTGTATCCTCCGTGTCCTGTTCTTATCTGACAGGAGCGGCACCCGGTGTGTTCTTCTGCTGCTGGAGCCCATCTGCTTCAGGGTTCGATGTGTTGTGTGTTCAGAGATGGTATTCTGCAGATCTTGGTTGTAACGAGTGATTATTTGAGTTACTGTTGTCTTTCTATCATCTCTAACCAGTCTGCCCTTTTCATTTTCATCCACACAACTGCCGCTCACTGGATATTTTCTCTTTTTCAGACCATTCTCTGTAAACCCTAGAGATGGTTGTGTGTGAAAATCCCAGAAGATCAGCAGTTTCTGAAATACTCAGACCAGCCTGTCTGGCACCAACAACCATTCCACGTTCAGTCACTTAAATCCCCTTTCTTCCCCGTTCTGACGCCATGCCTGTTCTGAGACGTTCCCTGTTAGCTGAGATGTGCCTCCAGTTGTTTTCTTTCTTCATCTCTAGTTTTATGTGGCCTTGTTGAAATCTAAACCTGGTTTCACTGCACCGACACACCTTTCTGCCGTGTTATAGCAGCGGTGTGTGAAACCGCATATGGCTTTACATTCTCTGCACACTTGAAGTTTCATATTACTTTATCTACAAAACATTCTAGAAATTTTAACTCTCACTTCTCCAAATATCTTGAGAATATAATCTGTCCTTTAATTACGAACACTATTTATTGAAAGGATTTTTTAGTAAATTGTCTCCATGATGAATTTGGAGAACAAGCAGGACAAGACCTTGAAGGACTCGCTTGAACTTTTGGGGTAAGTCTCTCAATTTCAGTTAATCAATCTGACATGTTTGAGTGTTTGATCTGGATTGAATAATACATAATCTTGTACCGCAGTTATATCTGATAAATTGCACATTATTATTATGATGCTTTAGCTTGGGTTGAACAAATAATTTTTGATTGGATGGAACAACTGCTACGCTAATTATGTCTTTATTGTTTCTCTGTTTCTGTTTCTGGTAAATAGGAATTACACAAGCTTCAGTCTGGATCCAACCCTTAAATGATCTGAGATGACCGAACACCTGAGAAGAGACGATGACAACCCCTCGGACAATATACAGAATTAACCAAATGTTGCCATAAGTTAAATATAATAAGTTATTACAATATATAAATCTATTATAGAAACTTATATTCCTGTAAAGCTGCTTTGTAGTGTATCGTAAAAAGCGCTATACAAATAATCTTGAATAGATTTCTTCATTTTCTTTCTTTTAGTCTTCTGGATAATTCAGAGGATGAACACCCCAGCGCTCGGTTTGAGTGTAAACATGACACGCAAGCGTTTCATTGTCACAACCTGAAAGAAAAGCACAGGGCAAAACACAGGCCCGGAGGAAGTTACTCAACACATGAGTGTGTGCTTGATCTTCATGATCGGGAAGTCAATGGTGAGAATAAAAGTGCATGCTCTGTTTAAAGGACCAAATCTGCCGTATAACCTGCTGAGATGTATCTGAGACTTGTGTGTTGACGTTAGCTGCTATAATGACCGATGCTGCACATCTTCTCACTGACTCTGGCAGCATTTCGATCGGTCTGTTCTCGCTGTGGATTTCCTCTAGGCCACCGTCCAAACGATGGCATCGTTCAGGTGTGTATGAAAGAAGACTTTTATGCTCACTAAGGCTGCATTTATTTGATTAAAAATGCAGTAAAAACAGTAAAATTGTGCAATTCGAATTTCTATATTAGAATTTAAAATTACATTTATTCTTGTGATACAAAGCTGAATTATCAGCATCGTTACTCCAGTCTTTTGTTTCACATGATTCAGAAATCATTCTAATATGCTGATTTGCTGCTCAAGAAAATGTGTTTTTGTTGTTTAATATTTTTGGGAAACGGTGATAGTTCGTTTTTTTTATTAATATAAAGTTTAAAAGAACAGCATATAATTCTGTTGTAACATCATCAATGTCTTTCCTATCACTTTTATCTATTAAATCTGTCCTTGCTGAGTAAAACTTATTTTTTTTCTTTATAAATGGTTCCACAAAAAATGAAGCAGCACTATTTTCAACATTGTTAATAATCAGAAATGTTTCTTGTGCTGCAAATCAGTATATTAGAATGATTTCTGAAGGATCGTGGGACACTGAAGTAATGGCTACCAAAAATGCAAAAATAAATGTAATTTTAAAATATATACACACAGAAAACAGTTTTAAATTGTTGTAATATTTGACAAAATTACTGTTATTTCTTTATCAAATAATTTCAGCCACTTGATGAACAAAAAAATCTTAATGCTTCAAACCTTTGCCACAGTGTTCCACAGTGTTTGTGTCTTTGTTTTGTCTGTTCTGTCCATCTGGACTGTGACGGTGGCTCTTGATCTGTTTGCTGTTCAGAGGATCATCAGTGATGTTATGAGATACATGGTGACGTCATGATGATCACAGCTGCAGGTGCTGTAGCACTCAATGTCTTGCGAGTGATGCTATTTGATTTCATTAGTGGTGTTTGTTGGGAAATGGCATCTTGTTGTTCATGTTTCATGTGTGTTTCACAGGAGCAGTTCATTCACGTGCTGGGAGATGTACTGCAGAGTTTAGGTGTGCTGCTGGCTGCCTCCATCATCTACTTCAACGTTTGTACATTACCGTTATATTTCATTATTGAATACAGGGATTCCCAAACTTCAATTTCTCTTTAATGTAAAGCATTTACTTGAAGCAACACTTAAGATTTGATGTTAATATTTTAATAATTGAACAACACATTCACATGTTCATGGTTCTCTGATGTGAATTAGCCTACATCACATACAGCTAAACAAATAAAATATTTCATCTTTTTGTTTTAGTTTTTTTTTAATATACGCGTGTATGTGTATATATATATATATATATATATATATATATATTTATAACTATATTTTCACACAGAAGTGCAGTTTTTTTTTGTAATACTGACTTTCTTGCAATTCTGAGGTAAAAAAAAAAGTCTGAATTCCATGGCTGGAAAAAAATATATAATTGCACAATTCAAACTCAGAATTCAGAGACAAGGTTATAACCGAGTAATGAAAACTCAGAATTCTCAAAATGCAAAGTTCTGTTATTTGTTTTTTTCTCAGAATTGCAAGAAGTAAAATTTCTAAGACAAACTCAGAATTGTGAGACATAAACAGAACAGTGATAAAAAGTCACAATTATTTTTTATTATGTAGTAGAAAACTAGGCTTCCATAACCCTGATCTAATGCAATGACATGTTTACATTTTTGAATGCAGCTTATGTTTGTTTCTCTCCAAACCAACAGCCTGAATGGAAAATAGTAGATCGTATTACCCTATTCTGTTTCATTATTTGTGCTTGGAACAACATTCACCATCCTGAAAGACATCTTCAAAATACTCATGGAGTAATCAGGTGATTGATTGATCTGCAGATGTAACTGCCCAGATGTTATAAACACAAGCTGAATGTTGTGGTTTTATCTGAAGGAGTCCCGTGTGGTGTTGACTTTGACTCTGTGAAGACGTAATCTACACGGTTGTGGTCTCTCACCACCAGAGAAACCCAGCTCTCCGTCCACGCGGTCATAGGTGTGTTAAAGTCTCCGTCCACGCGGTCATAGGTGTGTTAAAGTCTCCGTCCACGCGGTCATAGGTGTGTTAAAGTCTCCGTCCACGCGGTCATAGGTGTGTTAAAGTCTCCGTCCACGCGGTCATAGGTGTGTTAAAGTCTCCGTCCACGCGGTCATAGGTGTGTTAAAGTCTCCGTCCACGGGGTCATAGGTGTGTTAAAGTCTCCGTCCACGGGGTCATAGGTGTGTTAAAGTCTCCGTCCACGCGGTCATAGGTGTGTTAAAGTCTCCGCCCACGCGTCATAGGTGTGTTAAAGTCTCCGCCCACGCGGTCATAGGTGTGTTAAAGTCTCCGTCCCACGCGGTCATAGGTGTGTTAAAGTCTCCGTCCCACGCGGTCATAGGTGTGTTAAAGTCTCCGCCCACGCGGTCATAGGTGTGTGTTAAAGTCTCCGTCCCACGCGGTCATAGGTGTGTTAAAGTCTCCGTCCACGCGGTCATAGGTGTGTTAAAGTCTCCGTCCACGGGGTCATAGGTGTGTTAAAGTCTCCGTCCACGCGGTCATAGGTGTGTTAAAGTCTCCGTCCCACGCGGTCATAGGTGTGTAAAGTCTCCCACGCGGTCATAGGTGTGTTTAAGTCTCCGTCCCACGCGGTCATGGGTGTGTTAAAGTCTCCGTCCCACGCGGTCATGGGTGTGTTAAAGTCTCCGCCCACGCGGTCATGGGTGTGTTAAAGTCTCCGCCCACGCGGTCATGGGTGTGTTAAAGTCTCCGCCCACGCCGGTCATGGGTGTGTTAAAGTCTCCGCCCACGCGGTCATGGGTGTGTTAAAGTCTCCGTCCACACGGGTCATAGGTGTGTTTAAGTCTCCGCCCACGGGGTCATAGGTGTGTTAAAGTCTCCGTCCACGCGGTCATAGGTGTGTTAAAGTCTCCGCCCACGGGTCATAGTTAAAGTCTCCGCCCACGCCGTCATAGGTGTGTTAAAGTCTCCATCCACACGGTCATAGGTGTGTTAAAGTCTCCGCCCACGGGTCATAGGTGTGTTAAAGTCTCCGCCCACGGGTCATAGGTGTGTTAAAGTCTCCGCCCACGCGTCATAGGTGTGTTAAAGTCTCCGCCCACACGGGTCATAGGTGTGTTAAAGTCTCCGCCCACGGGTCATAGGTGTGTTAAAGTCTCCGTCCCACACGGTCATAGGTGTGTTAAAGTCTCCGTCCACGGGGTCATAGGTGTGTTAAAGTCTCCGTCCACGGGGTCATAGGTGTGTTAAAGTCTCCGTCCACACGGTCATAGGTGGGTTAAAGTCTCCGTCCACGCGGTCATAGGTGTGTTAAAGTCTCCGTCCACACGGTCATAGGTGTGTTAAAGTCTCCGTCCACGGGGTCATAGGTGTGTTAAAGTCTCCGCCCACGCGTCATAGGTGGGTTAAAGTCTCCGCCCACGCGGTCATAGGTGTGTTAAAGTCTCCGTCCACGGGGTCATAGGTGTGTTAAAGTCTCCGTCCACGCGGTCATAGGTGTGTTAAAGTCTCCGTCCACACGGTCATAGGTGTGTTAAAGTCTCCGTCCACGGGGTCATAGGTGTGTTAAAGTCTCCGTCCACGGGTCATAGGTGTGTTAAAGTCTCCGCCCACACGGTCATAGGTGTGTTAAAGTCTCCGTCCACAGGGTCATAGGTGTGTTAAAGTCTCCGCCCACGCGTCATAGGTGTGTTAAAGTCTCCGCCCACGGGTCATAGGTGGGTTAAAGTCTCGCCCACGGGTCATAGGTGTGTTAAAGTCTCCGCCCACGGGTCATAGGTGTGTTAAAGTCTCCGCCCACGGGTCATAGGTGTGTTAAAGTCTCCGTCCACGCGGTCATAGGTGTGTTAAAGTCTCCGTCCACGCGGTCATAGGTGGGTTAAAGTCTCCGTCCACGCGGTCATAGGTGTGTTAAAGTCTCCGCCCACGCGTCATAGGTGTGTTAAAGTCTCCGTCCACGCGGTCATAGGTGTGTTAAAGTCTCCGTCCACGCGGTCATAGGTGTGTTAAAGTCTCCGTCCCACGCGGTCATAGGTGTGTTAAAGTCTCCGTCCACGGGTGTGTTAAAGTCTCCGTCCACGCGGTCATAGGTGTGTTAAAGTCTCCGTCCACGCGGTCATAGGTGTGTTAAAGTCTCCGTCCACGCGGTCATAGGTGTGTTAAAGTCTCCGTCCACGCGGTCATAGGTGTGTTAAAGTCTCCGTCCACGCGGTCATAGGTGTGTTAAAGTCTCCGTCCACGCGGTCATAGGTGGGTTAAAGTCACATTTAAATGCTCACACAAATGGCACTGGGTGACCTGCCCCAGTTTTTGCTGTCCTGACACAGGAAATACAGCACGTTCAAAACACCCTGAAAATACTCAGACCAACATAACTTTTACCAGAGTAATCATGTAGTGAATGTTTTCACCAACAAAGGGTGCTGCGAGCTACACATTACTTGGTCGTGCACCAGATTAATGAACCCTTATGGGTTTCAAGGTGAACACAAGCTAACTGTTTGTGTTCAGTTAAAGTAATACTGTTTGCATGCACTATATAACAGGGCCTGAACTGGATGAGGGTTTGATTTGCAGTTTTAAAACTTTCCCGTCGCAGGATTTCTCTCACGCTTCTATACAACTATACCACGTGGGTGAAAGTATACTCTGCCATGAATAAATAATAATTACACCTGCAACAACAGCATTTGCAGAAAGTACATATTTTGTTCTCAAAATGAGCCTAAAATGCTAAATAATAAACCTAATAAGGCATATTAAAGATCTAGCCTATTTCCAAAAGCACAAACATTTAGGGGGAAAAATACTATAAAATAAATTACTAAATAGGCCTACAGTATATTCACAGTTTGTGAAAATTATTTACGTTTATGTGTTCCATATTTATTTTATTTTGGTAAAGTTATGATTTTGCCATTATATAGGCTATTACAGTTTTGATCTGTTTTCCATTTGCATCGGTTACTATGTACGGTAACACTTTACTTGAAGGGGTGTGCATAAGACTGACATGACCCATTCATAATCATAACATGACACGTCATGAACATGAACGAGGCTTTATGCATGTTTATGACAACTTTTATTAAGTGTCATTCGCTCGGTTATGTCATTTTGAAAGCAAAGATGATAATATTTGACCTAACCCATAACAAAGACATCTCAAACAATGTCATCATTGCCATAAAAACTACATAACTGAGCGAATGACACTTAATGACTTGTCATAAAAAACCTTCAAATACATGACTTATGAATATACTTTATGATTTTGAAGGTGTCATGTCAGTCTTATGCTCACCCCTTCAAGTAAAGTGTAACCCTATGTACTATTAGTGTTATTTTGGTCAATTGTATTAAAACTTGCTGGGGTCAATTTCACTGAAAATATCATAATAAAATATAGATCATAGATAATAAAAATTATAATCTCAATATTTTGACCACTGAACTAGGAAATTCTGGTCCGCTTGCTCTGTAGTTTGAACCCAAATGAATGGTTTATTTTCCAGATGAGCAAACCATCCCACAGACTGTACTGATGGACATGACCAGACTACTTCAGCAATCTCTCCATTCAGACAGAGACGCACACGGATGACGTGGCTTGTTGCTTACCGTGCCAGGACCCGATGGACTGACATGGGATTTTAGCTTCTCGTTATATTAATCTATACAGGCTGAATGTACTGTATGTATGAATATAAACTTCGGCACGCATTTTGTGCATGACACGATTACGAAGTGTTCAAAAAGCAATGTTGTGTCTAAGAACAGATGCTATTTTTAGATAAGCTGTGACATTTGTCAGAATATTATTTATCAAACACTCTGGTCAAAATTAGGGATCAACCGATATTGATTTTCTATAACCGATACCAATTATTTGCATGTTTATGTTATATTGATATGCAGAACCAATATTTATTTACTGTTATAAATTAAATAAATAACTAAGTGAAGTCCATTCTTCACTTTGTTTTATCCTCCTTTCGGTCATCTTAACAACAAACAACTGTTGAAAATTAACAGTCTTTCATGTTAAATTTAATCTTCAAATTACAATTAGTTTTTTATAAAAAGCATCATCAGCAACACTGATATTAACAATAAGCAAAAGAATGTCTAATGTTTTCAAATGGAGAAAATAAAGGACAGAAGTCATATAAACTTCATTTTAAACTACAGTTTTAGGTTTAAACGCTGTTTAATAGACTAAAGAGTGAATAATAATTCACTGAATAATATTCTCTGGAATATTGAAATAAGCTATAACAAACAAAACATCGTATTTTATTGCATGTTATATCAGAATTATTAAAATGATTTTGTCATTCTAGATTATGAAAACTGCTGACAGCGCGGTTTATCTATTTACACAGAACTATACTCAAACTGCGATCGCTTGAGGAGATAATCATTTCGATAGAGATGTATTTTAGATGTTTAATGGTGAAATAATAGTTCTATAGTAAATGTTAATATAGTTTAGTGAATCTTGTTAAGTTACATGCGGTGGTCGTGCTGGAGCTTCTCCTGAGCATCAACCGCTGAGTGAACAGCACTATGCAAGCGGCGTCACGAGACTAAAGATATACAACACTAGAGAATAAACTACATAAGCATTTATGTAATACATCCAATTTGTGCATTAATGGCTGTTATGTTAAATAAAGTTTACTAACTACAGCAAATCAAGTACCTGGATACCATTGTTGTTGTCTCGTCTCCTCAGACGTGCCGTAATGGCATTTATTGGTGGATCCGATATTACAAAACCGATATCCGATAATGGTAAAATGCCTAAATATCGGTAAATCGATATATCGGTCAATCTCTAGTCAAAATTTAAATGAACACTGATGAAAATCATTTTCAAACCCAGCATACATGATGCTCTATTAAACTTTTTATTTATCACAATATGTGGCACAACAAAACACATTTTTTAAAAACAGCAGCTTTGTAGAAGACTCTTTTAATGTCAAGCTTTGATAAATGTTTTTAATTTGGGGAAGAGGCGCAGGGCATTCTGGGTAGTGACCTCAATGACCTTCTCCAAGGGAACACCTTTGATTTTGGCAATATATTCTGCACTGATGCTGATATTCCTTGGTACGTTCCTCACCTAAAGTAAAAACACGGATGTAAATAAAGTTCAGAAACATGTCATGTTTATGACAAAAAGCCACTGCACCTGTTTTTCAGGCCCGAGCGCAGGAGCATCCGTCTCTAAACACATGCTCTCCAGAGGAACCTGCTTCACCAGCTTCTGCTTCTTATGAAAAGGTGGACAAACATGTGATGTGTGACTAATAACACAAACAGATATACACTCCCAGATACAAGTTTGGACACTTTATCAGAAGATGAAGCTCCTTTTTAAATCAGTTTGTAGACAAATATTTTGTGTACATATGTGCACTAATTAACCAAACTAAATCAAAAACCTTATGAATGTGGTTGAGAGAATGTCTGAAGTAGAAGAAGCTCAAATGTAAGAGTTTTAATTTGATAGTTTATTTCTGATTGGTAGAATGACTTAATGGAGCACATAAGGTAAACAGACCTTGCACAAACTGGCACGAGAAGTCAAATGTTATTAAACGTAGGTTAGATTTACCTGATCACTTCTGACAATGGATGGAGGTATTGAGAAGAAATAACCAGCTTTTACACCCTCCATCGCAACCGAAGGTTTTCCATCAAATGCATGAAGAAGTGCATTCTCTACGCCTGATTGAAATGGCATAATCATGAAAAGAAATACATTTATGAATAAACACTGTCAATGCATGCGTTGTTACTGTATGCATACCCAACTCCTTCAGAAGATGGATGGTTGGTCTTCCAGCAGATCTTGAGTGTACATTCCTAATAGACAAAATGCAGTGCTATATGAAAGATCATAATATTATTAGCACAAAAATACAAATCAGGAAGTGCGACACATACAGAGGCAGATTCAACTGTTTAGCGATCTCAGCCTGTCGAATGAGCACCTGTCTCTGACCGTCTTTCCCAGCATCATTGTTGACTACACGTGGTGTGAAATCCAGACCGACCTGTGTGTGACACACATTCATCAAGACTTCATAACACTAATAATCTGGACTGACAGTAGAGCGGTGATACTCAAATCTAGCTCGCGAGATCCACTTTCCTGCAGTTTAGCTCCAACCCTGATCAGACTCACCTACCTGTGATTTTCTAATGATCCTGAAGACACTGATTAGCATGCTCAGGTGTGTTTGATAAGGGTTCGAGCCAGATTTGAGTATCCCTGCAGTAGAGGATACATTGGTGAGGAAGTGATGTAATGCTAAATTTATCCATATCTGTTCTGAATGAATGAAAACTCATCTACTGTACATCTTGGATGGCCTGAGAGTGAACGGTCAGCCAATTTTAATTTTTTGGTGGACTATTCCTTTAAGGGATTAAATCCACATGGCACATAGCTAGGGATGGGTACCGAAACTCGGTATTTAATCGGTCTCGGGGCTAAATTATAAAAGACCGGAGTATCGATAAGCTCTGACGTTAACGGTTCTGCTATCGGTACTGGAGAAATTAAGAAAACACACATACATTTATTATTGCTATATATATACAGATTATCTTGCAAATTATATCCCGCCAGAGTCACCAGCTGTTTTTATATGCAATAATATTCAAACTCTTGTCTATGATGCATTTTTGCTATTCCCAAATCAGAAGCGCGATCGCTCACGTGAATGAGTTCAGCACGTGCAACATGAAAGCCCTGTTTATGATAGAAGAGAACTAACCATTAAAACATGCTTACACTTTAGGCCTGTGGCTGTTATATTAAACTGAGTTTATTTAATGTTTTTTTTTAGCTTCTAAAGATTATAGCCGTGTTTCTTCTAACACAACTTCCTTCTCTTCACAGCGGCGCGCATTCGTTCCTCCCTGACCAAAACTTAACATCAGAATCAGATCAATCGTCTGTCGATTGTTGTAAAATGCCGTCTTTACAGTTACTAAATTGCTGGACATGTTTGATAATAAAACGTTGAAAGTACAATCCACACGAGAGACGCAGTTCCTCAGGCTGAAGTGTGTGTGTGTGTATGTGTGTGTGTGTGTGTGTGCAGGGGGAAGGTGTTTTATGTAGGGGTGCTGTGGGGTAGTCAATTTCTGCATATAAATATTACGCCAAATAGAAACAGAAAATCGTGCTATAGCCTACGCACTTTCATGAGATCGTGTTAGACAACAATTAGCTATTTTACAAATGGGAATAGGCTACAATGAATTCATAACAATGTTTTACATTCAAGTTACATTCAAGCTTAAAAACCCTTAAAATGTATAGTGAAAAGTTTTTTTAAAAGCATCTGGAATGCAATAAAGTAATTTTAAAGCTGTTTTTAAAGCATTTGCTGCATGGATTAAAACGATAGGCCAATAAATAATTCATCAGTCAGACAAAATTGCATTGCAACAAATCCTTTAAATTTCAAGGACAAAGATTTACATACTTTTTTTTTATTGAATACAATTATAAAATAAAACGCAAATTATAATCGGGCCTGTTTTAGGCTTTCCCTTATTTTTATATTTTAGATGGTGAGGTGACGGGGAAAAATGACTCGCCATTTCCTCATTGGAGAAATATATGCATCTTAACGGATTACATAGGCTAATGAAGAGTTTTTGCTTTGCTTTGAATTATTTCGTTTTAAAGTAGTATTTTAAAGCTTTCTATAGATATATTTATCATATCTCTGAGCCAGTTTCGAGTTGCGAGTTTCGGTTCATCATTGAAGCCTCTTGTTCAAAACCGGAAGAAAGTGCATTCTCTGTTTTCCTATTTTATAAAAGCACAATGTTGATATTGTGAATGCACACAAATAAAAGTAGACCCTTTACAGTTCAAAATGATATATTACTCTTACCTTTATGAGAAAAAAAAAAAATCACACGGCGTATTTTAAGTTGTTTTACTGTAAAAAAAATCCTC
The DNA here is from genome assembly GCA_027564155.1 of Gymnocypris eckloni scoliostomus. Classification (NCBI taxonomy): domain Eukaryota; kingdom Metazoa; phylum Chordata; class Actinopteri; order Cypriniformes; family Cyprinidae; genus Gymnocypris; species Gymnocypris eckloni. The sequence goes on from CM050428.1 coordinate 25,091,946, forward strand.
CATGTCCTGTAAAGCTCGCTTCAGCTTCCACTCTCCACACAAACTGTTGGATATTGCACATTTATATAGGTTAAACATTTAAACTAACACTGTGATATGCTTGAACTGTTTATAGGCCTATCTATCGATTTTATTTTAGTCAAGTCTTGATGATTTGATAAGGCTAAATTAATCAAACATAGGCGATCAACTCTGATGCTGGCCGCTTGGTCGTTGCTTAAAAGAAAAGAAAACATTTAACGAACAAAAATGCTCCCAAGGTTTTTCTAAATTAACTTTATGAAGAAAAAAAAGCGAAACATCGTCTAATCACTTTTCCATTACATACAAAACTGAACTATTTTAGCTATAAGCTGTTTTGGGAGAAGGAAAGACTCATATCGCTGAGAACAAAAAAAAAAGTACATCCATGATATTTCCATGTTCCGCTATTAAGCCACAACCTACAGATCCTTCAACACAAACATAAAAGCAAGCATTGGCAGTGCTGTGTGCGTGATTTGACAGGATGTGCGCAACGTGCATCAAATAGCCCTGCATCAGTTTAATAACTTTGATAACTTTAATTCTTACAACTGTTAAATTAATGGGCAAATGGTAAATATGTCGAAGATCACATAGAAATAGATAGCAAAATAGCCAATGCAAACTAAATGTTATAAACATCAGACAACCATATACATTTTAAATTAATATTTATTATAACAAATTTAGCCTATATATTTTTTATTCACAACAGTTTACAGTTGCCAGAAAAAAACAGGGGTGCTGCAGCACCCTCAGCACCCCCTGTTCCCGCGCCCCTGTGTGTGTGTGTGTGTGTTTGCGTGTATGTGTGTGTGTGTGTGAGTGCGTGTGTGTGAGTGTGCGTGTGTGTGTGTGTGTGTGTGTGCGTGTGTGTGTTTGCGCGTGTGTGTGTGTGTGTGTGTGCGTGCAGCGCTCCAAGCTTGGGCGTCAAGATCAAATACACACACAATAAATGGTATATTTGTCAGTTTGTTTAACTTTGTTTCTTTGTTCATGTTCTTACTCTATCTTATCTTATGTATATAAAACACAAAAAATGCCTGCACACTGCTGCATTTACAAATTGATGTTTTATATTTATTTAATGAAATATTTATTTAACATCTCAGAATATAAAGCCATGTTAATTAAGCTGCTAATCTATCATAGAAATATATATTTCATACATATATGTGTATATATGTATGTATGTATATATGTATGTATATATATATATATATATAAATAACAAAAAGTACCGATAAGAATACCGTTAAAGCACCGGATCGATAAGCAGTATCGATAAGAGTAGTAGTACCGTTAAAACCTTAACGATACCCATCCCTACACATAGCTGTATATAGTCCTGATCTACAGTGCATTCTCTACATATAACCCACAAGAACAACTAGTTAGAGATACAATACATGTCTAACCTCACCAATAGCCACAATATGCTCTTTGTATTTGTCGATCAGTGGCAATGCCGCGTCTAGATCCTGTGGGGCAGAGAAGAAGGGAACAGTGTCAGCTCTAAGACAGTAAATGAAAGAAACATATCTTTATATGCACATATTTCAGACCTCAGGTAAGGCACCTCTGGGATGTGCTGGATCTTGGACAGGATGAACTCCAAGACATGGCATAACAAATCCTGGGAACCTACAGAACATTACAGCTATTTAATATTTAGTTTGTTAACGATATGTAGTAAGATATCAGACATACCGTTGTGAGAGCTGTATAATTTTCTCAAATTCTCCAGCATGCTCTGCTACCGCAAGAAGGGCAACAAGCCCGGCCTAAAAATCAAACAGTCAGTATTATTGCACTCTTAATATCCTGAAAGGGAATGCAAATTAACAGAGCTACCTTTTTAGACTCCTGAATAACATCATCAATGTCCTAAAATAGAAAACACAATCATTAAAAACTCCTCAGATGGTTTGTTTCATAGTATTACTGAATGAACCTTGCACCTATATCTCTTACGCTGTCAAAGTCCTCGGCAGATATATGACAGTGACAGTCGATATATCCTTGCATGGGTTTATATTTTTAGATCGTTTAAAACGACCGTCCACATGGATCCGCAGATGTAAACAGCAGAACCGGATGTGACGGTCAATTTGACCGCGTTACGAATCCCACTGCGGCGAAGGTGTACGTCATGAATATTAATTAGGTCATCAGCCAATCATTTAGAACTACTCGGTGAACGTCGTGGTACGTCATTAACATTCATAAACCACGCCTTCACCGTAGTGACGTCTGTTTGTTTCTGTTTTGTTTTGTCTTTTTGTCATTTGGTAGATGTGACACCAATCACGTGTTTATGTAGACAATCATGTGATTTGAAACAACTCTCATGTGATTACTGTGAATAAGGGACCGTAGAAGCACAATGTATCAGTGGAGTGTTTTCCCTCTTTATTTACTCTTGATTGGCAGCTGTGTAACGTTAGCTCAATACGAGCCTACGTGGGACTCCATCGATTCAAGACCTCTACCGGAATGGTTCGATCGAGCCAAATTCGGCATATTCATTCACTGGGGAGTGTTTTCAGTTCCCAGCTATGGCAGTGAATGGTTCTGGTAAGTCTGCAAAAATAAAGCATTAGCACGAATACAATGTGACTGACACTAACAAACAACACAACACCAGGGTACTGTTTGAAATACCCTTGATTACTATGTGAATAACCAAGTAAATGATAAAAATGCGTATTATTCAATCAGTTACAATAGGGTGTATATTAGGGTTTACCCTCTGATATTTAACAGTACTGTGGTACTGTGCCTTTTTGTAAGGAGAAAAACAAAAGGTTTGAGTGAAAAACATGAAATAAAATCACCACTAAATCAAACGAAATATTTCCACATGTCCCCGTAGACATTTTACTTTAGAGTTTTTTTTAGCAAAAAACTAATACAATAATTAAAAAGTTAACAAAATACTAATGATGTGTGAAATACGTTTTTCCTTGTTACAGTAGTAAAATAGATGCTATGCGTTACGTTGAGCATACGATTCATTAAAATAATATCCGTATGCAAAACGTCCAAATGGTCCTACAAAGTAAGCTTCGTTTTCTGTACATTTACTTTTATTCATTTAGCAGACGCTTTTATCCAAAGTGACTTACAATTGAGGAATACATAAGCGATACATTATAAAGAGGCAAACAGTCACAGGAAGTGCTTGTCATAAAACATTTCAGGCATTGTTCAGAGCTAAAACTAGCTAGACAGGAAGAGGTTAAAGAAGAGAGCAAATGTGTTATTTTTAATGAAGCAGAAGTCAAGTAAAGACGGAAGAGATGAGTTTTCAGGTGTCTCTTGAAGATTGTCAGGGACTCAGTTTTCCGGTTAGGGGTGGGAAGTTCGTTCCACCAGCCAGGAACTGTAATCAAACTCTAATGTTCCTCTTTAATTCAAATTAAATAGCCTCGACAGGTACACCATTATAAAAAGGAGCCATTTCAGTGAAGGTTGGTCACTTTGTGAATGGTTTTGCGTTTATATATTGGAGGTTAATTGTACTCAATAGTTTTGTTTTCCAACAGGTGGTACTGGCAGGGCCGGAAATTCCCGTCCTATGTGAAGTTTATGGAGCAGAATTACCCCCCCGGCTTCACCTATGCAGACTTCGCTCCTCAGTTCCAGGCTGAATTCTTTGATCCCAAAGAGTGGGTCGATATTTTTGCCTCGTCTGGAGCCAAATATATTGTCCTCACAACCAAACATCATGAAGGTTTGTGAGAAACTGCTGCACCAATTGCAATGCAATAATTTTTTCTCATCTGTCAACTGTTATTAGTTTACTTAGTTACACTGTAATAATGTTTTTAAGAAAAATACTGTAAGATTCGTCAGAAAACAACCAAAATGTACCATATACACCCCAGTGAAAACAAGTGCACTTCCATAATGTACTTAAAGTGCTCTATTTTCGCGCACTAGTTTTGTACTTAATATACTAAAAGAGATTATTTATTACTTCTTAAGATCATCTAAGTGTACTCAACTGTGCTATTTTGAGACACCATGAATATGAATTATGAACTAAAATGTGCTTTTAACACTGTCTCTGTATTTAAAAAAAATGATTTAGTTACCACTTGTAGTACACTTGAGTGTACTAGTGTATGAAAGATGGGTTCAAGTGTACTTCAAGAGGTCACTAAATATATATTTTTTAAATACAGAGATAATGTTAAAAGCACTTCATATTCGATGTCTCAAAATGGCACGGTTGAGTACTGATGATCTTAAATAATAAATAATAATATATAAGTACAAAATAATCTTGTGAAAATAGAGCACTTTAAGTACATTATGGAAGTGCACTTGTTTTTCACCTGGGCAAAGAAAATTCTTGTACAGTAAATAGTTTAACATTACATTCTATACTATTTTACTCAAAAATGCTGCCACATTTTTTGTTTTTTGGAAGTAAGCACTACGAATTATGAATTATACAATTTACTGAAAACTTACTGACATTCCAAGGAATCATCTCTGGACAAATCAAATAGTAATAATAAGAAAATATATAGCATCATTTTTGTCATAAATGCTAAATATTATAACAATACTAAAATCTGAAATGGACAAATATTGAAATGCTAAAAGCTATATGTTAAATGCTTTTTCACAGATATAACCCAAACATTTACATGTATTCATTTAGCATGGTTTTGTGAGATTCACTCACAGAAGTCTCAATTCCTCAGGTTTTACACTATGGGGCTCGAAGTACTCGTGGATGTGGAACGCAGTGGATGTCGGGCCGAAGCGGGATCTGGTGGATGAGATCGCCACAGCTCTGCGGGAACACAGTGATTTACGTCTGGGTCTCTACCACTCTTTATTTGAGTGGTTTAACCCTCTCTACAGAGCAGATGCTGACAACTCCTTCAAAACCAATGTGTTTCCTATGACAAAGACCCTGCCTGAGCTGTACGAGATCGTCAACAAGTACAAGCCTGAGGTGTTGTGGTCTGATGGTGATGGAGATGCACCGGACTCTTACTGGAACAGCACAGGGTTCCTCGCCTGGCTTTATAACCACAGGTAAGGCCACATGTACAGAAGTGTTGTGGCTACGCAGTGAGGTTGAAACAGAGAAGCCAACAGATGGAGAAAAATATCCAATTCCATTTTTTTTAACTCATTGTTATTCTGGTGTAATTGTGACCCTTGTGGTCAAAACAGACCATATTCAAATAAGCAGAACATTTTTGAGAGGATTTCATGGTACTGGATGATATTCACCTCTAAATTATGCACCATTTAATTCTATATAAAATAATACAAATATTAGAAAACAAGTTAATATTATTTTGAATTAATACAAGTTAAAAATAGGCAGCATCTATTGCATTGAAAGCAGATTAATGGGAATAAAATAAAGAAAATCATATGTAATCCTGTGGTATAACCTCTAGATGCCTGTATGGCCCTATGAAATATGTGTAACTTTAGAATTAATTTTATTAGGTTGTGCATTGCATTTGGATATATATTTAGACATAATGTATTTTGCATTAATTTCCCATTTTATTTCAAGACCATTTAGCCTTTTACATTATTTTATTCATAAAGCAAGTGCCACAACAGTCAACAATTTGAATACTACTTATGTAGATAAAACATCTACTATAAAATCATTATATTTTGTGATTTATATGCTGCTTGTGATTCCTTTTTATTATTATTATTTTGTTAGAATACATGGCTGTTTTTGGAGCACAATGCAGAATATTGTAGTTACAGCAAGCTAGTCAACAAGAAAACACTAGCATGTAGATGAACTGGAAACTAAACTAAAAGATCCTCAATTGTGAATTTATCTTGGATCTTGCTATGCTTTTGAGTGACTTTGCTGTCATGTCGCCTAACTGATGGCCAGTGTGTGTTTTCAGCCCTGTGCGTGACACTGTTGTGACCAATGACCGCTGGGGATATGGCACTATATGTAACCATGGTGGATATTACACCTGCTCAGATCGCTACAACCCCGGACACCTGCTGAAACACAAGTGGGAGAACTGCATGACCATTGACCAGAAGTCATGGGGCTACAGGAGAGAAGCCAAACTCAGCGATTTCCTCACTATTGAACAGCTGATAGCAGTGAGTTTACGTTTACATTCATTTAGACGCTAGCGAGCGAGTGACTTACACATGAAGAATGCTGCAGCAAGCAGTGTCTTTCTTGATCTACAGTACATTTGATTTTGTAATGCCTGGATCCGTTTGTAATTGTGATGTATTGAGGAAATGAGTTAGTGCAGTTCAGGTCATTTTCTGTAACATGCTTTAAGAGGCGCACTTCAAGAAAGTGAAATGTATGATTATTATTATTATAAACCATAAGCAACATCATTATTATTGCTTATACTTCAAATGGCTTGTGAGTATATTGTGGGTATCAAAATATCATTAAGACTTGGGTGACATGGTTTTATCTATTATGACAATATTACAATCTATTTTTATATGATTTTAAAATGAAATAAAAGGTTAGAAAGTGAATTCACATAGTTTAGAAAATACACTAATGTTAAACGCTGGGTCTTTTTTTGTTCACCAAGGCTGCATTTATTTAATCAAAAATACTGTAAAACAGTAATATTGTGAAATAATTTTAGAATTGTATTCCTGTGATGTAAAGCTGAATTTTCATCATCACTTCAGTCTTCAGTGTCACATGATCCTTCAGAAATCATTCTAATATGCTGATTTGCTGTTCAACATATAGTTGTGCTGCTTAATAATATCTGATACAGTTTCAGGATTCTTTGATGCAATTAAATAATAGAAATCTTTTGTAACGTTATGCATGTCTTTACTTTCACTTTACTGTATAGCAGTATTTATTTCATAAAATAAGTCTCACTGATCCCAAACCTTTAAACTGACCCAAACCTGAGCTTTGAGAAGTCCTGTGTTTGTCTTCCAGTCTCTGGTTGAGACCGTGTCCTGCGGGGGGAATTTGCTGTTGAACGTGGCTCCCACACACGACGGCCGCATCATGCCCATCTTTGAGGAGCGTCTGCGACAGATGGGTCAGTGGCTCAAGGTGAACGGAGAGGGCATTTACAACAGCAGCGCATGGAGAGTTCAGAACGACACGGTCACTCCTGGAGTCTGGTCAGTTACTGGATCAATTCTCTTTACATACAGTTACACACCAGCCTTGTGTTTCATTTCATGAATTCATATTCTCATCATCCATATTGCCGCTATGTGTGCATACCCATTACAACCCGTTGCACATCCCTCTCATCCCTCCTGTTTATACTAATATTTATTAAGTCCCATATAATGTTTTTGCACATCCAATTTGTTTTGCACATCTTACTGTTTTACTGTTTTGCACTTTTCTTTATTCTATTGCACATTTTACTTCTTATTTCTTTTTTACCTATATATATATATATATATATATATATACTTATGTGTGGTGTTACTTTTATATAATTTAATTGTGATTTATTTTATTTTATTTTTTTTATTCTTCGCACTGTCCACTGAGCGGACCTGATTTGATCTACATTTCACTTTTGATTATACCCTGTATAATTTATCATGTGACAAATAAAGAAACCTTGAACTCCTTTACATTTCATGCTTTATCTTTTTCACCTTTATATGCTTTTAAATAAAAGTATGCTTTTGTTTTGTCCTAACAGGTATACGAGGAATCAGAAGAACGCTATCTATGCTACTTTCCTTTCATGGCCCGCTGATGGCTATATTGTTCTGAGCGACCCAGTTGTATCATCATCCAAGACGCAGGTATGGATATTAAAATAGAAAAAAAAAATCGTAATGAAATATTGATTGTTGACTAAGCCCTGCCGTAAAACATTAGCAACCAGTCCCACCTTAGCAACAGTTTTTTTCAAATTCCTATGCATTTCATGTATTTTTTTAAAGAAATAATAGATAAAGTACAATTTACTGCTGTTCACAGAAATCTTGATTTCATTTCTATTACAATTTTTTTTTTTATGTAAACTTACATTTAAGATATATTTTATAGAGTTCTATATATAACTTATTTCTATGCTAAATTCTTAAAAATATTTTTAGTTATTGTAATTGTATTTATTATATGATGTTGTTGAATGTTAAATTTGTATCTGTAATAGCATGTGAAGCTCATATGGCAATACATTTAAATACAGCCAACCTTTGGGGCATTCTAGTGATATCTGTATTAAATGCAGGGTAAGCAATTTCTGAAGCCAATGTTGATATTTAAAATCACCAAAACAAACACGCCCCTACCCCGAAAGGGTCTCGCCCCTATTTTGATAGATCCGCCCCACATATAGGCCTACGTAGCCTACGCAACCCAGGCAACGATTAATTCTGTGAAACATAAGCTGCTTTTCCACCGAAATGACCTGGAACAATATGTCCAAGGAACTTCCCCCCCCTCCTCGACCTGTTGCTGTCTGCGTTTCCATCGCGGTCTAAAGTACTGAGAAGATTAGGCAAGTAGTCTGGTGATGTGACGTTAGGTCTGCATGTGTTTAAATACTAAGTACGCAAATTTCGGACTTGCATCCTCGTTAGTTCGGACTTAACGAGTTAGACTCGGGAATGTGAGCTCCGCGGACGGAACGACGCAAGTCCAGTAATTCTGCAAAGAGCAGCATACTCGATAACGTCAGTCAGCTCGCCTCGGCTACTGCAATCTTCCTCACTGTATTTACAGATGAAATATAGCAAACACCACTGCCTCTTTTATTTTCATTTGAACATATAAATGGCGGCAGTTGTTGTAGTTCAGGGAACGTACATACATTAAAATTAAATGAACTATTATGTCAAACATTGCCTGTTTTCATTTTCATTTTAACATATCAATAGAACAGTAGAATAAAGACCAAAGATTACCTGTTAGATTTACCCAAAATAAATGATATCTTATGTTAAACCACTACAGAGACATCAGCGGCAAATGTCAGAAGGACTAGCCGAGGTTATGCTCCTCTCTTCGGTATACATGAGCACTGAGTGCCCGGTGATTGCGTTGAGCTCAGCCTCACGTCTCTGAAATCGGCGAAGCACATTTTCAAATAGGCGCTGTTTTTCTAAATAACTGCAGAATTGAGTTTTAAACAACTACATTCTCGCCTGAAATACACGTGTCCAGTGTAGGCAGGCTTTAGCTGTTGCGGCACGGTAGACACTGTGTTACTCGCCTATCGGGAAGAAACAAAGCAATCTCGGCGTCCGATCGCAAGCCTTCCGCTCCTTGAGTTCTCTCCAGCGCTGGAAAGCTGATCCGATATTTACATGGGTCCTTCTTGCCTTATGGTTTTCCTCTTTTGTTTTTTATCTACCATATCTATCTTTCTGTCACTCGGCTCGGCAGTTCACTAAACGCTCTCTCCTCAATATCATGAGTAGACACGCCCCTTTACTGCTGATTGGCTACGAGCCTGTTTTGGTACTCGGCCCCGACTCAGTTTTCTACAATGTTTTTGAAAAATGACATACCCCACCTTTAACCACAGTAACCAGAGGGGCAGAGCTTAGTGAAGGGTTCGGGTTGACTACTTATTCAGAACTGGTTTATGCAGAAGTTTCAGCATGTTTTTCTTGTTTCAAACCTATTTTCTGTATCAGGTGGTGCTACTTGGATATCAGTCCCTCACGTGGGAGTCCATGAAACCCACTGGTCTAAAGGTTCATCTGCCCCAACTGGCCCCGGTCAGATGCCTTGCTCCTGGGCTTGGACCCTGCGACTGACTGGTGCGGTGTAGCCAGAAGATGGCGCCACTGTTAGCTGTTGCCTTTAGAAATAGTAAAGCACATGATTGACGGCACTATGGGGTTTTTATACACACTTTTTACTTTTAAAGTCTCCCTGTGGTGACAATCAAGTTTTTAACTTTGTTTACATGTCTGTCTGGTGTTTTTCATATGCTTAAAAACAAACCATCAGCTGAGGTGGTGGAGGGGGACAGAGGAGAGAATTGAATGTGTTGAACAGATTACGTGGAGCAGGTCCGAGCTGCTGTGATTGAGTGGAGGCGGAGACTCTTGTGCATGTTATTTGTTCCATGAATGCTAACTGAGTTCCATTCAAGCCTTTTTAAGACGTAAAGAAATTATTTTCATTGGAATTTTTTTTAATTTGTCAAAGATAAAAAGAATGAAAATAGTGACCGAAGGGAGACTTTAAATAAAAAATGATATCTGTATAAAATGTTCATCTTTATGAATGAATTCCAATCTTTAACTGTTGCGTAGTGTCTCCTGATAGGGACGCAAACTGGAGAGTGTGCTGCTACTTTGATAAATGATCAGAATTGAACGTTTATGCCTGGCAGATATTAAAACCTCATCACCTCAACACCTCGTCAACCAAACGGCAGCACTCTGTTAACCACCTGCTATCATGATGGTGACTTCTGCACAAGTATAATGTTTTCTTATGAATCAGAACTACTGTTTTTGCAGCACCTTTTTATGCTGTTACGTTTGGAATTTTAAATCAACACTTTTTTTAGCATTAATGATATTTATAATCAAAACTATACTTGCAAATAAAACACCTTAAACATGCACTGTGTTAAAAAAATGAAAGGTCTTCATGTGAAGCCAGATGTTTGTTTGCGAAATTATTTTCTGAAATGAATAAACATTTAAATGAAATTGTTTAGTTTGCTTTTTTTTTTTTTTTAACGTCCACACAAACAGGTGAGCAAAAGGTTTAAATAAATGTATAATATATATATTGTTAAAATAATATATGTCAAGCTAAATTTTCTGCTAGTTTCTTAAAGTAAAGAGATTATTATTTATTACATGATTACTTGCATATCATTAAAGTGTTTATTAATATTTAGATTTTCAATTCTATTTTAATATTTTATCAATATTAAATTGTATTTCATATTTTCTGTTTTTGTTTAAATTCTAATAACTGTATGTACATTTTTCTTTACATTTCTGTTATCTTTTATTTGTTTTATTTTTGTGTCATTTTGTGGAAATGTAGTACTTCAGTTTATTTTGTTTCGGTTTGTTGTCAAAGCAACATTTCTGTCTAATTTGAATCTATTTAAATGTAGAAAATGTTAAAATTAGTTTTTGTTAACCATAGTTAACTTTAAAAGTCGTACTTTACTAGCTTATTGACGTTCAAGATAAAACATTTCAAGGAAATGAAATGTGTGACACAGATACATGTTTGTTTGAGTAGAGCAGTGTGTGGCAGCCCGAGTTACCCATAATGCTCTGCTCATGGCCGCCTTTGGAAGCGGAGAGCATCACATGCTGCATTCAGACACACGTGCCACTGCTCCCATATCAGAAACTCCCTATCTGAGTTATTCAGGGCAGCTGTGCCAAGAATAGTCCTGCACTGTTTATGAACATCAAAGCTGCTTTAACTCGCTCATTCTGCAGGAGAAAATCCACTATTACCAACACAAGGTTCCTCACATGTGTGAGATTCCCTTTTAAGTGTGTTTTCCATCTTTCATCGTGAGTGTGTGTGTGTGTCTCTGTGTGTGTGTGTGTGTCTCTGTGTGTGTGTGTGTGTGTGTGTGTGTGTGTGTCTCTGTGTGTGTGTGTGTGTGTGTGTGTGTGTGTGTGTGTGTGTGTGTGTGTGTGTGTGTGTGTGTGTGTGTGTGTGTGTGTGTGTGTGTGTGTGTGTGTGTGTGTGTGTGTGTCTCTGTGTGTGTGTGTGTGTGTGTGTGTGTGTGTGTGTGTGTGTGTTTTGGCAGGTGTCTGGTTTGAGCGGGGTGAGCCTGCCGCTGGGAGGTAAAGGAAGGACCTTTGGGCGTCCAGAGCCAATCTTCCATTACATGTGGTACGACAGAATGAGGGGGTCTGCGAGGGGGTTTCGTCCTGCTTTTTGCATGTGCACTACATGTGCATCACTCTCAGAAGAAAAGGTACAAAGCTGTCACTAGGCCTGTACTCCCAAGTATCAAAGGCTAAAAGGTACATCTTTGTCCTTTATTTACTCCTCAATGGTACATATTAGTACTTTTTAAAAGTTCATATTCTTAACTTTTGAAAGCCCCCCCACACACCCCAGTTTTTCTGTGCATAACACAATTAGATGCAGTGACATTATTAGATTTACAGAAATGTCATTCTGGCTGCTTAACAAATCATATAATATGTTATAACAGGGGATGCATTATGCATTATTTTTAAAGTTCAGCCTTACATAATTTTAATTTTAGTCTTTATAGTTACTCACCATGACTATTCCTTTATTCCTTTAAATATTTGATTATAATTGGAAACTAAGCTAAGTTAGCTAAAACAAAAATTGAAAAAGAAAAAATCATTATATTTCAGCAAAGGCAACGCTTCACATTTTTTTTAGTTTAGCTTGAATTACTAAAATAATTAAATCTAAATTCAAATGAATACAAATAAAAACTATGTAGACATGTAAAAACAAAAACTAATAAAAAGGACAAAAATCTAAATATAAAAATGTATTCTAAACATTAACAAAAACTATAGTATATCAATGATAATAAAATAACATTGATAAGATGTTTTAAAACTAAGCCAAGACATATTTAATTTTATTTAAAAAACGCTTCTAAAGTCAACACAATTTTTTGAAAAATGTTCCTGTAAAGTATAAAATAATTGTCATAACCTTTATAACCGAAACATTGAAAAAAAATGACTGCGATTAGTTATCATCACAACTTAAAATTCAACATTAAAATGGTAAGTAATAGTGCATTGTTTTGAATTTAAGTATAAGTTTAGTTAAGTTAGATATTATCTCAACACATTTTGAATTGTTATAACTAATCGCAGCAGCATTTATACAATGAACTTGCTCTGCCTCTGAAATGATAAAAACATCTCTTTTTTCCAACTAGTCCTCACTCCATTCTGACATATAACAGCAACATCAAGGCTTGATATTTACAGAAATATCCTGCCTCACTCAGAAATATGCCATATATTAATGTGTTCCCTTCAGATGCATATCTACAGGCTGTAAAGCAATGTCACGCCGTTTAGACCTTCAACAAATCACAGCATGGCAGACAATGCGCTGAATTATGACCGTGACCATTAAACCACTTCTGTTGCTCCCTGTGACATGAAGAAAGATGATCATTGAAATGCAGGTGTAGATAAACTCAATACACCTTTATACTGATTTCTCAAAGTTATAAGTTAAAGCTTATCAAAGTTATGTTTTACAAGGAAATACTATTTCAGTTTGATTCAGTGTGATACATGCCATTTATAATTATTTGTAAATCTGTGATTAGTTATCACAACTTAAAATTCATCAATAGAATAAGTATTAGTAGATTATTGATGAACGTACAGTTTTTTTCGTTGTGGATAATCAAAACTGGCCAGTGTTACTGATGCTGATATTTTAATTACATTATGATAGCTTATATTGTCAAATCACTGAGATCTTTATTACAGTATACTATAAAATCATATAAATATCAGTTGTCACTCTATATCTCCAATAACATATCTTAGTAACGTGATATATAAATGCTTAGTGTTATGAATAAAACATAATGCAATGCAATCCAATGATGATTGAAAGATGAGCAAATAAATGTTCTTCAAAAGCATGATGATCATATTTGATACTCGCATTTGAACATGATTTTTCTAAAAACTAAATATGTATTATCAAGTAAACCTAAGTTGCTTCAGTCTAGTAAGTGTTGTAAAAGTCATTCTTACATTTACTTTATAAAAATCAGATTTCACAGAATAAAGACACAAGCTGAAGCGAGAAGCTTCTACAATTATACTAAAAGGCCTTTTACTTGCTAAATAAAGTGTGAACCATCAATCAGATGACAGAAGGCGTGTAGTAGTATATTGTGAACAACAGTTTTTAGATCATTTAGTAGCTTTAACAGCATTTTCTTCACATGCAAGCACACATCTAGTTTATCCTTCATACTTTTAGGTCGTTCACATTGAGCAGTATGTGCTCTGCAGGTGTGATATTCGAAGCTAATGTCCTTGCTTTCTTATGTCTGTGTTCATCTTCCGTCTCAGATTCCCTCCGGCTTTCCCTCCCTTCCTCTGCGCTGGGATCGAGGCGCTCCGGAGTGAGCAGGAGTCTATTTCTGTCGATGTGTATAGTCCTCTCCCATGGTGTTGTCACGGTGATGGACATCAGCTATCAGCCAATCAACACGCACGTGTTTATGCCAAGAAACATGATCATTTTCCACGTACTTCCCACTGCTCTTGTGAGTAAGTAAGGTGCTGTAGCTGTGCCTAATGGAGAGAAGTCGGTGTAAAATGGAGTTTTGACAGTCACACAGTGAGGATGGGAACTGCACTGTAACTGACCTGAAGGAGAGCAGTGACGTTCAATGAGAAGATCTGGCCAGGTGAGAGAGTTTGATGTAAACTATGATCTGAACATGGTAATGTAATGGCAGCTTGAAGGCGTTTCATCCTGGCATGTGGTTAGGATTGGTCTTTTGGTTGTATTTGGTGGTCACATCCTTGTTAGTGTTGCTCTGGAGATCTTGTAGAAGAGTATTGGACCTTTTTGTAAACATCTCTCTCATAGTTGTCTTTAAGCCAACAGTTTTCCCAAATTCTGATTAATTGAGCACCATGCAGCAATTTTGAGCCGGTTACATTCTTAAAATGAAGAGTTCTTCGTTGGAATTATTGAAACTTTAAAGGATAGTTCATCCAAAAATGCAAATTCTGTCATCATTTACTCACCTTAATGAATTTCTTTCTTCTGTTAAACAAAAAATAAAGATATTTTGAAGAATGTTGATAATCTAGTAGTTGCTGGTAGCCATCGATGTCCATAAGTTATTTTTTGTCATACTATGCACTCTTAAAAAAAAAAAAGTACAAAAGCTGTCACTGGGGCGGTATTTTTCAAAAGGTTTAATGTATGTTTTAGGTATTATTATGTGCACTTGAGGTACTAATGTGTTCCTCTAGGGTAATATGGACAATTTAGGGACAAAGGTGTATCTTTTGAATAGGTACCGGCTCAGTGACAGCTTTTATACCTTTCTGAGAGCATTCTTCAAAATAACTTCTTGTGTTCAACAGAAGAAAGAAATTCATTATTGCTTTGGAACAACATTAGGTGAGTAAATGATGACAGAATGTTCATTTTTGGGAGAACTATCCCTTTAAAATCCATGGAATCTTTCCATTCCGCAAAAAGTGTTTTAGAATATTATAAATGTTTGTTCTTTATACTAGGAAAAAAATTATTTTAAGAGCTATTTACTGAAAGGTTCTTTAGGGAATGCAAAATGATTCTTCTATGAAACTGATGTTAAAACTCTCTATTTTTAAGAGTGTAGTATAAGCCAAAACTGTCTCCGAAATCCACCGGCCGCCTTCAGATTTTGTGTGTCTATATTCATAGTGAATTTTAAGTATATTATATATACTGGTCACTGGAGTTAGCATTGGTCAGCAGAGCTTGTATGGGCATGTTTGAACATGCGGGAACTCTAGCCAGACATGTTATAATGCTTCTGATCACGAGTCCTAGTGATTCTAGTCTTTCTCGCACACTTGAATTGAAGCTTATTCATTGTTAGTTTTCACTGTGAAATAGCTCTTAGAATGTGTTGCCATGGTGATCAGAGAACACTGTTCATCTAACACTGAGAAACTCAAGGCATTTATTTTAAATCTGAAGCTCGTGACCTTCTCTAGTCGGAGAAAGAGTGGGAAGATGCTCACAGTGAGAACTGAAGTGCACAGTTGTTACATTTTAGAAACCGAGCACACAAATATCCTGACATTTGCTCCAAACCTGTAAAACAAACCAAAATCACCATTATAGAATCATAACTGTAGTCTATATGACTTGTGCACTTTACACTGAGAAACATTTGGTGTAGAAAGTGTTTATGCAGAAATTAATAGTACATTTCATAAATTATTACCAAGAATCTGCAAGTAATACATACAATTAAAAATGAAATGTTGTACATAAATAGTATTTTCTTTTAAAACATACTACAAAAACCTTTAAATGAATGAATGATGCATTTATATAGCGCTTTATTGTGTATTGCTGTACACCCAAAGTGCTTTACAATCATGTGGGGGGGGGGTCTCTCCTCAACCACCACCAGTGTGCAGCATCCAGCAGGACAACGGCACCAGTGCGCTCACCACACACCAGCTACAGGTGGAAAGAAGAGAGAGTCATAGAGCCAATCAAGTGTATGCGCTCACCACACACCAGCTACAGGTGGAGAGAGAGTCATAGAGCCAATCAAGTGTATGCGCTCACCACACACCAGCTACAGGTGGAGAGAGAGAGAGTCATAGAGACAATCAAGTGTGTCGCTCACCACACACCAGCTACAGGTGGAGAAGAGAGAGTCATAGAGCCAATCAAGTGTATGCGCTCACCACACACCAGCTACAGGTGGAGAGGAGAGAGAGTCATAGAGACAATCAAGTGTATGCTCTCACCACACACCAGCTACAGGTGGAGAGAGAGAGAGAGTCATTGAGCCAATCAAGTGTATGCGCTCACCACACACCAGCTACAGGTGGAGAGGAGAGAGAGTCATAGAGCCAATCAAGTGTATGCGCTGACCACACACCAGCTACAGGTGTGCGACTTAAAGTGAGACTTCGATGTGGAAATATTTAGATAATATTTTATTGTAAAACATAATCCAGTTATCTTTGTTTTATATACAACCTTGAAAAATAATTTGTAGTGTAATTTTCTGAAGTTACACAGTAACAGAGTCCAATGTTTTATTTGACTCAATGGACTCTGCTTAAATGCAAGTTTGTTTTAGTTAATTAATGTATAATCCATTCCACAAAGCTAAACTGGTGAATCATAAATGCATTGTTTTGAGATTTGGGAGATTCAGATGGTCTACAGATATGATACAGACATGGACTACTTTAAGGTGTCCCGGAGCATGTGATGTCACCGGTGCAGGAGGGTTACTTTAGGATGCCTGTTGGTCTATTCAATATCCACTTATGTGAGACAAAGAACGTGAACGCAGCAGGAATAGTGGTTTGGTTGCCATGGGAACATTCCTCATTTCTGCACAGCACATGCGTGGTGAGTGGCATTTACAGTATCATTTCCAGATCAAGGCCATTTGCATACGGCACACTTTTAGTGCCATTATCAAACCTGTCTAACAGAAATCTGCACATCCTGATAATCATGATGACTAGTCAGTTAGTTACAGGATATTATATTTTTATATATGTAAGTATCTTGGTGTAAATAAATCATATACATATGATTGTTATTCAATAAGGATGCATTCAAGTGTTCAAAAGTGACAGCAAAGATTAATACTATTACAAAAGATTTCAAATAAATGCTGTTCTTCTGAACTTTATTCATCAAGGATTCCTGAAAAATATGAATCATGGCTTCCAAAAAGATATTAAGCAGCATATCTGTTTTCATCATTGATAATAAATATAAATGAGCATATCAGCATATTATAATTATTTCTGAATTGTCATGTGAAGACTGGAGTAATGATGCTGAAAATTCAGCTTTGATCACAGGAATAAATTACAGTTTGATACGCAATCAAATGGAAAACAATTATTTTAAATTGTAATAATATTTCTGCGCATTACTGTTTTTACTGTGTTTTTTAAACCAAGAAATGCAGCCTTGGTGAAACTTTAAATGTGAAAAAACATGAAAAATGATTGTTACCAATCTCAACAACGTATTTAATAGCATGGTCTAGTCTATCTTGTCTATTGTCTACCTTTTGACCTTTAAGCTAAAAGACCAGTTCAACCAAAACACTGTCATAGTTAACAAGCACAACAATGCAAACTAATGGTAAAGTAAACACAGGGGTCAATCCTCTGGTTCATGACTCCCATAACAGACTCTGACAAGCACAGACAGGCTGTATATATATATATATAGAGCACAGCTTTCTGTATTCTGAATTAAGTATACTGTGGAACGGCCCTGAAATGGCTGATCCTCCACAAGCATTGAAGGTCAAGTCTCTCATCTCTCTATAAATATGATGGTCTGTCCCAGCGGGTGCTTCATACCGCTGCACGGCTTTTCCACTGTCTAAGGCACACGCGTTTGCTGACCAGCAGAAATCTGCACATTTGCATGTGATTTGATAGCGTGCAAGCGTTCCTCCGCCGCTGGCTGCTCGTGTCACTATGATGCATTACTGCATTCTGTGAAAGTAAATAAACTGATCTCCAGAACTGCTTCTGTACTTTTAACTAGACGTCCACACAGCTTTCCTGACTCAGCAATATATCATTATTCAAGCGCAGAGTGGTAGTTACCTGTGCAAAACATGCTGCACTACTGCTTGTGTGTCTCTGTGCTGTTTCTGACAGATTCTGGGTAGTCTTAGCACGTTTCTATAGCTTGGTTCCTTTCTTCAATCCGAGTCTATGGGATTTCTTTACATTGTTTTATAGCATAGATGACAACTGTACAGTGCTTTCATAGCATGTTTTTTTGTCTTGTTTCCCTATACAAATACCTATACATTACTTTCTTAAATCAAGACACAATTACTTTAATTTTAAAGAAAAGTTTGTCATTTTTATTCTTACGTCAAGATTTGAGTTACATTCATGTCTTTAGCTCTCGTCATTTTGCTTCAAAATAAAAAAGTATCATAATGAAGTGCATTTAAGCTTATAAAAAGAGAAACATATCTGCCAAAGGGGTCAAACCTAATTCAAAGGGAAAGCAAATACGTTTCTTACCCAATTGGTAAGTATGTTTTCCTTGATTTAAGCCCAAACTAATTTGTTGTAAGACATGACTTAATATGTCATATGTGCTTCTTAATTAAATGCATCTTGATTTAAGAATGTGATATTTGCACTGGAAAACAAGGCAAAAATTGTATTACAATTCAAGTCAATTATTAAGATTCAAGATTTGAGGAATCAAACTGAGTAGCTTGTCAAATGTAATGCTTCGGGTTTAAGGTTTGATCAGATGGCAAGCCCTGCGCAATATGAGCAATAGTAAAAGTGATGCTCGCTTGCTTTTGTAATACTGGAGGGCTCTAATGTTACTTAACAGACTACTACAACACACAGACGGTATCTGTACTGTATCATGTTATCCTGACCTCTAATGCAGCACCCAGTTGTCTTCCCCGCTGTAACTTAAGATGATGGTCACAGCAGGTCAAATATTTTTAGCCGTGTAAATTGTATTGTGTTGAAAGGTCAAGGTTACAGGCCAATTGAGAAGAAGTGAGGATTTACCACCCTGAACGGGGCTTGAGTTACTTGTTTACTTAAAAAATGGTATAGTAAATCAACATCCATGTGTTTATGTACGAGATATATCCTTCACAGAAATATTGAATGTATTATTTAAGAGGATTATTTATTATTTAAGGATAATTTAAGGATATTTAAGGGGAAAAAAGTTGCACATGACATTGTTATTCGATATACCAACTAATTTTTACAATAATCATTAAACATCTTAATTTTGTGAAAACTACAATACCCATGATTCTGCAAAGAAATCTCCACCAATCAGAATCTCGGCAAGCAAAAGAACCGCCCACTTCCATGAAGAAGTGAATGACACAAGCTCTCAAATTACTTTAATAACAAAACAACGCAAAACTATAACGCATTGTTTCAATATAAAATCAACATCTGTAAATCAATTATTTTATACTTTACTATTGTTTTTCTTTGATTGTGTCATTTGCAATGCTTTATGGGATTGTAGTGAATCTGCTCATTAAAGCCGTTAAGCTCAGAGTCTTGTACCTTTGTCTGAATTTTCCTATATTTTTGCTTCAAATCAAAGTTTATGTTGTGGTTCTCCTCATGGCGGTTTGGTTTGATTCGTGGCTTATAACTCTCAAACTAAACTTTAAAAATCCCTACGGGAAAAATACTTCTGGAACCAGCGCTGCTGAAAAAGTGGCACCTGATTATGTTTTGATGAAAGCACAAACTTTGTTCTGGAATAATGTGCATCACTAAATCGTGCAAAATAATCCCCGTAACATGCATTTAAAATTTCATGTTGCTTTTAAGATGCTGCTGATAATTTATCACACCCATGAGCTACATGACTAATATGTGAACTTTCAGGATTTTCAGTCCCAATCTAATGCTGTGTTCAGAATAGCATACTATTATAACACTACTTGTTATTTCTGCTGTATATCGCAATTCTATACACAACTTGAATCATTTATTTCAGCGCAGTTTAGGTTTTATGCTTCATTCTATGCTAAACCTTCCTTATTCCATCTCCTCTTCACAAGCAGCATGGCCATTTACTTCTCCCTGCGCTGATGCAAAAGTGGCCTCGAATGTGGGCCATTGCAGAACCCTTCGCAGGGCCCCTTTTCTATTTTGGTTCCTGGATATGCGTCTCAGTGAGGTATTTTCTGTGGTGACTCGCTTACATCTGTAGCTCTTCTAATGTACTCTCATTGAGCAAGACATGGAGGACTGTTGAGACTTATTCCTGGCACATTTGTCTATGTGTGAAGGAGATGTACAGCAACACGGGAAGCAGGAATTATGAGAACATCTGCATTTGACTGGACACATTGGACAAGGCTGAATTTGGACAGCAGGTTTGTAGATTGATGGCAATCACTGTTGTACGTCTTACTGGGACTCAAAAGCAGATCACTCGTCAAAGTCAGTCCTTGACTGCTCTGCTTTGTTGAAGCACAATAAGCTCTTCTGTGGACATTTTGTTCCTTCTGTAGTTTTAAGATGCAACACCGCTGTATTTCACGAGATGCCAGGCATCCTCCGGGTAGTGATGTCGGGGGATATATGACGTAATGACATTCTCTCGAGTCTGCTCATATTTTCCCGCCGCTGGCTTTGACATGTTGCGCCGGGTGTTGTAGATGCGTTAAAGCAGATGCTTGTCTGGTCGAATGTCAATCTTTGGACACTTGCAGACTTTCGATGTTGTTCTTAAATGATGAAATCAGATCATGTCACTTGGACAGATCTGATGTGATTATTGCCGATGACACGTTTAACTCGTCAGCCCAGATTTTAAAGGTGCATTTAGCCTCTGGCAGGTTTGTCCACCATATTTCTCCTGCAATGTGTGAGGACAGCGCAGGATTGAAATTGACCTTGAAAAAGCACATCTGATCTCTGTGATTTGTCATTCCTACATCAACTCTCTCTCTCTGCTCGCTATCTCCAGACAGACAGGCTGTTTAGATATTAACTCGACCCGTGGGAAACCCTTGACTTCATTGTAGACCATGTCAAGATTTGGTTTGAGGTTTTATAGCCTGGCAGAGCTTGATATTTCTTCTCGGATTGCTTGCAGAGTTTGACTGTCCTAGTTAAGAGGGTTGAACCAGATAACCTTATGTAACCTCATTATACAAACTCTGATGTATGCAGATGGTAATTATATTTGCACATGTCTATTCAAAGAATGCAGGCAGATGTGGTGCAATATTATTGTTTAATATTATTGCACTACCTATTGACTCATTTGACCAATGCAATTTAAACTTTAATGTAATTGGTCACACATTTGTTGTAGATTCATTTCCATTCACTAGACTTTAGACTCTCTTTACTGGGTATTTTACTTTAAAGGTACCTGACGTGTATTTGTTCTGTTGATGAGGTTTTTCAGTGGCAGAGACCCAGTATGAAATCATTTAGAAGAATTTGCCCTTATATTTTCCTGTTTGTTTGTTTTTGTGTGTGTGCAGATTCAAGTTTTTCTTCATTTTGTAACTTTTGTAATGCACTAAGAAAAAAATAAGTGTGATTGTGATTTATTGTTCTTCTGAAGATGAAACAAGATTCAATAACTTGGGGTCGATAAGTCGATATTATATATATAAGTCTTAAAAGCTCACAAAGGATGGTTTTTGTTTAATCAAAATACAGTAAAACAGCAATATTGTGAAAAATTATAACCATTTAAAATAACTGTTCTATTAATATATTTTAAAATATAGTTTATTCGGGTCGTGGCAAAGCTGAATTTCCCGCTTTATTACTCCAGTGTCACATGATCCTTCAGAAATCATTGTAAAATGCTGATTTGGTGCTCAAGAAAATTTTTTATTATTAATGTTAAAAACAGTTGTGCTGCTTAACATTTTAGTAGAAATCATGATACTTTTTTATTTTATTCTTGAATGAATAGAAGCATTTATTTCAAATATAATAATTTTGTAGCATTGTAAATGTCTTACTGTCACTTTCAATTTAATGCATCCTTGCTAAATAAAAGTTGTTGTTGTTGTTTTTAATATGATGACTCCAAACTTTTGAATGGTTAGTCTATATTATTCAGTTGATCTTCATTCATATTTCAGGATTAGCACCTTGGTGTGTGTATATTAGGGATGGGAAGATTCCCAGATTTGCTCGGTGTATCGGCAAAGTGTGTATCGGTTTAAAAAGTGTGCATCAGATACAAGTTGGCGTTTGTATCGCGATGCATCGTTTCTAACATATTTGCATCGGTAAAAAACGATTTATTTATATATAATTACTAGGGGTGTAACGGTTCACAAAATTCACGGTTCGGTTCGATGGAATACATGGTGTCACGGTTTGGTATGTTTTCGATACTTGGGGATTGGTTATGTCGCAATGTTGGAAATATTTCTGTTTTAAACCATGAAGGCGAGCCAATGGATATCACACAAGCACCGTTTGCACCAGGGTTTGCACACTGCAAACTAAACGCAATATTTATGCTGGTGAACATCTTAATCTCAGTCAATTCACTATAAGCAGAAAGTGAAAGAAAAAATGGAATGACAGAGTAATGACGGAGCTTTCTGCATCTGACGCGCTTATTCTCTCAGAGACGACAGATACAACATATGCTAGTATATCCTACAGCAGTTTTCATTTATTTCCTTTATATTTCTCTTGTGGCCTGTACATACTGAAAAAAAGAGAAGACATTTATTTTGTGTTAAACAGGTTGTTTTTTAAAGTCAGTGCTTGAAATAAAAGCTTTTTTTTTCTTCATTGATTTTTATTTATGACTGCAGTGATAATATTTTAATTATAGGACTATAATTCATTGTAGGTAGCCTATAGCCTAATAGTTTCTTTTGCTAATGTTATAAACCGTACTTCAGATGCTTTCACTTTCGCTTTTGAATTCGCGATCTTTAGTCACGTTTTACAAGAAAATATAATTGTGTGTTTTGCTTACATCTATACACCTTTCACTTTTGAAAATGGCACTGATATTTCACACACTTTAAGCTCTTTTATTTTCCAAACATTATAGGATTAGTCCAACGAATCGTTCAGTTTGTAATGCGAATCAAAAGCCTCGTACCGAACGGTTTAATACGAATACGCGTATCGTTACACCGCTAGTAATTACTAGTGGATGCGCTACACTTTTATTGATTAGAAAGTGACCAATAATCTGTGACCAATATTTTATATGCAGATTGATTTCTCCTCTCGAAACTGTGTCTCAAGCGAGTTCTCTCATCACCACTACATGTGAATATGACGAATCATAACAACACAACGGAGACCTGAGGAAAAGCGGGGACTAGAGTCCAAAACCTGACTTGAACCTAACAAATCAATCGGTGCTAAAGCGGTTGTAAACGTCAATGTAAGTTCACGCAATCTTAACTAATTTGTGCACACTTATTCTTAAGCAGCTCTTAATGTTGATCATGGATCTAATCGATCCACCATGGCAAACAGCAAATATATTTGTGCTGTTTAATGCATTTGAGACATTTTGTTTTCCTCAGTGCATAACTGACATGTCACGAGTATATTTTTCATCTGTACATTTTAGAAATTCATGCAAATATATCAATTTTGCTGTCAGGAGTGGGCTTATGCAAGTGGACAGTAAATATGCATTTAATGATAGCACTAACTGTAAAGGGACTATTGTAATTAGGGGTCGACCGATTATCGGCCTGGCCGATTATCCACGCCGCTATTAAGCATTTTTATGATTATCGGTATCAGTCATTTTCAGTGTTGGGGAAAGTTGCTTTTATAAGTAATGCATTACAATATTGCGTTACTCCCTAAAAAAGTAACTAATTAAGTTACATTTATGCCAAAAAATAGTTTAACTCTCATTTGATTAAAAGAGAAAATAAGTTAATGTTTTATGCCTTCATTTGCACTGCACTGTAAATTAAAACTAATAGAAATTACTGTCACATAGCCAAGATTAAAATACTGTCCACATCTTGGCAAGATTAGGATGACAAAAATGCATACATTTCAATAGGCTATTGAACCAAGTGTGCCTATAATAGGCTATTAGTGTTATAGTTTCATTGAAATAGTTGCGGTCTTCTTAACAACTTCTACAATGGAGCTATGAAGACAATTCATTTACACTTATAATATACATTGTGCTTTTTAAGTTACTCAATTGATGTGCATAAGATGATGAATTGACTAGTCACCTCTTGTATATAATGATATAGATGGAGGAAGACAAGAGTAAGAAGAGCAACTAACACCAGCGAAGGCAGTTTTTGTCAGAGCCCTTGTTATTCTTAATTTTGAGATTAATTATATTTTTTACACCAGACATATTGGTTCAAAATATCAGTTATCGGTCTACTTGGTCTGTAATAATCGGTAACGGCATCGGCCCTGAAAAACACATATCGGTCGACCCCTAATTGTAATGGGTGAATAAAATGTAATCTAATACAGTCCTAATTACTAAGCTCAGATGAGTTGATGTGTATTTCTTATAGCAGTTACAATTTAGTGATTTTAACCTTTAGTTTAGTGATTGTTAATGCTTTAAGAGCAATGTTCGATTGTAATGTTCTAATGCTATCTGTTCTAACTAGAAAAGGTACAGCTGTTATAAAACCAGAGAGAAAGGCTGCATGACTATGATTGTATGTGAGAGAGGTAGTGGAAAAGTCATTGCGTTCCTATTGGTCAGTGTTAGAGGAGTTCAGCTTAACCTGACAGTTAGCCTGCCCTGAACCAGGTTAGCTTTCCAGCATAAGTAGCCACAGCGACTGAGGTTGATCTTTGTTAAATTTGCTTTATGGAACCAAATCATTTGACAGTGAGTCAGACTAACTGAAATAAGCCTGGCCTATTTTGTAAACATGTTTTATGAAACAGGCCTCGAGGCGTTAGAAGTCAGAAGACACAAGTTAATTTATGATTTGCTGTCTGTCTGAACCAAAGAAATAAAAGCGATCATATTTTTTCCATTGCATTGTATGGCATCAAATCGCATTGTATTGAATCGAATCGAAATCGAATCACACTGCATCGTAACAGGGGTTCATATGTATCTTCAATCTATCGTATCGTTGGCTATGAATCGATATGCGTATCAAATCGGCCTCAGTTATGGAGATGCACATCCCTAGTGTGTATATATATATATTTTTGTTTTAAATGCAAGATTTTCCTTTGAATAGCAAAAACATTCGAATAGAGATTAGAGTGCAGAATGATTGATGGTGTCACAGAGCTAAATTGCATTGTCCCCCCCTCATTATGCTTGCACAGCCGTGTACTAGTTGTACTTGGAGTTTGGCTAATTCTCTAATGGAGGAATTCCTGACCTTACAGTTTAAGACGACCTTCACATCAATCACAAACTTCAGAAAGACAAAGAGATGGTGCTGGCAGACTGCCTTCAGAAACACTCTACTCAGGGCATGGTGAGTTTATGGGCCATTTTGGCTTGAAGTTGGCTTTTGTACTTAAATAATTGTCTCGGCATTTTATTATACTCTTCAATTATATTCTTCACTATGCTTAAAACATTTTGAATTTGTTTACTGACAATGTGTTTTTTCTGTTTGCAGACAATTTGGATTTGGTGACCAGGCTTAAATGTATATAGGGATGGAGACCATTTATAAAGAATTTGACTGAACATGCACTGACTGAACATATGGAAATTATTACTCTATCATTTTCAAAATGATTCTGTTGGACTGACTGCTGTACAATCACAGGAAACTGTTTAAAGCACTGAAGGATTAACCCTCCACGTTAAAAGAGAAACTTTCATTGAAGTAAGACAATGTTCATTGTGACAAAACCAAGGGCAATGTAGCAGCTGTAGATAGCAAATTCTTATCATGGAGGCTGCTAAAACCTCAGGTGACGCAGAGCGTTCCAAACAGATTATCGGTTTCAAAGATGATGAAAAACACCTGCCATCCGAGATGACCCATAGAGGCCAATCTTCTGGCACAGAGGACAAAATAAGACTTGCGGAGCAACCCCAGACCCCAGCTGTAAGTCCATCTCTTGGTATGGAGTCACAGGTCCTTGCTTCAGGAAATATCCTTACCTCAAAATCTAGAGAACAGTGTCACGTCCAGCTCAGGAGGAAGAACGTTCCTCTCCCAAACAAACGATATCTTCAATCAGAATATGAGCTGCTGTCAGAGGGCCTTCTCAAAAAGGAGCAGAAGTTGGTTAAGACTGGGAAGTATGTATGCCAGTATTGTGGCAGAGCTTGTGCCAAACCCAGTGTGCTGAAGAAGCACATCCGTTCTCATACTGGCGAACGACCATATCCGTGTATTCCTTGTGGTTTCTCATTTAAAACTAAGAGTAACCTGTACAAACACAGAAAATCTCACACCCATGCAGTGAAAGCAGGATTGGTTTCATTTTCAGAACAAGACAGCAAGCATATGGATGAGGAGTTGGCGGTGGCAGAAGGCAAAATGCATTCTGATGCTGAGCAGAGTAGTGAGACTGATGAAGAAGTTGTGGAAAACTTGTCCTTGAATACAACAAGCTATATCAAAGAAACAGAGGGTTTTGTGCAAGAAAAAGGGAGTGTATTGGCAAAAAAGGATGCCGCTTTATATGCTCAAACTTCACTCAAAAAGGAATCGGGGTCATCAGGAAAAGTATCTTTATGGCAATTCCGGGAAATGGTGGCACCTGCAGCTATTGCTCAGGTGGACCAAATGGTTGATTTCTCCTCCATCAAGCAAAGACTGTCACTACGGCTTTCGGAGAAGAAAAGTCAAGACTCTGATCAGTCTCTTTCTCTGCCCAGCTCATACAGTAAAGGCAGCACTGATTCAGGATACTTCTCACGTTCTGAGAGTGCCGAGCAACAGTTCAACCAGTCGAGTGAAAGTGCCAAATCGTATCAAGAAATTATGTTCGGGAAATGTTATAGGCCAACAACCAGGCGAAAGCAATCAATCACGGTACAAACATGCATGACAGACATAAATGAAGCCACATCTAGCTTCATGATTACATTGAACAAAGGCATAATGCCAGGTGACACCGACTCCTCCATTCACAGAAGCAAAAAAGATCTAGTGCGATCAATAAAAATTGATTCTGAGTCCTTCCAAGAGGAAGATTACCAAGAATGTCAGATCGCTAGCTCTGAACTTCTGGAAACGGCTTCAGAGAGTAGTGTATTCTTGCGCAGTAATTCTCTTCCAACCTCATCTAATTCGAATCTGAATGCACCACAAGGGCTAAGAAGCAGTAACTCATTTGATGAGAGAATGACAGGGGCTGATGTTACCTACCGGGGCGCAATGGGTATAAGAAGACTCATGCGGCAAGCTGCGTTTGAGCACACCGCTGCCGAAGGACACACTGAATCAGACTGCTACGCTCATCTGGCTTGTAGCTTAAAATCAGACTTGAAAATTCATAGCATAGATGATTCCAAAATGGGTGCTGAAAACTATCAAGAAACTGAGTTGTGTTCCGTTTTTCCAAGCCATTTGTCAGAAACGTCCACAAGGAAACGAAGAAAAGACAAAAATGTCATGGAGGAAGATGACTTTCATGTGCAAGACAAGCCTTCTGGACAATCCGAGGATGCTGAGACAAAGCCAACTACTTTAGATATTGCCTTTTCTGACACTGAGAGAAGGGCTGGCAGCAATGTTATCTCTGTCATTCAGCACACAAATTCATTAAACCGACTAAACTCTTCAGAAAAGTCAAGTGATGCTAGATCATATCCCTTAGACAAAATTGGCATTTACAGATTCATGGAAAAAGAGCATAGCATGGAGGGTCACAGAACAGAAGGAGCAGACTGTCGATGGGGATGCAGTGGTTTTCTGCACCATAAACTTCATATGAGTAAGCAGCCAACATCTCAACCTAGTATCCAAGTTCCAGAGATTAGAGTAACTGTGGAGCCAGACAGGCCGGAAAAAGTTCCGGAAGTAGGGGTTAAGCAAAAGGAAAAGCATGCTGAAGAGTTCCAGTGGCCACAGAGGAGTGAGAGCCTATCACAGTTTCCAATGGAAAAGCTACCACCCAAAAAGAAACGCTTGAGATTAGCAGAGATGGAATGTTCTTCTGGGGAATCTAGTTTTGAATCTGCTTGCACAAGTCTCTCTAGAAGCCCAAGTCAAGATAGCAATTTGTCTCACAGCTCAAGTTGTTTCCAGTCCCTTGACAGAGAGGAGACCATTAACCTTGTGTCTCAAACCAACCCAGATGAGTTTAATAAGCCATTGGAGTTCTTGTCTGTACCAGGAAGTTCACAGAGTCATCACCGAGAGATGAGACGTTCTGCTTCAGAGCAAGCACCTTATAATTTACCCTCAGAGGTTCCAGGATATCGAAGCAAGTCTTTCGATTATGGTAGCCTTTCTCCTTCATCTACATCTAGGCTAGGCGAAGTTAAAGAGCGTAGAAGGGCCTTCTTGGTTAGGCAGGCATCATTAAGTGGTGAACCTGAGATGCAAGGCGGCACAGTCTCAGATGAAATGAGCAAGAGAACAACCTCACAAAGCAAACCGTTTACACTTGAGGGATCCATTGAGAAAATTAGGTATTCTTTTATTTATGGTGGTCCTTCTCCCCAACACAAACAATACAGCGCAGTGCATGCCTCATCTCAGTATGCTAAACCCAATGTTTGCAATGTTTATGACATGGATAGCGTAATGCGTTTTATAAAGAAGGAACCTGAAGAATCCAAGGTAGCTGAATCTTATATTAGCTTAAGAAAACCCCAAGAAGATTGTTCCCAGAGTTTAGGCAATGTTTTGTCAACGATAGCAGTGCTTTCGCAAGCTCAGCAAGCATTAGCCAGTCAAAATATGTCCGGTTTGCTAGTTCCTGTTAGAATTCAGATGCAAGTACCATCTTACGGGAACGTAACATACACGAGTATATCTCATATTCTGGATTCTCATACACAGAATACTATGTCGCACATAGAACACAAAACATCCTCCTGTCAAAGTCTTGCCATAGTCATGCCACAAAATAATGCAGATTGTGAACAATCTCCAGTATCAGGGCATCCAAGGCAACTACTGAGCAGCCCACAGGCATCACCAGCAAAGCTAAATACAGGCATACCTCTATCCTTGACCTCCAAAACCATCTCAACTACAGAGGCCCCCAGCGGTGGAGTAAACAAGCGCATGCTCTCACCTGCAAGTAGCATTGAACTTTTCATCGAAGCGAAGCAGCAAAAACGAGTCAAAGAGGAGAAAATTTATGGCCAGATTGTTGAAGAGCTTAGTGCTGTGGAGTTAGGAAATATAGAAGGTGAAAAAGAAAGTCCCAAGAAATCTTTCAAATTGGGAAGCACCTCAGAGACCTGTGAGCTCACGGAGGAGGTAGATATGTACGAGTCCAGCCGAGACTTTTACAGCAATCCAGAGTTACAATCTCCTGCCAGAATTCCTCAAAATGCTGCTATGATGGAACAAAAACCAACACCTGAACTCACATTGGCTAGTAATCGTCCTGGTTCTGGTTTAGGTGCAGTGCCCTCGGCAATTACTTGTGCTTTACTGTTCTCCAAGTTTCCAGGTCTTCACACTACTACTTGTGTGAGCTGGTGCTATCTCAACTCCACTAAGCCAAATCGTACCCAAACAGCTGCAAATTTTTCAGAGTATGCCTCGTGGTTTGTGAAATGCCGTAACCCTAACCCACCTGATCTTTGCACTGGGATGGTTCTTGCTCTTCTCCGATCCAAACAGAGGAGGCAGGATGCTATTTATTCAATCGCTAGCATGTATCAACCTGGACTACTAGTGACCTCCACCCCCTGGAGACCGAAGCAAGAACTGGTATGTTATCTGTTGTTGGTTTTTGCTGATTTGCTACTTGCTGCTGTGCTATATTTACCTGTACGTTATTTAGCCATCTGTCCATAAGGTCTGTTGCACTAATGCAGGTAAAACTGGACTACAAAGAGGAAGATACAAAACAAGATGTGAAGCTAAGAGACATTAGCCAGAGGTGCAAATCTTTACGAGAAGATGTGGCATCCACCATACGGCAAGCAGAACCAGTCCGTGTGAAGATTTTTGAAGGAGGGTATGAATTTGTAATTTGATCATGCTGATGTTCATATGTGACTGTAGTAATGCATCAAAATGAAAAGGTTCTGGGGTTTTTTCTCTATCAGGTATAAGTCCAATGAAGAATATGTGTATGTGAGAGGCCGTGGTCGGGAAAGTATATATGTGAAGAGTGTGGTATTCGTTGTAAGAAGCCAAGCATGCTCAAGAAACACATACGAACGCACACTGATGTGAGACCCTACATCTGCAAGTGCTGCAACTTTGCTTTCAAAACTAAAGGTTGGTTTTACCACATTCACATTCAAGCATGATTGGGATAGAAAAAATAACCCCTGTTTTATTAGGGAATCTCACCAAGCATATGAAGTCAAAAGCTCACATGAAAAAATGCCTTGAACTTGGAGTTTCACCCACAGCCACGGACAGTACAGAGGATGCTGGTAAGACATTTTTTCCACTACTTTTTCATGCAGATGTAAAAGATAGGTTTCAGTCTAGCTTAGTTCATTTTTAAGAGACTTAGAACTAGTTCCAACATTGTTCTAAATGTTAGGAGAATGTTAGAAACACTCATTTAATTTTCTTCTCTTACTGCCTGTGTAGATGACACACAGAAGTCCTTAGGCATCATGCCAGTGGAAACAACCATTAAACATCAGTTCTCAGATGCAGAAGATTCCGATGGCTTCGATGAGGATGAACCAGATGATGAAGAAGATGATGAATGTGATGGTGATTCTACACCAAAAACATTGTCCAGAAGCACAAGTCCTCAGTCCTATGCAGTCAACCCTAAACACTTGTATTGATGATGATCTGACCTTTGAGCAGTTAAGCAGTTCCTCTGAGCCTTGCCCACCTCAGCTGCTGTCGCCTTGCTGGGATTCACCTCGCCAGAGGTACATGTCCCCGAGAGGAGATCTCTCACCACAACGTCACCTGTTGTCAAGCTGTGATTCATCTCCTTTAAGGGCCGTTTCTCCAAAGAGAGATCTGAGCATCAGAGGGGATTATTCACCAATCCGGCAGTTGTCACCTGTAAGGCCTAGAGGTTCGGACCCAACGGGGCAACGAGCACAGTCTCCGCTGGGTCGACAAAAAGGGGTGCTCAGGGCCATGTCCCCACGGAGGGGGTCTTATCAGCAAAGGACCCTGATGGATCCGGGAAGGAGTGTGAGATTTCAAGCTTCTCCACTTCGACCAGTCATCGGAGTGCGAACAGACACCAGAATGGTATGCTTTAAGATTTACATTTATGCATGTTTTTATCCAATGCGACATATATTGCATTCAAGGTACACAATCAATTATTGCTTTCTTTGGGAAGTGAACCTATTACCTTCGTTTTGCTAGCACCATGCTCTACTGATTTACACACAGGAAAGCATGTTGCATTTTACACATTGCTATTGAAGACAAAGTGTACCTTATAAGTTGTAAACTATTAACTGTTGATATATCATTGTATTCATATTGAAACCTTTTGGCATCAATGATATCAAACTTGGCACCAATTTTTTATCATTTTTAATAGTGTTTTTGGTTCTTTCTGACAGCCATGGTCTTTATAAACTTTTTGTAGAATAAAAATCTTTATGATAGAATAAAATCTACATAAAGGATGTAATGCCAGAATAACGCCAGCATTTTTGGGTAAAATATTGCTATACAGTCAAATCTGGTGCCAAGCCAGAAAAAAATTCAAACCAAATCTACACCAAGTTCGATTACTTTATTTAATTCTCTGATAATAGTTTACACATCAGAATGAATTGGTCAGCATTATGATCAACATCACTTTTTTTAGGATCAAGGGGATGCCCCTCAGAATCTGTATGTTCCTGTCGGCCTATGCAGCAGTCAAGATCTGTCCACAGCCCTGCAGCTAGACATCTTCAGCCATTTGCCTTTGCACTCTCAAGGACAGGTGTCAACGCCTGTTCCGATGATCCCTATTGGGGGGTTAAGAATGCCCACCATGTCGACATCTGGTGCTGCTGGGGAGAGATATGTTCTCCCGTCAATTCCACAGGGGAACATATTAGAAACAGCTAGTTCTAGCCAGACCTCAGCCCCTGTCCTAGATCCTGGAGTGGCCTACAGTGGTGAAATAGCAACCTCTTCCACTGGACTTCCTAGCAAAGACAATAAGAAGGAGGAGAGCGTCTACATCTGTGCAAAAGCTATTGCGTCCCTCAGAATCACATCTGAAGATGCCGCTGATAAACCACCCAAAAGCTGACTTCGTAAGCACTTATAATCGCATTCAGAAGTAAAACAAAAATTCAAGCTCAGACCAGAAACATATTTTATGCAAGTATTCAGTGGTTGCGTTCAACATACATTATGTGGGTTCTTGTTGCACTGGCGGTAGCAAACTTCTGTACTCAAGGGGGCGATAGAGTTACCTTTAAGTGTCTGTGCCATTAACCCAGATGTTTTATTCTTTAAGTAGCCTAGCTGCTGTAAACATGCCAAGTTTAACAAACTTAAACTAACTTGCTCCGTAGTTGACCTTTAGCGCCCCCTTGCAGTCTGACACATTTCAGAAGACAAAAATGCACAAAATCAAACTTGCTTAGAGTGTGTCTTTGGCATTACGAGTCTGACCAAGGAGTTTTGATATCGTAGGCAGAAACATAATACACAGAATATGCACAACATCTTGCATTTATGTTCAATGCACATGCCATATTCTCCTGCCATATCAATTACAACCATAAACATGTACAAGCTGCATATTTACAACAATACATACAAAAAAAAATGTAGCAATATTTCATGAAAATTATAGTTCTGAGTTTCACAGGACTGGAAGTGCATCATTTGCGTCCCAAGTATACAAAAAGCCAGTCGCCGTTCTTACTGAAATTGTCTTTGAATTTTGCTTGTGCCTTTTAAGATGTTTGCATATCCCTCGATGAAAGTCATTCGATGTACCCTGTTTATGCACTTAACAATAGTGGTGGTCTTTAAATTGATCTAATATGAGGTACCGTGGTTGCTTTGTGAGATTGCATTTATTACGTACGTTAAATTTTGCATTAAGCTGTGTTATGACATTGCCTTGTATGCTGTTGTATATTTTTGCTGGCACCTTTATAACTTAACCGCATTATGTGCGTTTTCAAAATTATGAACCCAAAAGTGTTGATACATTCTTTAAACAGTTTAAACCTTCTCCACCGTATAGTATTTTTCTAAATGTATCATACCTCGTTTACTTATTTAATCTTTAGATTTTTCTGCACTTAAGCAAAGAAATGTCATTACAAGGCATTTTTAATATAGACCTGCATATGACATCATATTATTATATAAAAAGCAGTAAGTATCGTGCATTAAGATGACTATACGAAGCACTTTCTAGCGAGCTGATAGACTGAATGCCGTGTCATCAATATTGAAGCTCTTTTTAAATGATTTTTCATTGAATTAATCATATGGCACAACATTCCAGTCACTTTTAAGTCAATTATATGTGCACATACATATGTACGTGTTCACACACACATATGCACGTACATATTTACACAAACACACACACACACATAATCGCTATTACGTACTGTAATTACTTTTGAAGAGTGGTTTGTGTTGAAGTAAACAAAAATGAATTGTATATTTGAAGGGATAGTTGCTTTTTCAGGTTTTACTTGCCCTCAGATGAAGGGATCTTGTCTGGTGAAATTGTCTGACTGTTTGAATGTATGAATTTTTAGCCTAAGTCATTTTAAATGTCTTTAAAGAAGGTATAAGTCTCATATTAAACCTACGGATATCATATGAAATAGCAGTCAGTTTATGGTATTTATATTAATAGTCTTGAGTATTTGAAAAATGCTGAGATTAAGTTAAACTGAGTTTATACTGAAGGAATTTCATGTCATGTTTACAGTATTACATATTAAAGATTTTGAGGTATCTAGGTTGAATTTATGGCATTTTAGAAATTACAACTGTTATTTATCTTACGGACTGGTACATGGTCATCTTTATAGAAGTTCATGAATATTTCTTTTGTTTTGCCCATAAAGGCAGCTGATTTCTTATTGAATTGTTTGTTTTTGTTTTACTCTGATTACAAGATGTCCTTTAGAAAACAACTGAAATTAAAGTTATATTAAAACAACTTGTTGACAGTGTTCTTACCTCAAAGAAATATGCATATTAATAATAATAAACAAACCAGAGAAGTAAATATATTGTCATCTCTGTTTTTAAATATCCAGATTATTTAGCACATAATCATATGCTTCTTTTTGCATTATTTTACTAATTATATAATAAGCATAACGATTTCAGTGAAAAGTTTAATTGGATATTTAATATTTGTAATGAAACATACATCTACAATAATACACAGGCGTTTCATTACAACACAAGCCATTGATTATTTTAGAGAATAAGTAAAATGAACAGTAGATTATAATTCTGCAAAATCTTTACAAACACGTATTTCTGCCTCTTACAGTGTTTCACAGTGAGGTAGAAAACAATGTCAAAATACCTGGATGGGAGGCATGCAATCATACAGTTTGATTCTATGAAATTATACATTAGCATTTTTTGTGTGCTATTTTCAAGCTGCTGATTGTCGCTGATGTGTTAAATAGCCCAGCCTTCTGCAGAGGATTTCAAAAACCTCAGCCATACACAAGATCATGGTGATAATGGTGAAAATGTACATTGCACTGAGGAAGATGGTCTTTTCAAAGTGCTCAGGTACCATACACTTGGTCAAGTTTAATGTCTTGTCCAGTGAACTGGAATCACAGAAGTACAGCGAATGAACCAGGAATCCAAAGAGACGACTCTGGAGCCAGAATGCTGCCACCTCCAGGACGATCCGTAACAGTACAGAGATGATGTAGAACACTGTGTATGTTGGTCGTTCCAGAATATCCTCTTGGGCTATGTTTTTATATGCGGCGTACAGATGGAATACGGCCCCTGGAACAAGAACCGTCACTAGCTGCAGGGCCCAAAACACCTGCCAAAACAAACGTTTTCCACAATGAGCATTTTGTATGGAAGGTTCATTTTTGTAAATAGCTTTGTAAATCGTTCTTGCAAAAAAAAAGAAAGAGAATAAACATAAAAAAAAAAAAACAGAAATATTTTGTAACATTATAAATGTCTTTACTCTGTCTTTTGATCAATTAATTGCATCCTTGCTGAATAAAATATTGTTTTCAATCTTATTATACCCCAAACGTTTGAATGGTAATGTATCATGATTTCCATAAAAAATATTAAGAAATAAAATTACAAATATTATGCACGTAAGATTGGAGTAATGATGCTGAAAATGATCTTTGCATAACAGGGATAAATTACATTTTAAAATATATTCAAATAGAAACTACTTTTGAAATGTGATTATAATAGTATTTTATAATATTACCGTTTTTACTCTGTTTCCTAAATAAAATATCCCAATAATGGAGCATGTGGAATCTGTCACTAAATAACCTTTTTATATATATTTACGTTTACAATAAAATAAAACCATAACATGTTTGTACAAATAGTTTTAAAATTACAACATTTAAACTGTATGTGACAACTCTGAGAACATCGTTCAATCTTTCTTGACCCAAAACTGTAGTTTTTTTTTTATCTCACACTAAATTAAAGCTTTTCATCTGTTTTTGCAATATTACCTGCGGGGTTATAGGTCTGAACTGATTGTAACAGAAGAGGTTGAGCTCCCTCCTGTCGGAGTCGCAGCTGAAATGAAGGGCCTCATTCCCGTAAACCGCAAATCCCAGAACGCCCAGGAAGAACATGCGCACGGAGCCAAAAAACAGGGTGTGGAACTGACCAATCACAGTCGGGGGCCGGAGCTACAAAACACAGCGAATCAAACAAGATTAAAAAACGTATGTCGGAACATGCATAGCCTACAACAATATAATTTAAAGCAACTTCATATGTATTTTTTACCTTAAAATATCAGTTTCAAAAATTCACAAAGCGTGAAAGCGAGTTTTCCCACGCTACCTCAGCGATTTTAAATCACTAATTTGTGAGGCTTCGAAACCTTTGTGAATCTTTTGTTTCGAATCGGAGCACATATCAAAGGGCTTGTTTGACTTGAAGCGGTCCCATGCAGAATGATCAGTGTATGACATCAAAGTACCGCGAGAGTGATTCGAAAGCATAGGATCCGTCTGCTCTCTCATCGCTCTCGCGGTACTGTGATGTCATACACTGATCATTCCGGGGTGCGTTTCCCAAAAGCATCGTTAGTCAACTATTAGTCTCGCATAGCCAGACCTTCAGACTGACGGCTGAAGATCTGGAATAGATGACAGGCTTCATTGGTCAAGGGCCGCCCATGATATGTCAAACAACCAATCACAGTTCGTTTCGTTCAGCGTCACGTTTCGGGGCGTGGACATTTTGCCACAATAACAGACAGTAACAGTGTGTGAAACTCTCAGATGTATTTTAAAAATGACATGCCGCAAACTTTAAAATCTTTGAAAATCCAGCATTTAGTTTGCCCTGATATGCGTTCACCGTCACATTTGTAAACACGACGGCTTTCTTCTTTCGTGAGGGGGTTTAGCGCCACGGCATCTTTGTTTCCAGACGGAACGTTAAAGAACGCGACACACACGTCTCCCGGAAATCGCTCCGGTTACTATGGTAACCTCGGTTCCCTGAAAGCGGGAACGAGACATCACGGAGATTACTCCGTTATGGGAAACTCCTTCCCTCCAACCTTTCCTGAAGACCTATTGGCTCACGCCAGTCAATGACTGGCCAATTGTCGCGAAGCATGCAAATATGACGAGCTCGAGAGGCAGTATAAATGCAGCGCCCGCGACAATACGTCAGAATCTGAACTGAACGCCGCTTGGCTGAACTAGCAGCGATCACGGCGATCACCGTGATGTCTCGTTCCGCTTTCAGGGAACCGAGGTTACCATAGTAACCGGAGCGTTCCCTTTCGCTGTCACGAGACATCACGGAGATTACTCCGTTATGGGAACGTTATTCAATCCCGCCGTGAGAGAGGCTACGGACAGCCTGAACCAGTTACACAGCGAAGCATTCCCACCAATAACAGAGCTCAAGGGCGGGCTCACAGCTGATAGATGGAGATAAGCCAATGAGCGCTACACCTCAGGTATACAAAATTTGCATATCTGGCAAGTGACTACATGGGCTG
The DNA here is from genome assembly GCA_027564155.1 of Gymnocypris eckloni scoliostomus. NCBI lineage: Eukaryota > Metazoa > Chordata > Actinopteri > Cypriniformes > Cyprinidae > Gymnocypris > Gymnocypris eckloni. The sequence continues at coordinate 25,129,443 of CM050428.1, forward strand.
CGCTGAGAGCAGGGCAGAACACATCCAGCCATAGCAGTATTATAAGAGCTATACAGAATTAACTGTGTTTGAGCAGCATACCATAACATGACCATGTCCGCGGCACTGAACTCAGGGCCGACAACAACACCTCATAAGGGCTGCATAATGTACTGTACAAGCAGCACCTCCCACAAAGGTAACTTAGCAACATGAATTAGTTACTCACCGATCGCTCTTGGGAGGCTAAGGACTGAACGTCCTAGAAGATATTCTGCGAAGACCACCGGCTGGCAAGCAATATCTTGAATACACATACATCTCAACCACGCTAGGTGGAACGATAGCCCCCAATGCACAGAGGGAATTTCCAAACCTTGGGTTGTATATGCCTCCTTGATAGCGTCCACAATCCATTGTGACAGACTCAGCTTCGATACGGCTCGGCCGTCAGACACCCACCATAGCATCCAGAAACTGGATCGATTGCCGAAAACTGCTTGAACGGTCAATGTAAAATCTCAAAAACACTGACGGGGCAAACTGCAGTCTGGGCGTCCGCACTCTGTGAGGGCGATGATTTAGTAGCAAAGGCTGACGGCGAACCGACTCCGTCCTTTCGAAGGGGGGTAGACAGTGATTTAGGCACGTGACACTGCAGTCCCGGGACCGAATCGAATGCAGTCGCTGTCCACAGAAAAGCGTAATGCTCTATGCGCTTAGCAAGCAAAGGCTAGAAGGACTGTAGTTTTAAGGAATAGTTCCTTCAACCTACGGATGTTAAAAGCCCAATGGCTGCAATGAGAGAGTTCTTACCCCACTTCCTGGTCCCAGAGCGGAAACGAAAGTGGACATGGGGATGTAGTCTTTACCGAACGATTGCCCGCTCTGCGGGAACGGACACGCAATGGCCGCGACATAAACTTCAGTGTCGATGGTAACGATCCACTATCCAGTCTGTGCAGCGGAAACTCAGAACATACGGTGCAAGTAGTCAGGTCGATATGAGCCGGACTCCTTCACAAACACTCCCATTTGAAGCATACAAACGTTTTGTACAGGGTTTTCGGCCCCATGAGCGTGCGAGACTGTAAGGCGCCTCTCTGATACCCCTGAAGCGATCACACATGATGGCTCTATAGTTTCAGGTTCGACCTGGGATAGCATATATTTCCTGCCGGGGAACGGCAGGCGGTGCCTCCAGCAGTTCCGTCAAGTCTGGGAACCCAGGCTGGATTCAGGGCGATGAGTATCCCTGATGCTCGCTCCACCCTGATCTCTCATAACACCAGCGGTAACATTCCTTGATCGGAGGAAATGCATACGGGCTAGCTGCTGGTCAGCGGGGAGTGAAGAACAACAGGCAATGCGTGTTCTCGCTCTGGCGAACAGATCCACCTCCGCTCTCCCTTAAAGATTTATGTATGAAACCACAGACGTGCTGTCGGTGCGAATCAGTACATTTTGCTGGTCCAGCTGTGGCTGAAAATCCTTTAGAGCTAAGAAGACTGCTTCCAGCTCCAGGCGATTTAAGTGCCACTGGCTCTGAGGTTCCAGCTACAGTCCCAAGCTGGCATTCCCTCGCACACTACTCCTCCGCTGTAATACCCTCAACTGAACAGAGCTGCCCTGCCTGAAAGGCGCAGGGAAGACAATTGGGGCTCGATCTCGCGAGAGGCTGGATTCATCTCCACGCGATCTCACGAGAGGCAGGCTCTCATCCCACGCGATCTCACGAGAGGCAGGGTCTCATCCCCACGCGATCTCGCGAGGCGGGTTCTCATAGCTTAGGGACTCTAAGTGAATAAACAGAGAGTCTATGTGGCTGATAAGCGTATCCAGGGACCGAGCTAAAATCAGCCAATCGTCAGATAGTTGAGGATGCGCCTTCGCCGATCTGAGTGGGAAGTGCTGCATTGATGCACTTTGAAAGTGCGTGGAGCAGCCCGGACGGGGAACAGAGTATTGGAACGCTGTGCTTCTCCTGACAGTTGACAGCTATTCAGAAAACCGTCTGAGTATGCGGTGCTATCCGAATGTAAAGTACGCGCGTCCTTTAAATCACGGACGCAAACCAGTCCCCGGGCGACGCGCCAGGATCTGCTTAGCGTTAGCATCCTGAACGGAAGCTTTCCAAGCACTCTGTTGATGGGTCCGAGATCTAGAATCGGGCAGAGTCTACCTCTCTAGGCACCCCAAACAGCGGTTGGACAAAAACAGCCGTCCCCGCCTGTTCGCTGAAAATTGCTCTATTGCTCCTTCCCGAGCAATTGTATAGCTCTTGTTAGGATAAGGGCATTTCGAGTCAGTGTTAGAGACTACGCCACGCCATTGAAACGGGGTGATCTGTGTCTGAATTGAAGGGTGTACCGCCTTATGCAGAGCAGCCAGCGTGAGATTCTTGGCTTTTAATCGCTTCTCACGCTCATGAACTGACACAGCGGCTACAGCGGCTGGCAGCTATAACCCGTGTGGGCAGTGGGTCCGTCGCTAAGGGAGGGGCGAGCGGCGGTGGTGACTGAGCGAGGAGGAAGCTCGTGCAAACGTATGCTTTAATGAACACACTTCGTCCCACACATTTTACAATTTTGAGACAGCTTGAGGGCTCCTGCACTGGTCGTGGTGCCTCTTCCCGGGTCTCTTAACTTGTCAAAGAAGACCTCGATCCCGGGTCTTCTACAACATAGCGGCTGTAATAACTACAGGCTGACTATGCTATACGACCTAGTTGAACACCACGTGAAGGGGCGTAAACAACTGGCGACTAGTCAGGCGAAACCTGGGAGGCTGATAGGATGCGCCCTTTCAAGGCATCAGGTGACTCGCCGCGCAGTCTTCCACAATATAGCGGCTGTAATAACCACAGGCTGACTGCTATACGACCTAGTTGAACACCACGTGAAGGGGCGTAAACAACTGGCGAATAGTCCGCGAAATCTGGGAGGCTGATAGGACGCGCCCTTCAGGGCATCAGGTGACTCCTCGCCGCGCGATCCTCTGCGGCTGTAATAACTACAGGCTGACTGCTATACGACCTAGTTGAACACCACGTGAAGGGGCGTAAACAACTGGCGAATAGTCCGGCGAAATCTGGGAGGCTGATAGGATGCGCCCTTCAGGGCATCAGGTGACTCGCTCGCGCGATCCTCTACAATATAGCGGCTGTAATAACTACAGGCTGACTGCTATACGACCTAGTTGAACACCACGTGAAGGGGCGAAACAACTGGCGTAATAGTCCAGCGAAATCTGGGAAGCTGATAGGATGCGCCTTCAGGGCATCAGGTGACTCCTCGCCGCGCTTTTCAGCGCAGGGGTGTCATGTGACTCTCACCTCGCGCCCAAGAGGGGTGTCATGTGACTCTCACCTTCGCGCTTTCCGCGCAGGAGCATCAGATCCCATCGCCCGCGGTGAATTAGAAAACATGTCCTCTACACACAAGGCGCCCGATGTTATCATGTGAATTATAAAAGTTCACTACACACTGTAGCCGCTGACAAGGGGCTGTTACCATGTGAATTATAAATGTCCTCTACCCACTGTAGCCGCTAATAAGGGGCTATTATCATGTGAATGAGAGGTTGTCCCGATCACACGGTAGCCGCTAATGAGGGGCTATTATCATGTAATGAGAGGTTGTTCCGAACACACGGTAGCCGCTAACGAGAGGGCTATTATCACGTGAATGAGAGGTTGTCCCGATCACACGGTAGCCGCTAATGAGGGGCTATTATCATGTAATGAGAGGTTGTTCGAACACACGGTAGCCGCTAATGAGGGGCTATTATCACGTGAATGTATTATCATGTGAATGAGAGAGGAGCGATTGTGCTTTGCAAACAGCAGAACGCCGCCTGAGGCGGGGCTGCATGCTTACACAGTGGGTTCTTCCGCAGCATCTGCGGCGACGTGAGATCCTTTGCTCCCGCATCTGCCCTCGGCTCTCCGCACCGCCATGGAAGGGGGCGTGAGAAGCCGGGCTGATGTCCTGTCCTGCAGGTTCGACGGTGAGAGGAATGCGGACCTTTAGTCTGCATGAGCTCATCACCTGAGTCCAAGGTCCACCGCTGATCAGAGGGCAGACGGACTACCTTTAAGAAATGTCATACTCACCTGAACGCTGCAGAGGAGCAGCCATGAGGCCTGCCCTCGAATGAGCGAACCTTAACCGTGAGTTGTAACATTTTAAGCCATAACCTAGGTTCAGCAAGGTGAAGAAAAAGATTCTGACGTATTGTCGCTGGCGCTGCATTTATACTGCCTCTCGAGCTCGTCATATTTGCATGTTGCATGACAATTGGCCAGTCATTGACTGGCGTGAGCCAATAGGTCTTCAGGAAAGGTTGGAGGGAAGGAGTTTCCCATAACGGAGTAATCTCCGTGATGTCTCGTGACAGCTTGAAAGGGAACCTGTATGCTTCAACCAATCCGACGACGACTTCGACACTCCTGAAGTGTTTCCAGATAAGTGTACCATATGCATCAGACATTAAGCCAACGGTCCGTGGGCGTGATGTCTGAGGCGGAGACTAGCAAACTATTGTCGCACCACAGCATTTTCGCTACCAGCATAGTTCAACGATTCGGTGTTTCCCAAAACCATAGTTCAAACGAACATTCGCAATCAGCATCACAAACTTCTGTGGTTTGAACTACAGCTCTCGACCTGTGGTTAGAAGCATCGTTTCTTGTTAGTTAGATATATGGGCTTAAGTACGTATGCTCTTGGGCACAAGGAAGCTAACATTTACAGTTATTCATTTAGCAGACGCTTTTATCCAAAGCGACTTACAATTGAGGAATACAGTAAGTGATACATAATAAAGAGGCAAACAGTCACAGGAAGTGCTTGTAATACAAATTTCTAGGCATTGTTCAGAGCAAATTCTAGCCAGACAGTGAGAGTTTAAGGGAAAGAGAGCAAAGTTAAGGAAAGTGAGTGAAGTTTTTTTTTTAAGATGGAAGTCTTAACATGTAGCACTATCTGTATCTTCCATTCTATCTTAATATAAATGCAGTTTAATAATGTATATTTGCGCCTCCATTGTAAGCACCATTTTTGAAGAGTGCGCAATCGCATGTGCATAAATGCCTAAGGAACCCCCGGAGTATGACATAAGACGGAACCTGCAATGAATCAAACATCAAATAAAGCACAATGACAGGGAACAAAAATAGTGAATTAGTCTGTAGTTGCCATGTTCAATACAGCAGCATTTTAGAGATCTCTAATCTGTTAAATAGCAGAAGTTATTCGTGTGACGTCATTAACAATGGTCCTATGTTGTTAAACCTATGTGGTTCAAAACGACGGAGATGCGACCGTGTTCAGGAAACAGTCGTGACTAGCTAGTTCGTTCCCAAAACAATGCATAGTACTATGGTGGTTAATCAGCGAGTTGAAAAGTGATATGTTGACTTAACTTAAAAAAAATGTGGAAACCGGTTGCCTTAAAATTATTAAGTAATTAATAATAATAAAAAAGTATAAGTTAGTGAATTGTCAATTGTCACAACTTATTTTTCAATTATTATTTACTTAATGATTTTAAGGCCAACGGGTTTCCTAATTTTTAAAGTTAAGTCAGCATCACTTTTCACAGTGTAATAATGTGATTTCTGGATTTTGCCACAAAAATAATGAAACATCAGAAAAAAGAAAATAAACATGAAATGGACACATCGTCTTACTTACACATCCCTCATAGAAGTTCTTGATGTAGTTTAAGGACATGATAATGTATGTTTTCTTTAAGTTGAATTACTCTGTAATGCTTGGCCCTCATTTCAGACCTGTTGCCTTCTGCTGAGCTCCAGCTCAAACACTGCTGCTACTGTTGACCTGTGCTGAATATTTCCCTTTCATCTGCTCAACCTTCCTCCATTTACCCATGAGGTACAAAAAGACAGCAAAGAGGGGAAAACAAAAGGACTGGACACGTGGTCCACACATTATCCCCATTCAACGACGTCAGCAGAAAAAACAGGCCTTTGAGGCATAATGGGGGAACAGCTGACAAAAATACAACAAATGTAAGTCTTAAAGTGAAATGAAAGAAATGTAGACATGGAAATAAAACAAATGCATCAGTTGATGTGTTTTCAAAACAAGCTTGTAAGTTTTACCATATTGTTTATGCATTTTTCGAAAGTTGCACGCATATGCAAACATGCATGCATGCAGTCATTTGAACATGAAGCATTTTCAAGTTTGATTTAAAAAGCATCACCAGAATGAACAAACAAAAAGTATTAATTTTGATAATATTTTGTAAACTTACCAGCCTGATCCCAAGTGGACAGTTTGTCCTCCTCATTTAACCAAGCAATTGAATAGTCTGTCCCAGCGCTGTCACATATCAAAGCTGATGAAGTCACTAATTAAAAGATCAGCACTTCTCCATGTGGCTTTCGTGTGCGATCCATGCAAACAGAGGCTCATACTGAAACATGGCGCTCTGCTGATAGACTGAACGGAGGCTTGGTCAGAATATCTGAGCTGCTCAGAGCATGGTTATAGAGATGCAGTCGACTGTATAATGAGGAACTTTGAAGCAAATGTTGGAGTTATGCTTACTGTGCTTTCCAAATTATTTGGTCTTTTTAAAATATATGAAACAAATAAATAATAATAATAAAGATTTTGCATTTATTACATTATTTCATCATAATTAAGCACATCATTTCAGAATAGTAATTCTGAATCAGCATAGACTGAAGGTAGTAATTACCATGAATACAAACGTGCTGCACAGATACATTTTATACAATTTAAATAATATTATTATATTTCTTCTATGATTAATTCATGAGAACTTGTTTTTTTATTACATGACAATAATTGAATATCCTTAGTTGTCATGAAACAAATCCCTCAATACAAAATCAATGAAGTGAAATATGACATTTGGTATTTCTTGAGATTCACAATTTCATATTATAATATAATTTTAAATAAGCATAAATGATAAGTAATAATTAACTGTAACTAAATCATATTGTATATAGTTCTTGTTAAAACAAAGGGAAAACATTAAAGATTTGTGAAATTAAATTAAAAGAAATTACATAGTTTTAAGAGCATACCTGTCTGATAACAATATTGTGATCTAACAATATTAATATTCTTATTTAATTATGTCTATGTATGTGTTTTTCTGGTATAATAAAAAGAAAAACTAAAAACAACCACAAATGCAACTAACTAAACAACCAAACAACCAATCAATAAAACACACACACACACACACACACACACACACACACACACACACACACACACACACACACACACACACACACACACACATTTCTGGTATAATAATACAAAATAAAAATAAAAAATGAAACAAATGCAAATAACCAACCAACCAATCAATCAATCAACCCCCCGCACACACACACACACACACACACACACACACACACACACACACACACACACACACACACACACACTTTTTGTATCCCACATTTAAGTTATTAGAGTGAGAAATTGCGAGAAAATATGCTTAATTTATATTAAACTACTAATCTCTCAATGCAAAAAACAACAGCAAAAACAAAAAGTAAAATAGATCTGGACTTTCTAGACATTTCATGAGATTCCCAATTTCCTATTATAATATTACATTTCTAATGCTGTTTGGAATTTTTTTGCCTTTGTCGTTAATGTCTACAGATTTCACAACAATCAGAACGTGTTTGACAGAATTCACGCAGATATTCTCCATCTACAGAGCATGATTTGATTTTGAGGACTGTCTGCCTCCCGCCAGGGGTGGATTTAGTGAATTAGGGGCCCCAGGGGAATATAGGAATGGGGCCCTATACATTTGCACTCATTTACCAAGATCAACCTTGAGGTTCATTTTTGTCGTGATGCTTTCTGCTGCACAATAGTGACCCATAGTTGAGTCCAATGTTTCTACATCTTTCATGTACATGATATAATGGGGTTCTGTCATTTACATTTATTCATTTAGAAGACACTTTTATAATTTCATGTTGTAGACCACAAAATAGCAATTGATTTACTTGAGATACAAGTTTGAACAAAAAACTAAATACATTTTAAAATGATAAACCTCTCAATTGAACCTTTAAACCATTTTTTAAAGAAAAGGGATGAGTCAGAAGTATAAATTATGATATTATTTAAAACGGGTTAATGCGGGTGGATTTTCACATTGGTCTGAACAAAAACTACAGACTGGATTATTGAAAATGCACAAAAACTGCAGACTGGATTATTGAAATGCACAAAAACTACAGACTGGATTATTGAAATGCACAAAAACTGCAGACTGGATTATTGAAATGCACAAAAACTACAGACTGGATTATTGAAATGCACAAAAACTACAGACTGGATTATTGAAATGCACAAAAACTGCAGACTGGATTATTGAAAATGCACAAAAACTACAGACTGGATTATTGAAATGCACAAAAACTGCAGACTGGATTATTGAAATGCACAAAAACTGCAGACTGGATTATTGAAATGCACAAAAACTGCAGACTGGATTATTGAAATGCACAAAAACTGCAGACTGGATTATTGAAATGCACAAAAACTGCAGACTGGATTATTGAAAATGCACAAAAACTACAGACTGGATTATTGAAAATGCACAAAAACTGCAGACTGGATTATTGAAATGCACAAAAACTGCAGACTGGATTATTGAAATGCACAAAAACTGCAGACTGGATTATTGAAATGCACAAAAACTGCAGACTGGATTATTGAAATGCACAAAACTGCAGACTGGATTATTGAAATGCACAAAACTGCAGACTGGATTATTGAAATGCACAAAACTGCAGACTGGATTATTGAAATGCACAAAACTACAGACTGGATTATTGAAATGCACAAAACTGCAGACTGGATTATTGAAAATGCACAAAAACTGCAGACTGGATTATTGAAATGCACAAAAACTGCAGACTGGATTATTGAAATGCACAAAAACTGCAGACTGGATTATTGAAATGCACAAAAACTGCAGACTGGATTATTGAAAATGCACAAAAACTGCAGACTGGATTATTAAAAATGCACAAAAACTGCAGACTGGATTATTGAAAATGCACATTCATTCTCTGCCAGCAGGAGGTGCTTATGGAACATCAGAAATATAGCGGTTTCCTCGGTAACGGCTGTAAACAAAGCAGCGCTCAGCTCATAAATCATACTTGATCAGGTAAAATGGAAATGCCATCCAAACTTTTCTGAAGATTATTGGTTCCCTTCAGAGGTTCATTCTTATAAAACTTGAATTAGTGTGAAAAATATAGCCTATCTATATGACGACCGTAAGCTTACATTTAATTTTCTACTAGTCATTTTAACGTAGGGCTGTCAGTCGATTAAAATATTTAATCGTGATTAAATCACATGATTGTCATGAGTTAACTCACGAATAATCACAACTTAATCACACATTTTTATCTGTTCCAAATGTACCTTAAATTAATACTTTTCATGTTTTTATACTCTAATCATCATGGGTATGGACAAATATGGATGCTTTATGCAATATATGTTTTTATTAGTGAAACCATAGTCAACACAGAGCATGAAGATTAGACATGTTTCAAAGATCATAGATGTTTTTCAAAGAACTTGTTACTTCTATAGTTATTATTTATTATTACATTTGCTTGCCTCTCTGTGCCACATACTGTATTTTGATGCAGCTAAATTCTCAATAAAACTGTTTTCATTGGTATATGTTTCTGTTTCTATTGTCAGACAACGGAATGAATATGAAATAGGGACTGAGACGCATAAATATAACCAGCTCTCACTTCCAAGACATTAATCTGCACAAAACTCCTGATTTATAATCGAGCCGTCGTCTGATAAAATCAAATAGGCCACACATAAGATAAAGACAATAGCGAGCTGTAATTTCGGCTATACTTGCATGTAAAATTAGAGAAGCAACGTATCTGTGTTTTAACTGAGAGCGGAAAGCGCAGCGAGAGAGAGAGAGAGAGAGAGAGAGAGAGAGAGAGAGAGAGAGAGAGAGAGAGAGAGAGAGAGAGAGAGAGAGAGAGAGAGAGAGAGATAGAGAGAGAGATAGAGAGAGAGAGAGAGAGAGCGAGAGAGAGAGAGAGAGAGAGAGAGAGAGGGTGCAGCTGGGAAAGAGAGACCTGCTCTCGCAATCTTCAGATGCCTAATATTTTTATTTGCTACAAGCAGGATAGACAAGAAGCACGTTCAACTCAGACACGCAGAAGGTTGTCGTGCTAATAAACACGTAAACAGCAACTGTTCGCGTGTCCGCGCTCAATGCGCATCTTGCATATGAAAAGCATTTTAGAGGGGCCTTGGCTTTTGGGGGCCCAAGGCAGTAGCCTACCTTTGCCTTGTCTAAGTCCGCCCCTGCCTCCCGCAGCTGTCAGCCGCTCTCAGAGCTCTGCTCATCGCTCTCTCTCTCTCTCTCTCTCTCTCACACACACTCACTCACTCACTCTCTCACTCACTCCCTCACTGCTCCTGCTGGTAAGTGTCTCCTCAACTTTACTCAATATCTCATGCGCTGTCTTCATCGCTTTTAAAACGAGAACTGGTTTGACTGCATGTTTGATTGTCAGACGGTAAAGGTACAAATATATAGATGTGTTCAGCATGAAAATCATTTTTCAGTGTAACGCAGCATGTGTTTTTAGACTGAATTTATTTGTTAAATCTTGTGTGTCTGTTCCTTGAATATATCAAGAGCAAGAGAACTGGAAATACATTCAAATGCATGAAGGTTCAGCGTAGGTCAATTGGAAGGCAGAAAAACATTATGATATATAAAAATGTTTTGCATTAAAATATATTTTTTATTCTTAAAAGTGTAATGCAGTTTTACAACATGTCATTTGAACTCTTGTGAACGCTGACATGCTGGAGAATAAGCAGACAAGTTGACCATATTAAGAGTCTCTTGAAATAGACTGCAGGCCATGAACAGGTGCCATGTGCCGTTCTTGTGAAAGGGGGAGTTATCAGCCTGGACAGAGCGGCTAAATTTAACCAGATGAACCGGGCAAACAGACAGTCAGAGGACAAACAACCACAAACATCTCTTTACAATAACTAAGAGCAAATACACAAGCAGTCGACGCACTTCATGATCTGATTTGACTGGGTGCACTTTTAAACATGTATGGGTGATTCTAAGAACTTTCCTTTAAAGCATTAGTTTTAAAGTATGTATAGTTTTATATTATTCATGAATAGTGATACAATTTTCACACTATCTTTGAGTATCTATGCATAAAAATGTGTTCTTTATTTTAGAACCAAAAATTGCTGTCCCTGCTGTTGAATGTATTTAATACCCCATCTATAACAGAGAACGTTCTCATAAAGTTCTGGCAAGGGCCTCTCAAAGATATGAACAAACGTTCTTCCAGGAACATTAATAGAATGTTCATTCAAAGTTATGTGTCTTTAATAATGTTTTCAAACGTAGCACAAAAACTCCATTTACATTCATTGAATCTTTTTTTTTCTAAAAGGTTTTAGTAGAATGTTCATCTTTCATTTTTTAAATGTTTACTTGTTTCAGAATGTTCCGATTCACATTCAAACTGCATCCTCAAATTTGTTCCAAAATGATCAAACGGAATGTTTGTTAACATCTGCATAACTATGAAAAAACATTAAAAAAATATCTATTTTTTAAACTGAATGTTTTAATGTCCAGAGAACATTTACAAATACTTTTTTCATAACTTAACGGAAACATAAAAAATGTCCAGAATTGTTTTTTTCAGCTGGGATCATGCCTAACGTTTTACAAAATGGTTTCATTTTTACAAAAAATATTAAAAGTAAGAATTTCTATAATTAATTAATTCACAAAAATATAAGAAATATGTATTTATTTGTATATTATGAATCAAAGTAGACTGACTTCCAAATAAAAACGTTTAAAAAATGTATCCAAACAGAAAAATCAATACCATCACAAACAATATAAACATTTATTTTCAAGCACACTGTATAAACTGTATTATTTTTCAAAGTTCAAATCAATTAAAGATTACTAGAGTACATTTCAGAAAACTCAATTTCAATCATTCTAGTTCAAATTTCTCGGTTATTTCAATGTGTTACTTGCTGTTTCTTTAATTGTTTGTGAAATTTACTAGCAATTTCTGAGTGAAAATACTAATAACAACATTTCATCTGAATCAAAAGCTGTGATGTGACCGGCTCTGTTGTTCAATCTAAAAGCATCTCGTCATCTCTGACTGACTGTCCTTTCTCAACAGCAGATTTCCATCAGAATGGAGAGCTGTTCCCAGTCTACCGACGGTGACACCACGGCTGAAGTGAGCCATGACCTCACCGAGGATCTGAGTCAGCAGCTGGAGGACATCATCAGCACCTATCATGTCACCGACCAGCCAGGTGAGGCCGAGGATGCTGAGGAAGAGGCCGTTCCAGACAAAGACAAGACCAAAGACCAGAAAACGGAGAAGAAGATGCTGAAAGGCCTCGGTGAGTCACATGCAAGATATTTAACCCCATGTCACTCTATTTGAAATGTCATTAGTGATCAACTAAATCCAATTATTTTCCTACTAATGCTATCAGACTGTGTGACCAAAGTGCATTGTGTCAATAATCACAGGGAAGGAAGCCATGCTGCTCATGCAGAGCCTGAATAAACTCGGAAGCCCTGAGCAGAAACTGGGCGCTCTCATTAAAAAACACGCTGAACTGGTGAGTACAGTCATCAACAATATTCTGCCTTTGAAACATAAAAACAAAGGACACCTTTTAACAAGCTACCTCATTGTGCTATATGAAAATGAAATTATAATTTATGAACTAAAGAAAAAAGGTGCATTTGGAAAAAATGATTTTGAAAACATTTTAAGTATATGAGAAAACTGTATATTACAAATACTATTTATTTATATAGTACAGTAGTTTAAATATTGAGCAAAAAATAAATGTACGTTTGTGATTTAATATAGTGTTAAGTGTAATTTTACATTTACATTTATGGATTTAGCAGACGCTTTTATCCAAAGCTACTTACAGTGCATTCAGGTTATACATTTATTATCAGTATGTATTCCCTGGGAATTGAACCCATGACCTTTTGCACTGCTAACGCAATGCTCTACCACTGAGCCACAGGAACACTAATTTTAACTAACTCACTAACTCATTTTAAGTATATTACGCATATTAAAAAACAGAAAGTCTATGCATTCTATGTAAAATATATTTTATTTCAGCTCAGTTTTGTTTAGGGTCGTCCTGTATTAGGCTGTCTTGTATTGTACATTTACATTTAATACCAAATAAATAAATAAATAGCTGAGGCTCTCACTAAAACACACTTAACTATTAAAGAAAATAGTCAACAATGTTCTGCCTTTGTTTTCATAAATGAATTAACTTTTTACCTTTGCAACTTAAATAAATAATAAAATATAAATTAACTTTAATAGATATTGAAATAATAGTACAATTAATAAACAATAAAACAAACACAAATAAAAGTAGTTTTAAAAAATGTTCTCTAAGCTGTTTTTTCAGTTTTGATGAAATGGCTATTTTAACACAGCTTTCTCTTAAATGAAAGAGATCATAATTATATTGTAATGATGTAACCTGCAGTTGGAGGAGCACCGCTCGGACCAGAAACAGCTGAAGGTCCTGCAGAAGAAACTTCTCCAGGTGCTGAAGGAGAAGGATCAGCTTCAGAGCGAACACAGCCGAGCCGTTCTGGCCCGCAGCAAACTAGAAGGCCTGTGCAGAGAGCTGCAAAGACACAACAAGACGCTAAAGGTGACAATATCATGATACGATTGTGTTAAAACATCTGAGCTTGTTTGAACCACTGACATCTGCTAATTAGCACAAATCAAAACCTGCAATCAATATTAAAAAGCAAAAGTGTGACAGGATAAGGCTCGCGTTTTCCATTTTGAAATGTTCTTCGATTTTAAACATTCTTTCAGTGTTAAAAGTTTGGTAACATTTTATTTTAAGGTGTCATAATGAAAACTAATTACCTAATTAAGTACTTAGTAGTAGTCGTTGTACTTACATGAAACAAAATGTACTTACCATGCAACTAAGTTATGGAACAGTGTTTCAGACCGAGTCTGTTACACAGCTATTAGTGCACTTAAGTACAATCTTGATACACTTTATTTTAAGTAGTTTATGTCTGTGTAATATTCTGTAATTGTAATGTAATTAGAAATTAATTACATGTATTTTAGCTGTGTACTGGTGGGTTTAATCAAAGGTGCAGCTGGATAAGGTATGCAATATAGATACACATGAAGTACACTTAAGTACAATCTTGATACACTTTATTTTAAGTAGTTTATGTCTGTGTAATATTCTGTAATTGTAATGTAATTAGAAATTAATTACATGTATTTTAGCTGTGTACTGGTGGGTTAAATCAAAGGTGCAGCTGGATAAGGTGTACAGTATAGATACACATGAAGTACACTTAAGTACAATCCTGATACACTTTATTTTAAGTAGCTTATGTCTGTATACTTTTATAATTACGTTGTATAAAGTATGCAACAATAAAATTTTTGGTTACATAAGTCGCTGTGTAACAGTCTCAGACTCGGTCTGTATCATATGTGTAACAGTAGCTGTCTATTACATGTACATAATTACAAACTGTAATTACATAACTTAGTTACATGGTAAGTACCGTTTGTTTCTTGTAAGTACAACGGCTACTACTAAGTACTTAACTAATTACTCTGTATTATGGACACCTTAAAATACAGTGTTACCAAAGGTTGCACTGAGACCACAGTTTTTACTTTACAAAATCACAGTACACTGAATAAAATGTTGTAGGGTTTACCTTAAAACCATTTTTACATGAAATGTTGAAGTAGAAAGACTTCATACTCTAATAACAAAAATACTTTAAGTAAATGATAAAGTTATTTTTACTAAAACTATAAAACATTGACACACAACTCATATCCACATCACACTTTTGGTGCAGGAGGAAACTCTACAGCGGTGCCGTGAAGATGACCTGAAGCGCAAGGAAATCACCACACATTTCCAGAGCACGCTGACGGACATCCAGGCCCAGATCGAGGAGCACAGCGGCCGAAACAACAAACTGTGCCAGGAGAACAGCGACCTGGCTGAGAAACTCAAGGACCTCATATCTAAATATGACCAGCGAGAGGCGGTGAGATCGTCAGCCTGGTTTGACCTGAGATCACATCACTTAATGCATTTAGTATTATTATTATTATTAAAACATTTTTATTTATTTGTTTTATTTAAGGTTTTCTTTTCTTTTTTATAATTCCATATAGTTTTCTATTCATTTTTATTTCGGTGTTAGTTATTTTATCACATGAGGGCAAACTAAATTATATTTGTCCAAGATGCAGATGAGTGTTTCTTTATCGGATGAGATTTGGATAAATGTAGCATCACTTACCAAGAGTGCACACAGCTGATAAAAACATCACAATAATCCACACCTCTCCAGTCCATCAATGAACATCTTTAGAAGTGAAAAGCTGCATCTGTTTTTCTGGAAACAAACCCATCGTTAAGACATTTTTAACTTCAAACCAATGAATCAGGAGATAAATATGCACAGATCAAGGCAAGCACTGTTTACAAGAGAAAACAGCCCAAAACCAGTCTAAACACATGTGGGTGGATTTTGATGTGAGAGAAGAACAGGGGAAGACTTTTTCACTGGAGGAAGCATTATTATGGATTATGAACTAATATTTTTGCCATAAGCAATGGTTTAAAGTTAAAATACCTTGATGATTCGTCTTGATTGATCTGTTTCACACAAACACTCACAAGACTTAATTAATTAATGGACTGGACTGTTGTGGATTATTGTGATGTTTTTATCAGCTGTTTGGACTCTCATTCTGACGGCACCCATTCACTGCAGAGGATCCACTAGTAAGTAGGTGATGTAATGCTACATTTTCCCACATCTATTCTGTTGAAGAAACACATTAATCTACATCTTGGATAGCCTGAGAGTGAGTACATTTTTTATTACTCAAATTTAAATTGTGGCATGAACTATTGCTTTAAACAGAATGTGGATAGCAATAAATACATTTGATAAAGACTGAGAGGTTGTGTTTTTGGCCTTCGTGCAGAATCTTGAAAAAGTGTTCAAACACAGAGACCTGCAGCAGAAATTACTGGAGACAAAACTCACACAGGCCAACATGATACTCAAAGAAGCTGAGATGAAACACAAGCTGGAGAAGGAGCATGTGAGTAAAACATCTCAAGATTTCATAGAATTAAATATATTACATTTCTGCTAGATAGAGTCCAGTGTAGTATACACAATGTGTTACTGCCATTGTGCAATGCAGGGTAACTCCTGAAATAAGTTTACTGTTGTTTTCTGGGATCTATATTTTTTTCTCCAGTTACTGAAGCATACAGCAGAGGCCAAAATACAAGTTAAACTACTGAAAGAACAAGAGACTGACATGAAGGCTCAGGTACATTTACTGCAAATAATACACATTACTATTGTTCTCTCAGATCATATTTGTTCAGAAATTAACAAATGTTTTTTCTGTCAGCTTTCTGTATATTCTGAGAAGTTTGATGAATTCCAAGGAACGGTGTCTAGGAGCCACAATGTGTATGCCAGCTTCAAACAGGACATGGACAAGGTGTGTGTCTCCGAAATTATTAAGATTTTCTTCAAATGTTTGATACCTTCCTCATACACCCCAAACTAATTATTTATTGAGCTTTAGCACATGCTTTTCAGAAATGTGGTTAGGTCCAATAAAGAAAATTTTCAAACTTGTCAAAACTGGTTTAGAGTCTCACACAAAATGCATCAATGTTTAATGTGTCTCTGAGTCCCTGAACAGAACATAGGGTTCATTTCTAGCATGTTTAATCAGGGTTATTATTGCTGACTAAGGCTTACACTATTAAAAACATTTATGTTAACTGAAATAAATCTGAAAACAAATTTGCTGAAAATTAAACTAAAGGAAAATGAGAAATGCTGGACTGTCTGGCAACTAACTAAAAGAAGTTTAAGTTGAAGCAGTAAGATTACTAACTGGACATGAATAAATCTAAAACTGAAACTAAAACTGAAATAAAAATAAATTAAACCTAAAGAGCAATATTTAAAAAATCTAATAAAATCGAATTCTGAATTCTGTTAATTAAAAGAAATAAACTTAAATAAATCTGAAATAAATTAGGTAAAAAACATCAAACTAAACACAAAATGAGAAATTATGCCTATATGTTTAAGCTGAAGCACTAAAATTACTAACTGGAAATGAATAAAGACTAAAACTAAACTATAATCGAATTAAAAATGAAATTAAACCTAATAATAATAATAATAATAATAATATGATAAAAGCACACAACAAACATCCAGAACTTAAAATTAAAAAGAAAACAGATTTTTTAATAAATCAAATTCAAAATATGAATAAAAATATGATGTGAAATGTGAAAATATGATACTGCAAAGATAATGAACTAGCTTTAACTGAAATTAGTTTACTGTTGTCCTTTTGTATTATTACACACTATTCTTCATATGTAATACTGTAAAGCTGCTTTGACACAATCTGTATTGTTAAAAGCGTTAATATAAATAAAGGTGACTTGACTGGATAAGAATGAATAGAAAACACTAAGCAGCTTGCTGTCTATCTGATGTA
Source organism: Gymnocypris eckloni scoliostomus (assembly GCA_027564155.1). Lineage (NCBI taxonomy): Eukaryota > Metazoa > Chordata > Actinopteri > Cypriniformes > Cyprinidae > Gymnocypris > Gymnocypris eckloni. Next base: position 25,147,150 of record CM050428.1, read on the forward strand.
CATGGTAAGATGCTGATTTGTCTTATAGATGGCAAAGAAGATGAAGAAGTTGGAGAAGGAGGCAGGGGCCTGGAAATCCCGTTTTGATGGCTGCAATAAAGGTCTCATTGATATGGTTGCAGATGTAAGTTACTCAGGTCGTATATCATGCATCAATATTGTAGAATGCAGTTAACCATATCAGGTTCTCCAAAGAACCTTTTAGTAAATAGTTATTAAAATAACCCCTTTTAACCATTTGATAATCTAAATAAACTTGTTCCACTTTAAATAAAATTTCGTACAATGGTTCCATGGATGTTAAAGGTTCTTCATTGAACCATAGATGCCAACAATGAACCTTCATTTTTATCAACCATCTGCTCAATGAGAATTAAGAGAATGAATCTTCACCCAAATAGTGCTGCTGAGACTTTATAGCAGATACAGATTAATCCGATCAAGATTTTCTCACGCAGAAAGCGCTGAAGGAGAAGGAGTTTGAACTCATCACCTTGAAGACCCAGAAACTGGAGAATCTGTGTAGAGCGCTTCAGGACGAGAGGAAGACCCTGTATCACAAGCTCCATGGGTCCCAACAGCCTGGAGCCGAAGACTCAGCTGCTCCTGAGCCAATCACTACTGAGGAAACTACAGAGGAAGTGGCAGTAACTAAAGAGGAAGTGACAGTCTCAACAGAAGATGCAGACACCCCCATTGAACCAACCTGTAAGTCTCCTGCAGAAGAGACGCTGCTGACCAAAGAGCTCGCCAACCTGAAGGCAGAGAAAGCTCGGCTACAGGAAATCTCGACAGCGTTCACCATCCACCGCCACCTGCCGCCAGAGGCCTACGAGGACACGAACAGCTGCATTGACGAGGCTCAGGTGGAGCAACAGGTTGACACCGAGTCCAACTTCACAGAGGAGACCGTCACAGACACACTGTCTGAAGAACAACAAGATCTCAGAGACAAAGACATGCAGTCGGTTGATTAGACAGACGTATCTCAATGTCAGTTTGTCACATTCACAAATAAACTTTATACAACTACATCTATGTGTATCGTGCTTGTTTGACCTTTGACACCATGCATTCATGTAGTAGTATGTATTTTATGATACATGTCATTATAATAGACTTGAGGTTATACAAAAAATTGTATATATGGAGCATGCATTTGGATAAACTTTATTGCAACTGTTAGAAATTAGATACATAATTATCTGCTTTTTATTTTTGATATAGTATTAATTACTCAAGCTAAAGCCTACAGCCAATTATTTCCAATTTCACTATAATTTTGTGAAATATTTTTTTTAGTTGGCAGATTAGAACATGTGGATGAACATTGGAGAGTATAATTAGAAACCCGTTTGAAGTACAGATTAGGTTACAAGAACCAGTAACAAAGTATTAGGACCAAAGCAGATGTCTAGATGTCTTCATTTCACTGTTCCCATAGCCTATCTAAAGAAGGTTGTAGCTAAAAACAGGGGAGAATCACCTCAGGATTTGACAGTTTGAATTAATGATTCATTGTGATTATTGTGGGTGTTGGTCTGGTGAAACTACAAACAACTACAGTTGAACTGGGTTTACTAGATTCCCAAATTATGTAATTGCATTTTGTAAAGGAAGGTTACTTAATTGATTTTTTTGGGAGTGGCACATTTGGTCTAAAAAGTGGTCAAGAATGCAAAAGTGTCTTGGCAATTTTTTTCAGCCAATTACACGCCATTTATTCCAAAGCCCCGCCTCCAAACATGTGCCAGCCAATCAGATCACAGCAAACGCGTTCCTTGTGATTCGCTAAAAAACGCGGGCCGCTGCTCGGTATCCAGAGTCTGTCGTAACACAGAGTCAGCTGATTCCTCACAACAACAGTTTGATTAATATCTGTCAGGTAAAAGGCATATTATATATATATATATTATTTAAAAAATCTCATACATCGCCTTTCTTTAACACTTTACACAGGTCTCAGACTTCTCAAATCGATTCTGACAGGACTGACGCGGAGGAACTTTGAACAGGTTCTTACGGTTTCTTAACTCCACCTCCGCAGCCCTTTAAATGCTCGTGCGTGACTTACTCTGGAGTATCTGCGGTTAAACCACACCAAACCGAAGTGTCAACAACAGACTGTACGATAAAACAGGGCTTACTATAGAAACCGCTTCCACCAACCCTCATTAAGATGTCGAATTTTGACGAACTTCTGGAACACGCTGGGGACTTCGGCTTGTATCAGAAGAGAATCTCTCTCTTAGGGTCTTTGCCTATCTTGTTACTCGCATTTGTGCTGATAGGAGTTGTGTTCTTAGGATACACACCAGAGCACTGGTGTAAAACCGCGGGTCTCCGGGAGAAATGCGCTTTCTCAGAGCAGCAGGTCCGCGACCTGACGGTTCCCCGCACGGGGTCGCGCGGCGCGTTCAGTAAATGTGTCAAGTTTGACGCGCTTTGGAACAGGAGCGCGCTTACATGTAATGTCTCCATCGACCGGTCCGTTTTCACCACCAACAGCACACATCTAATCTCTTGTAATGAAGGGTGGACATTTAATGAGAACCGGAGCACCGTTGTAACAGAGGTGAGGTTACCAGCTTTGCTTAAGAATTGACTTCAGACTGAAGTGAAAGTAACAAATCATTAACATGCATTTGCTTGCTTTGCATTTGCATGCTTTAAAATGTAACTGATTGGTTTTAAACTTGAGCACAGCTCTAGTGCTGTCAAATGATTAATCACATTCAAGTTTTTGTTCACATATATGTATGTGTACTGTGTATATTTATTGTGTATATCTATAAATACACATATGCATGCATCTATATATTTAAGAAAAAAATAATATATATATATAATATCAATTATATGAATATAATATAAATGTAAACATTTAAAAAAATCTACCATATGTGTGCTTATTTATATGTACATAATAAATATACACAGTACACATATATATATCATGTAAATAAAAACGTATTTTGGATGTGATTAATTGTTTAACAGCACTACTCCTTGATGTAGTGACATGTAGATACTTGCGCGCACATTTTAATTGGTTTTGCAGTCAGATCATTGTTTACTTAGCCTAGTCTGAATGTTGTCCTCATGTATCCCAGTTTTCATTGGTTTGTGAAGACTCTTGGCTTGCAGACCTGAACCAGGTATTCTTAGCTGGAGGGTTTTTTATAGGTGCCCTAGTGACTGGATACCTAGCTGACAGGTATTTTTCATCTTTCATGTATCAGCATGTTATATTCAAAGTTCATCAAAAAAAACGAGTGGCATTTACTATCATGGTATATACACATTTCAGACATGAGCTTGACAATAATAAAAATTTCTTTACAGGTTTGGGAGAAAATCTTGTTTTATTGCGTCAATATTTGGCCTTGCAGTTTCTGGGATATGCATTATTTTTTCACCATATTACCCCCTCTTCCTGTTCTTCCGATGTTTGCAAGGCTTTTTCGCCAAAGGAGCGTGGACCGCCATATATGTGTTGGGTGGGTACATAAGATGCCATACTATAGCTGTTATTGGTTGAGTACATGAAATAACATCAGACTAGAGCTCCAAACCAGTTTAATATAACTACTTAGTCATTTACAATTTCTAAAGCAAATATATTTCTCGTAACGCCAATCCAGTTTTGAGGTTCAAGTGCTTTAAGCTTCAGAGCTTTAAGATTGCAAACTTGTGTTACGTATATTCATGCATTTGCGCACTTTTGCATTGCATACAAGTTATGCGTTTTATCAGTTCATGCATTCGTTGGGAACCGTACTAATGATCTTGGAGTTGCTAGCACCATGCTCTGCTGTTCTTGATGTATTTTCCTTTTTCGAAACAGTTATCGAATTCTTTGGATCAAACAACAGGAAATTTGTCTCCGTTATGTCCCGTACTCTGTACTCGTTGGGTTTGGTGCTCCTTCCTGCTCTGGCGTATTACATTCCTTCATGGAAAACCCTACAGCTGGCAATGACTCTACCAACATTCATCTTTCTGATCTATCACTGGTAATTGCTTGCAATGGAACGATAACGTATTTATGATTGATTTGTATTCACATTTTAAATGAAGGTTCTCTTTAGTCATTTTACATGAGTTAGAGTTATCGTTATATAAGATTCTATCATATATCATTTGCTGGATATGGCAGACATTAATATTATAACAGGGTTATTCCAGAGTCTCCCAGATGGTTGCTGTCACAAAGGAAGACAAAAGAAGCTGTAAAAATTGTGGAGAGCATCGCCAAGTGCAATAAAAGATCACTTCCTGAAGACTTTCAAGAGGTAGACTCAATTTATCAGATTTTAAAATAATAAAAGTCTCTATTTATCAAACTCGTTGCTTTAGTATAACCAATGTTTGTTTGTATCTACTGCCTTTAAGTCCTTCTGGGAAGTTCCTACATATGAGTTTGGAAGCCATAATACAAAATGATATACATTCAAGATTTAAATATAAATAAATTATATATATATAATATTACGTTTTTACGTTAAATTACACATTCTGTTGTTTTTGGATTAAGTGTTGATATTAATGCTAAAATATTTATTTTAATAATTTACACGCTATAGACAAGTTTGCAAAAGGTTTTTTATTGTGGAAGACTCGTGGCTTTATAAACAGAACAAACTGGAAGTATTTTTAATGAAAATCAACAGTATACCAAAATGTGTACAAACCAAACTCTATTGTCAATATTCACAATTCAAATCTAATTTTGACACATATGATTCAGTACTTGAAATGCCTTCCAGACAATCATTTTGTCCATTATTATTTGTTTTCCACTAAAGTAACATTGTGGTGATACAGATGAACTGGAATGTCCCTTTTGCTTTATTTGTTTCAGTTCACATCAGGGATTAGTGTGTTGTGTCTGTGTATTAGTGTCTGTGTCTCAAATAAGTCTTCTACGCCAGAACTTAAAACACTTTTATTATGTATTAAAATGGAAGTATTTTGTATTGATTTTTTAGATGGATCTTCTGATAGAAAAACAAGAGGAAATTGTTCGCCCTTCATATAAAGATTTATTCAAGACTCCTAAAATGAGGAAACACACCCTCATCTTGATATATGCATGGTGAGCTTTCTTTATGTGTCACTAAATAGTATGCAAAGTAATCAAAACCACTATAACCTGATTCGATCAATGCACATATACGCAGTGTGATGCTTATTGATTTAGTTGCATCCTCTTCCTGCAGGTTCACCGGTGCTGTGGTGTTCCAGGGTTTGGTGTTACGGTTAGGAATCACAGGAGATAATGTTTTCCTGGATTTTCTCATCTCCGCTGTGGTGGAGCTTCCTACTGGAATGATATTTTATGTCTTAGTTGACCGTATTGGCAGACGCCCTCTCATGGCTACAGTCAATTTTATTGGAGGGGCTGCTTGTTTGGCTGTGCCGTTTATTCCTCCGAGTAAGCTGCACCCCTGACATGTTTTGGAATTTAGTTTTTGTTGAAATGTTTCATTTTCCATCAATCTATTGTTCAAGATATTTCATGGCTGAAAAGAACCATTGCGATAATTGGAAGACTGGCTGTTGCTGTTGGGAATGAAACGGTGAATTTTGCTAATACAGAACTGTATCCAACACCGCTCAGGTATTTATCAGACTTTTATCAATGAATTTGAAACAGAGAGTGTGTGAAGTCCCCATTTCTGATTAGGGATACTTTACCTTCTATAAGTGAACAGTCTTAAGGTGTTTAATTATAGGGCAATTCAATATCTATCTATTAAAACCATAGCAATTACGCAATACATTAACAACTGCTCACACCACATAGCAATGCATAAACGTTTTCAAACTCTATATGCATATCTATATTAATGTTTAAAACAATTGAGCTTGTCTTCCTCTTCTAGATTAGTATTTCTTTATCTAGGTAGTGTTTCTCTTTTTTGAGTAATTTGCTTATTTTCTTGTGTATTGCAGAAACTTAGGCGTCTCTGTGTGCTCCTCAGCCAGTGACATTGGGGCAGTTGTTGCTCCGTTTATTCTGTACAGATTAGCTAGTATTTGGCAAGAGCTTCCCCTCTTCGTCTATGGTGAGAAGTCATTTCAATTTCAGAAATCAAAACACATAATTTTCCTGTGTTTCTGTCGACTCATGTCTCTCTCTGTCCCCATGTACAGGGGCCATGTCAGTTCTGTACAGTGGACTTGTGATGCTTTTACCAGAAATGAGAGGTGTTGATCTGCCAGAAACTGTGGATGATGTGGAAAATATGAGATGGTAGGTTCAGTTTTCTGTTTTTAGTTCACAAATAAAATAGTTGTTAATTTAGTCAGGCATATGTTCTTTTGCAGGCACAAACACAAGGAAAAAGATGGGCCCCAGTTTCCTGAAATAAACATTGTTCCAATGAAAGCAACTGAGAGAACATCCTAGAAATGATTTGCTAACAATAAATGTTATCAGAATGTCAAGTAATGTAATATAATATCATATATGCAATATGCATCCAAAAGAAGAACTGAAAGTATATGTGTTCAGATGATTTTAAATGACATATTCCCAAACTTTTAATGCTTTATTTGCTGGCTATATTTCTTATGTTCATTAAATGTGTCTCTTCATATTTAATATCTAATGTGTCTATGTATTTTTTCATTGTTCACGTTCTGGATGATGTAGCCTGTTTTATATTCATAGTCATAACTCACATCCAGCCATCCATGAAACTCACTTTTAATGAATAAATGCTTTTATTGACACACACAATAGTTTATGTTAATTAACGTGTGGTGACCTGTAAATTCTCTTTTATTATGTTATACGTTAGTGTCTGAGTCTGAACAAAAGGGTAAATTCCTTATTTTGGGCACATTCAGCAACACCCCATCTAGTCATTCTAGTTCAGCAGAGCAGATCGTTTACTGAATATATTACACACACACAAAGACACACACACACACACACACACACACACACACACACACACAGACAGACAGACAGACACACACACACACACACACACACACACACACACACACACACACACAGACAGACAGACAGACAGACACACACACACACACACACACACACACACACACAGAGGCATAGACAGACACACACACACACACACACACACAGAGACAGACAGACAGACACACACAGAGACAGACACACACACACACAGACAGACAGACACACACACACACACACAGACAGACAGACACACAGACACACACACACACACACACACACACACACAGAGAGACAGACAGACACACACAGAGACAGACACACACACACACACACACACACACAGACACACACAGAGACAGACAGACACACACACACACACACACACAGAGACACACAAAACAGTTTACAATCAAATGGCCACTAAAAGTGGAGCATTTCCTTTAAATTAGGCTTGAATGGGTAAATTAGGGCCCTCCCTATTTCATCCCTTGTTACTGTGGCCTGATTCATTAGGACATCATGGGAAATGAGGTTCGCCTTTCAACTGCTGTGTGTTAATGGGTCAAACAAACTCAAACAATCAACCATCGGTCTGGATGTTAGACAGGCTGGAAAAAATCCGTGCCAGGCATTTGACGTGAAGTTTAGACAGCCTCAGCAGCTCTGACTGATTCATTTTGATACCAAGCTGGTTGGTTATTAAAAGAAAATCAATATAAGCTCATCAAGATATGAAGCAAAAACAAGGAAATGCTCTTGATTTGGGTCACGATGCTGAGACGAATCCAGAGGAGCGCAGGAGACTCCAGGAACACGTCCGGCAGTGGAACTCAACCCGACTCAGTCTGTTTGAGATCTCTGAACCTGATGAGGTGAACACTTCCTTTGAAAGATTAGACTTTGACAAACAGGTTTAGTAATGTTAGAACTACAGTTTGACATTTTCAGATAATTCAGCATTTGAAGAATTTGATGCTTCATACAAAGATCTTTGACTTTCGACTAAAGACTTCGGTCTCTTGGCAAACCTGAGCACATTTTGATTAGTCTTTTTCTTTGGAGAAAAATCTGAGAAAAAGAATATCTAGTATTGCTGTCTTGGATAAATAATTGAGATAAAGAAATTTCATTTGTGATTTTAAATATAATTGCTAGAATAAATAAAATATTTTTTTATGGAATCTCATTGCTTTCTTAAATAAACAATTGAGATGTGACAGAAATGTGTTGCATGGTTTATTTATTTTTATTTAATTTAGGTTTTGTTTTATGTTTTCCATCCTAATGTCACTAGTATAAAAATTGAGATATGAAGGAAATTCAATTTATTTATACTTATTTTTAATTTAATTTACTTTGTTTACATTTTCCATTTAATCACATTGCTGTCTAGAATTCAAAATTGAGATATTAAGGAATGTTTTAACAATTTAGAAATTTAGTTTGCATTTAATGTTTCCTTTTAATATCATTGCTGTCTAGTAAAACAAACTATATAAAATAAATGTCATGTGTTTTTTATTTAATTCAGTTTGCACTTTACATTTTCTATTTAATCTCATTGCTGGTAGCTGAATTGAGTTGTTTTTTTAAATAGCTTGCTTCTTTGTCTTTGCAGTTGAATATGTTTTTTATTCTTCAGGATTCTGTATTTCATGGAGTTATTCGTTTCCACCTCCAAGACCATATTTCAGAGAACTGTGCCACCAAATGCATTTGTATCTCAAGCGCTTCTACCACACAAGAGGTCATTGAAACCCTGCAGGAGAAGTTTCAACATGACGGGACGCCACAGCCTCTCTCATATTCACTGTATGAGGTCTTAAACAGTCAAGGTGACAGCAGGACTGAATTTAACAGACACACTTCTGTTCTCGGTCCTTGTTAGAATGGACTTAATGTTCTGTGCTTTTGCCTTTCAGAAGAAAGAAAACTGGACCTGTCAGAAAAGCCCCTGGTGGTTCAGCTCAACTGGAATAAAGACACAGATGGCACATTTGTCTTGAGGAATGATAGTTGTGTAACTTTACAGGTGTGTGACGTCCCTGTCATTCTACTATTATTCTAGTTGTTATATCAGTTAAACATAAGAATTTTGAAAAAAATTTTTTTTGAAAATAAGGAAAAAGTTGGAGTACTTGAACATTTCAAGAGGACATTATCAAAGAAAGAGAAGAAAAAGAAAGAGAAGAAAACTGTTTCTAGCAGTCACATGTCAGAGAACAGTGTCTCCGGCAGTAAAACAAACAGGTATGTTATTATTTTTTAATGGACATATGAAGACGATGTTTGTGTCCAGGAGCCCGTGAGGAAAGACGTGTATTCATTAAAGAGAGTTCCCTCCGGGAACATCGAGCTGCGTCGAACGCTAGGGGAACGCCATCAGCGTTGTCCAGCTCTGAATCATATGTGTAATCAGTCAAAATTGACGGCCAGACGTCCAGGTGCGGTGACGTCCACGACCAGGATGCTTAAAAGCACGTGATGTGCAGCCGGGCGCCAGCTTTTTGTCATTCAGCAAAGCTCTCTGTGTGTGTCAGTCGAATGTGTTCTGTGAGTCTGTTACTATCAGATAGGAAATAAGAAAGTTTATTCTTAAAAAGATAGGCAAAGAAAGACTAGAAGCAGACATATCAAAGGCCAATGAGGGCGAAAGTAGATCACGTTACAGACTGTGTGTTCCTCTCTGACTGGAGGCGAAAACTCTCTTTGAGGAGGGAGTTTTTCACCTGCGTCCTCGCAGCACCTGCCACGCTGCCGCTGAGGCGGAGCAGTGGCTGTGCTCGCAGATGATTAGATGGGAAGATTAAGACGGGTGATCCCCTTCTTTTCCCATCAGATCCAGCGCCCGCTGTAATGCATTGTGCTCCCGCCGGCACGCTCCGAGGAGTGTGTCCGCGCCTATGATCTCCCAGTCCCGCTGCTGCTGAGGCACCGCGGTGAGTGAGATCACGGGAATCGCACATAGATCTGGCGGACGGGTTGGAGACGGGTTCGCCCTATTTCCACCTGTATTCCCCAGGTCTAGCGCTCTCTCGGGATACACACAGTTTTTGCGATGATCTGGCTGGAGGCGAAAACTCTCTTTGAGGAGGGAGTTTTCACCCGCGCCTCAGCAGCAGATGGATTAGATGGGAGATTAAGACGGGTGATCCCCTATCTTCTTTTCCCATCAGATCCAGCGTCCGCTGCAATGCATTGTGCTCCCGCCGGTGGCACGCTCCGAGGAGTGTGTCCGCGCCTATGAATTCGGCGCTCCGCTGCTGCTGAGGCACCGCGGCAAGTGAGATCACGGGATCGCACATAGATCTGGCGGACGGGTTGGAGACGGGTTCGCCTTTATTTCCACCTGTATTCCCCAGGTCTAGCGCTCTCCGGGCGGAAGCCTAAGCTGTAGTTCTTCCCTTGAGTGAGAGTGCGCTAATCTGCAGCAGTTTCTCTCCAAGAAGATTTATTTGTTTTGTTCCGGCGGCTCGGCGTTGCCGAGGCAACGCGCGCATTATGGTGATTCTCGGTTCATTTATGCACTTCAGACCGTGATTTACTTGTCTGGGTGTTTGACTGCATTTAATTTTGAATAATTAACTATGCATTTTATCCGACTATGAAAGTTAGATATATATTTATACATATATATATATATTGTAGAGAAATATATACAATTATATATTGTATATGACATACAAGAGCCTCTTGGGATGCTTCTCAAGTGAGAGCACAATGTTTACCTCTTCCTCCAAGGAGGTTGAGGTGGTCAGCTTGGGCTGCTGGGCGGAGCAGCCCCAATTGTGTTCCAGCTCCTTATTCGGAGAATCGGAGTCAGAGTGAGCGCGGGCCAAGACGGATCTGCGGATCGATAGTCTTCGGCCAGAACGCCCTGATGCAGGGCCTTGAGGGCCGGCCTCTGGGAAGAGCGGTGTACACCGCATTACACACGGTGCCCGTCTCTCCTCAGTGCCCTCAGGAGATCAGTCTGCTAACCCTGCCAGTGTTCTAGGGCACAGCGGTCTCCAGCGGCGCTTCTCTCAGTCTCTTCCGCCCAGAAATGTAGCGGAGAGCTGGGAGGCTCGCCACCCCTTCGGGGTCTCTAGAGCAGCTAGATCGGCCGCCCCTGCCGGTCCTCCTTCCAGGGCACCGAGCTAGCCGCTCTAAGTACACCAGAGGCCAGTCTCAAGAGACTGGTTCCCTTAGTGAGTCACCTTGCGGTGTGGGAGCCCTTGCCAGGCGTGTCTTATTGGGATCTGCCTGAGCAGACTCTGGTTCCTAGTCTTCCTTAGAGATGACGCGGGTCTGAGGACCGCGTTTCCAATAGGAGGCTTCTGAGGCAGTCCTGATGCCAAAGCCCAGGACTGGTGAGGCAGGCCCCTCTGGGGAAGAGCGGTGTACACCGCATTACACGGTGCCTGCTCTCCTCAGTGCCCTCAGGAGATCAGTCTGCTAACCCTGCCAGTGTCCAGGGCGCAGCGGTCTCCAGCCAGCGTTTCTCTCAGTCTCTTCCGCCCAGAAATGTAGCGGAGCTGGGAAGCTCGCCACCCTTCGGGGTCTCTAGAGCAGCTAGATCGGCCGCCCCTGCCGGTCCTCCGCTCCAGGGCACCGAGCTAGCCGCTCTAAGTACACGGGTCTGAGGACCGTCGTTCCCTTAGGAGACTTCTAAGGCAGTCCTGATGCTACATTCCAGGACTTATGAGGGCAGGCCCCTGGGAAGAGCGGTTTACACCGCATTACACACGGTGCCCGTCTCTCCTCAGTGCCCTCAGGAGATCAGTCTGCTAACCCTGCCGTGTTCCAGGGCGCAGCGGTCTCCAGCGAGCGTTTCTCTCAGTCTCTTCCGCCCAGAAATGTAGCGGAGCTGGGAGGCTCGCCACCCCTTCGGGGGTCTCTAGAGCAGCTAGATCGGCCGTCCCCTGCCGGTCCTCCGTTCCAGGGCACCGAGCTAGCCGCTCTAAGTACACCAGAGGCCAGTCTCAAGAGACTGGTTTCCTTAGTAAGTCATCTGGCGGTGTGGGAGCCCTTGCCAAGCATGTCTTATTGGGTCCTGCCTGAGCAGACTCTGGTTCCTTAGTCTTCCTAGAGATGACGCGGGTCTGAGGACCGTCGTTTCCAATAGGAGACTTCTAAGGCAGTCCTGATGCTACATCCCAGGACTTATGAGGGCAGGCCCTCTGGGAAGAGCGGTTTACACCGCATTACACGGTGCCCGTCTCTCCTCAGTGCCCTCAGGAGATCAGTCTGCTAACCCTGCCGTGTTCCAGGGCGCAGCGGTCTCCAGCGAGCGTTTCTCTCAGTCTCTTCCGCCCAGAAATGTAGCGGAGCTGGGAGGCTCGCCACCCCTTCGGGGGTCTCTAGAGCAGCTAGATCGGCCGTCCCCTGCCGGTCCTCCGTTCCCGGGGCACCGAGCTAGCCGCTCTAGTACACCAGAGACCAGTCTCGAGAGACTGGTTCCCTTAGTAGACTATTCGGCAGCGTGGAACTGCTGCCAAATGTGTCTCGATGGGTCACGCACACTGTAGAACAAGGCTATGTGGCGCTCTGCCGCAGCCTTTCTACGGGCGAGCAGGCTCTGGTAATGGAACAAGAAGTGGGCACTCTCCTGAGGGAGGAGACCATCGTGGTGGTCCCTGCTCTAGACAAAGAGTCCAGGTTCTACAGCCGTACTTCATTGTTCCGGGAAAGGGGTTGCGTCCGTCTTAGATCTAAGCTAACTGAACCGCTCAGTCACACTGAAGTTCAGAAAGCTCTCTTCGAGCACGTTCTCTCACCAGATCCGAGGACTGGTGGTCACGAGCGATCTAAAGATGCATACTCCTTCCCCATCACAGGAAGTTCCTGAAATGTGCTTTGGGGCAAAGCGTATTAATATCGGGTTCTTCCCTTCGTAAAGGATAGGAGCAGCCATCCTGTCGAGGCAGGCATCCAGCTCCGCTAAGGGGCTGGGTGCTATGGTACAATGGCTGAGGCTTCGTCACGCCTCTCCCGATCGCTCAGCTCCTGGGAGTTCTAGAGAGTGCGCATGGACGGGTCCTTCTATTGAAAAACCCTGTTCTGGCCGGGCCGAGTATAGTCTCTGACCCGATTTCTCTCCCTCGACGGCTCTCCATGGGGATTCCGTCCAGGAGGATATCCTCTCACTGGCAGCGGGCATGATCTTTCACCCCGCTCGGAGTTGTGGAAACTATGGGTGTGGCTCGAGGGGCACAACTCATAGCCTCTGGTCTCTCAACTGAGGTTGCTGAGACCATCCTCCAATCTAGAGCTCCCTCAATAAGGAAACTGTACGCCCTGAAGTTGAGACTCCGGGTGCGGAGACCGCCAGCTTGATCCAGTTAACTGCCTGTTGGGACAGTGCTGGAGCTCTCGCAGAGCCCGTTTCTCCGCAGAGTTAGCCCACTCCACCCTGAAGGTCTACGTGGCGGCTATAGCACCTACCACGCCTCTTGGTGGCCTTTCAATAGGCAAACTCTCTTACGTTTCCTCCGGTGGAGGCCAGGGTGCTTATGCTAAGTAGTGGATCTGAATGCTCTCCTATGACCTCGAGTCCTCTGATCTCCCCTCGCCTTTGGGAATCAAGGCTCACTCTACTTAAGGTATGGCGGCCTCCAAGGCCTTCTGACAGGTGTACCTGTGCAGGACATCTGTGACGCTGGTGGGTGGGCTCGCCCCTAACTTTCCAGGTTCTACGACCTGGCTCTGCGAGCCACCCCTGGCTTGTCTTTTCCCTTGCCATAGCTGTGCACTCCACACACTAAGCAGGGATTTGCAAGTATGGCGTGGATATCTCGTTCCCCTAGCGTTTCGGCGCAGCTCGATGTTCCCGGAGGGGAACGTCCCAGGTTACGTATGTAACCCTGGTTCCCCGAGGAACGAGGCGCTGCGTCGCAGGGCCATACTTCCGCATCCCTACTAGAGCTATGCTTCATTCCTGGAAGCTGGCGCCGGCTGCACATCACGTGCTTTTAAGCATCCTGGTCGTGGCGTCACCGCACCTGACGCCTGGCCGTCAATTTTGACTGATTACACATATGATTCAGAGCTGGACAACGCTGATGGCGTTCCCCTAGCGTTTCGACGCAGCGTCTCGTTCCCTCGGGGAACCAGGGTTACATACGTAACCTGGGACGTTTTCTATATCTAAAAACCTAAATGATTTATTGTGACTTAAACCATCCATTTTAAAAAGAAAACCAGGCATCTTTGAGTGTGCAAATAAAAGTTATGTAGACACCAGTGAAAATGTCACAGCAACTGCAAAAACTGCAAAAAAAACAGCAAATATTTACTTTAATGTTTTACTTGAATTGGTTCGAAGCTCTAAAAGCTGCAGTATAGAATAGCTGGTAAAGACAAAATATATATCATAGAAAAAACCTATATTTAGTTGTCTGCATGTAATAAAACAATACAAGTAAACGGTAACTTTAACATGTTCATGTAATAGTTGAACGTCATATAAAATCATAACTAATTAATAAATTCATTGTTTTTTGAGAATTTGCTGCAATCAGTAAATCCTTCCAAACTATTTTCTAAATGTATGCATGCTATACAAAGCTACATTTAGTATACCAAATAAAATTATATTTTGTATTGAATATTTATTAAATAATAATAAGTGTATTTTTCTTCTTATTACAGCGTGACACAAAACTACTCGGAAGTAAAATGTAATCTCCCGCTCAGCATTTCTTTAAAAGAAAAAGGTACAGGCTTAATAAAATCATCTGCATAATTATACAGTTCTCTCTGCTCTTCGGTCATTTACATTCGTCTGTGATTTCTGTTTCAGATGACGATTCTTTCTTGCTTGCTGTGATAAATGACATTAACAGCTCCACGATTCACTTCAAGCTCTCGCCTGCGTATGTGTTTTATCTGCTCGGGCGATTTTTAACCAGCTATAACCCTATGCAGACTGAACAGAACGTCTGTATGATATTTGACAAGATCGTGCACTTGATTCAAGGCGTCATTCAGGTAGATTGAAGACTGTAATTAGATAAATGTGATATACTCCAGTATTTAAGGTTTAATATATGGCCTGGAAATCACAAGTTAATTCCCTGAGCATTTCCTTGGGTCTGTGTTTCATTTAGAAACAGAGGAACATCGCAGGGGCTCTTGCCTTCTGGATGGCCAACACATCTGAGCTTCTGAACTTCATCAGACGGGACAGAGATCTGTGTCCCATCACGCTCCAGGCTCAAAATACTCTCACTCGACTTGTGCAGCAGGCTTTCAGGTATGATCAAAGCCTGATTGCATTGAGATGTGTGCAGGAAGGGCGATGTATTTTGAGTGTTTAATGAGGCGTTAATGTTTCCTCAGGTACCTGTCACATCGGCTTCAGGTAGATCTTGAAAATCAATTACCTGCATTCTTTGCTGATGTAAAAAAGGAAATGGCTCAGGCAAAAGACATAGGTAAAATGTTTAGTTATTGCTAAATATTTTCAGTGTTTTCTGTACAACGGTTCACACTGACTGCTGTGAGGTATTTAGAATGCATTTTAATGATCTACTACATCTAATTAAGATTTACCCGATTTAAATGACATGTGAAAATAAATAATGTAATTACGTCAGCATTAACTGCAAAAAAATTTGTTGTGTTTTCCAGGACAAATATCTAAACATTCTTAAATCACTATATGTTAAATTGAGAAGGTCTTGTTTTCTGAAAAATGTATCAAAATTACGTTTATGCTTAAAACAAGAATAAAATATCGTTCAGTGGGGTCAGAAAAATTACTTCGTTTCCCTTTGAATTCAGTTTACTTTTCTAACCCCATTTGAAGACATTTTTCTTGTTTTAAGCATAATCATTAATTTTTTGTTTGTTTGAAACTTGTTTGTATTGGAGAACAAGACTAAATACTAAGTAAGATAATCATTTTCTGCAGTGCAGATGTATCAGATTTTATGTTTGGGTCTACAGTTCAAACCCACAAATGATGATCAGTAAACTTTTAT
Organism: Gymnocypris eckloni scoliostomus; assembly: GCA_027564155.1. Taxonomy (NCBI): domain Eukaryota; kingdom Metazoa; phylum Chordata; class Actinopteri; order Cypriniformes; family Cyprinidae; genus Gymnocypris; species Gymnocypris eckloni. Next base: position 25,163,071 of record CM050428.1, read on the forward strand.
CATTGTGCATTTGAGCAAAACTAACAAACAAAGAACGCAGCCTTAAATTAATTAGTTGTTAAATTGCTCATCCTCGGCTCAACCAAAATGTAAATGAGTTTGTTTCTTTATGGGAAAAGTTTGGAGAAATGTAGCACTGCATCACTTTCTCAGCAATGGATCCTCTGCAGTGAATGGGTGCCGTCAGAATGAGAGTCCAAACAGCTGATAAAAACATCACAATAATCCACACCACTCCAGTCCATCGAATAACATCTTGAGAAGCCAAAAATATGTGTTTGTAAGAAAAAAATCCATCATTAAGATATTTTTAACTTCTTAACTGTTGCTTTTTGCTAAATAGAGTCCTCTATTCAGAATATTGCTTTCTCCAGTGACAAAGTCATCTCATCTAAATCAAGAGAGAAATCTGCACGGATCAAGCACTGTTTACAAGTGAAGATAGTCCAAAACAGTTCTATACAAGTATGTGGGTGGATTTTGATGTGAGAGACAACAGAAGATGGACTTTTTTCCCTGGATGAAGCATTATTATAGATTATGTTCTCATATTTAGACCAAAAGTTAATTGGTTTAAAGTTAACGTTGTAGTTATGGATTTTCTTCTAACAAAATGCAGCTGTCACAAGATGTTAAACGATGGACTGGACTGGAGTGGTGTGGATTATTGTAAGTGATGTAAGTAAACAAGTGATGCAGTGCTATATTTCTCCAAATCTGTTTCCATAAAGAAACAAACTCATCTGCATCTTGGATGGCCAGAGAGTGAGTCAATGTTCAGCAAATGTTCATTTTTGCATGTACTATTCCTTTAAATAGTTTCTGATGATAAAGACGGTGACGTGTGTATTCTGTGATTCTGAATGTGTTTCTTAGAAGGCGTCTTGAACACTCTCATAAAGACCATGAGTTTGCTCCGAAGGTGTCGGGTCAACCCTGCTCTGAGCATCCAGCTTTTTTCTCAGCTCTTTCACTTCATGGGGGCTTGGATCTTGAACCGGCTCACCGCGCCGGGATCCACGCTGTGCTCGAACTACTGGGGCAAAACTCTACGGCAGCGTCTGATGCACGTGGAGGCCTGGGCAGAAAGACAAGGGCTGGAGCTGGCCGTTGACTGCCATCTCAGTCGAATAATCCAGGTAGTGTATCTAAAAAGATGATCCGAGATACAGCATGAAAAATGATGATATTGAAAAATATTATTTAGATCTTTATCAACATCAAAAGATCTGAGCCATCTGTGGTTATTTCCTTAAAAATGTGTCTCCCTTCAGGCGACGATGCTTCTAACCATGACCTCTTACTCTACACGAGACGCCCAGATGATTCAGTCCACATGCTACAAGCTGAACTCTCTACAGCTGAGAGCACTGATCAGCCAATATCACTACAGCCCGCATCAAGCCCACGTTTCAGCCGTAAGTGCACGAAGAAGAATGAACACTCACCAAAATCAAACCTGCAACAAACTATTTTCTTAAAAAGTACGATTTGTCTTATCATCCAGTGCAAAGATCGAAACATTCTTATATAAAGATAGCAAAATGACGTAAGATATGAAGTCTTGTTTTTCTTTAAAATGTTTTACAATGAAGCGAGTTTAAGCTTAAAACAAGAAAACAGCATGATAGATATGCTCCAAAAAATAAACTTGCTTTCCCCGAGAAAACATTTTCATAATATTTAACTTAATATTTTGTCTTTTTCCAGTAAAAATATCTAAACATTCTAAAATCAAGAAACATTAACCTGAATGGCAATGTATTAAATCTTGATTTTTAAAATTAAGTGAGTTTTAACTTTAAAAAAAAATATTGCTGGTTTAACTATTTTTCTTACCCCATTGGCAGATGTTTTTTCTTATTTTAGGCTTAAATATTTTAACACATTAAATTATTTTTTAGAAAACAAGCAATGATATTCTATGTAATTTTCTACATTAACTTAAGAAACAAAATGACTTAAGATAAAATCTTATTTTCTGAAAAATGCATAAAAATCAAAAGTGTAAAAACCTTTTAAATAAAAAAAGGAAATATATGGTCAGATTATTTTCTTACCCCATTGGCAGATATTTTATTCTCATTTAAGCTTAACTCGCTTCATTTTGATACATTTTTCAGAGAACAAGATGTAATACTATCCTATAGTTTCTTAAGTAAGTGTATCTTGATTTAAGAATGTTTCGATATTTGTGCTGTAATCATATTGTCAGTGTAGGCATACTTGTTCTGTAGCCCCCACTGAAAGATGGAGTCATTCATAGGCACTAATAGAGCGTGTAGCCGCTTTGGCAGAAGCTACAACAGATGTTCTGAGAGGAGAGGGTGGAGAAATCCGACTGGAAGAAGAACTGGACCTCCACCTGCCGTTCCTGTTGCCTGAGGACGGATATTCAAGTGATTCCATGCGTGGCATTCCTAAAGGATTTCAGGAGTTTTTAGAGCCCATCTGTCTCAAGGGTACTGTAGCATTACCCGTTCCTCTTGTGATAGAAACTAAATCAATGGCTAAAGATACATTTATCTGTAATTCTCCAGGTCTCTGTAAATTAATTCCCCATTCTAACTGCGTTGGGACTTGGACCATTTTCTTTAGCCCATCGGATCACCCCACCAAGGGTTCAACTTGGGTATGTGCTGATTTACTGATGACATTAAAGTTATTCATTCCCATAAAACAGCCAAGACTTAACACTATAGGAGGTAGTACATTTGAGTATTGAAGCTCTTCTGAATTCATTCACATGTTTTAACACTGAACACATCCGTGGTTTTATTTTATCAACACAGAAACCTGAACCAATGAAAATAACTCTAAAGAAACCTGTGCATGGTGGAATGGGAGTGAGCATTGTAGCTGCCAAGGTAACACCAGTGGGTTTCATTTAATTACATTAGTTAACGAGCTTACGATGAAGAATACTTCTAATTTAGTAGTCTTAGTTCATGTGAATTTCAGCATTTAATTCGTTTTAAAAATCAAAAGTTGTTTTAATATTGTTTAATCAAACAAATAATGAACAACTGTATTTTTAACTAACATTAACAAAGATGAATAAATGCTGCAAGAAATATACCACTAATGTTTTAGTTTATATTAGCTTACACATTAACAAATTAGACCTGGTAAAGTGTTAGTGTAATTTTATAATAATACAATTTCAGAATTTATTTCGCAGTTGTCTGTGATTAAAATAAACATTATTTATTATATATTTCAGGGGGCTGGACAGGATAAGCTTGGCATTTTTATCAAATCTGTCGTCCAGGGAGGAGCAGCAAATGTGGTCAGTATCATCGCGCAAATAACAAAAATCATAATGTGCCTGTTTGCATCATACACTGTTGTGTTTTGATGAAGGACGGCAGACTGAGTCCAGGAGATCAGTTACTGAGTGTGGATGGCAAAAGTCTTGTGGGAGTGTCACAGGAAAGGTGATATCATTGAGTCATTTCGTGTTTTGAGCCTCTAATGTGGTAGGCATGACTAGATCTGTTGCATGTTTGGAAGTAAAACAGATTTTAATGATCGTATTCAGGGCTGCAGAGATAATGATGCACACTGGGTCGGTTGTATCGCTGGAAATGGTCAAGTTCGCAGCTGTATATTATGGTTTTGAGGGAGTGTTTAACCAGTCGCCACAAACAACCTGTAAAGGTATGCTGAGCAAACAACATTATAATACGCATCGCACTGCACTACAGAAATGATTTTCTTAGTATTTTTGCCTTGTTTTCCAGTACAAATATCTAATTCAATCAAGATAAATTAGCTTGAGTACCAAAATGACAAGTCTTGTTTTCTGAAAAATTTATCAAAATGAAGTGAAATTAAGCTAAAATATCTGCTAATGCAGTAAGAGAAATAAACTGCTTTTCCATTTGAATTAAATGTATTTTTCTGATCCCGCTGGCAGATATTTTTTCTTGCTTTAATCTCACTTCATTTTGATATATTTTTGGAAAACAAGACTTAATATCTTAAATAATTTTGCTTCTTAAGTTTTGATTTTAGAATGTTTTGATATTTGCACTGAAAAAAAGACAAAATAATGAGTAAGAAAATCCTATTTTGCAGTGTGAAATACTCAAATTCACTCAATATTTGTATAGCCAATATATAATCCATGGCTTTGATCATGAATGCTGGTTTCACATTTGTTAGATCCTGATAACGGTGGACCATCCAAGCAGAAGTCCAGTGTCTCTGATCTTCATGACAGTGCCGAACCATCTGTTTCTGCTCCATCAAGACCATTAGAAACCTTTAGAAACCAGCACACAATCAGCAGAGTGAACACAAACCCAAACCAGAGACTGGATTATCGTTCCAATCCCAGCCTGGCATGTGAGTGTTCATATTTACACCTCATTCTGTTTGTTCATGGTTTAAGCTCTTTTGAATCCGATCTCTTCAGATAACCAGGGAATGCCTGCTGATTCAGTTCCTCCTGAAAAGATGATATTATCCTTCTCCAGTGAAAATCTCATGGATTCTGTAAGTACAGACCGGGTTTTTTCACCTGATCATACCCATGTGTTTTTACTATTGACCTCATTATTTCACTTGTCACTCCAGGGGAAACAAAGAAACGCTGAGACTTTTCACAGAGAATATCTGACCCTGCCAACATCCAAACCGCGCAGCAATAAAACACCAAGAGCTACCGAACATCCTCCACATATTGCTCCATCCTCCAGGGATCTGCAAAAGATCAACGTTATGGTATTTGTGTGTTGCATTTCCTGTCTGTTTTATTGCCGTGTTTGATATTTTTGCTTCCATAAGCTCTGCATGAGTTTGTTTGAAAGCTGCCAAACAGGGGAAGCCGGGGTTAGTTGTCACGCATTTTACTCCACTGAATATTTCTCAAGGTTTCTCAAGACACAAACATTTAAGTCTTGACAGAAAAAGCCGTGAACACGTCCACTGTTATTCTTCACCCTTAAAATCTGGAAACGATAATAAACAGATTTATACAAAACCATCTTAAAAATGTTTTGCCTATAATAATACAAATTATTATCATTCGATTTGTCAAAAATCAGAGGAGGATATTTGAACAAGAATGTAATCATTCAAATTTTTATGTATAAATGTAGAATATAAATGTACAGTATAATTCATATAGAATTAGCAGTAAAATACAGTAAATAATGGTTTAAAGTGAATTAACTAAATTAAATGCATTTTTAAGATCTTATTGACTATAAATGTATTCATAATATTTACAAGCCCCATGGAGCATTAAGATCTTGACAAATTTGTATTTTTTCATTCCATCTTAGTCTAGGATAAGACTAAGATCACATTTTGTATAAAAAATATATTAAATGGATTTATATGCTTCCTTTTAATGTATAACTCTCTGTGTGTGTGTGTGTGTGTGTGTGTGTGTGTGTGTGTGTGTGTGTGTGTGTGTGTGTGTGTGTGTGTGTGTGTGTGTGTGTGTGGTGTGTGTGCGTGTGTGTGTGCAGCGTGTTTGTGTGTGTATGTGTGTGTGTGTGTGTGTGCGTGTGTGTATTGTGTGCGTGTGTGTGTGTGTGTGTGTATATGTACAAATTCTAATGCATCTCATAGAAACAGGCACTTTCTCAAGACAATCTCTGGCGTGAAGAGAAAGGAGGTCCTCTAGGGGACAGACCGAGGTATTTAAAGAAGCAGCCAGATCTGAGCAAATGGAACAGCATTGCTACCATAAGCCCAATGGATTCCAGTTTATCCAGCCTGGGACACAGAAACGGACCCTGGAAGATCCCGACAACCACCCAGACCGTGCCTCTATCACAGCCAAAACGAATGGACGTCCCATATACACCACAAGCCAACAGTCTTTCCTTCAGTACGTTCCGCCAGCCTGTGGAGACCCAAATTACATCTCCAGCACACCATCGGTATCAAAAACAGAGCACTGCAGCACCGTCTCACAGACCACAGCAGGTCCTCAAGAAAAAAACTGTCGTCTTCCAGTCATCTACGCAGACATTGCAGAAGAGCTCAGCCGCATGTCTAAGTGCGCACCCTCAGCAGAAAGGGCCCGATAAGATCTCTGTTGGAGATTCATGGAAGCGGGATGCTCAGGATAAGCAGCAGACTGCAGACCTGCTGCAACAGGAAGTGAAACAGCTGCAGGCCAAAGTGCAGCACAGCATAGAGGAGAGTGAACGTCTGCGCAGACTCTGTCTAGAGCTGCAGTTCCAGAGGAGACTGGAGGAGTTCCAGCAGGAATGAGGATGATGAGAGCGATTCGAGGGCAGAACGGACGTGGTTTCAGACAGGAAGTGATGTAGTGGTGAGTTGTTAAGTGTGCACTGAAATCTCACAATGATTTGTTGTATGCACACTGCAAAAAATGCTTTTCTAGCTTAGACTTTTTGTATTTTTCCAGCCAAAATATCTAGAAATTCTTAAATCAAGAAGGAATTTCTAGATAAGAAAAAATTATTGTCTCGTTTTCAGAAAAAAACATGTTACAATTAAGTGAGTTTTTGCTTGAAACAAGCTAAATAATCTTGTTTTCTGTTTGAAATAATATTATTTTGCTTACCCCATTGGCAGATTATTTTGCTTGTTCTATGCAAAACCTTTTTTCTGAAAACAAGACAATCATTTTTACTTGTCTAGAAAATCCTCCTTGATTTAAGAGTTTTTAGATATTTTGGCTGGAAATAAGACAAAAAGTCTAAGCAAGAAAAGCATTTTTTGCAGTGCATGAGCTTTTAGAAATCATTTTGTCATTCTAGCAGAAACGTGAAAACACTGAAACGCCTGCAGACCAGCAAAAGGAAAGCCCCTTCACTAAAGAACCCAGTTTGAAAGGTACTGGAGAATTTTTCATAATCAATCGCTGATTAATATTATCTCAGACTTGATCAATTTGTCTAACGAGTCAAATGTGAATCTACAGGACATGACAAAATGTCACCTGAGAAGCTCTGTTCTAGGTGAGTCTCAACTATGAATGCATCGTTCTTTACACGTTCTGTGTTTAACTCTCCAGAATAGGGAAGATTGGGGTTTATCGAATTTAACTTCAGCTTATACTAAGTTTAAATTGCATTTTAATGGCTTTTCAGCTCAATTTAACTACATAAGCAATTATGAAGCACATAAATGATTAATGGATTAGCCAATAAATGCTGTAATGAATTCTAAATTATATTATCTTCATAATTTGTTTTAATGAAATATTTATACTGTATATACATATATATAAACCGAAGGCACCCATCAAGACGCTGAAGGGCTTCTGCGATATTATTATTATTGTAGAACCTAGTTCAATTCTGTCCAATATTTATTACATTGCTCACTGTTGTCTTAATGTTTGTTGGTGTTTTGTATATATATTCTTACAGTGAAGTAGATCACGAAAGCTTCACAACACGACGATCCCCAGAGAATCTGAGCTTTAAGGAGCGTCAGCAGCTGTTTTCTTTGGCAATGGTCACTTCAAGTAAAGTCCAAGTGTCCTGATGCAGACGGTCAATCATTCAGACAATAGTGTCTTAAAGGATAAACAAGGTGGAATATTTCATCATTTGTTTCTAGACCCTCCTAAGCTGCATGCAAGCTGTAAAATTGATAAGATAAATTAATATACTGCCCGTCCAAAAAAAAAGTCACCACTTGGAATTTAACTAAGCAGATAGGTAAGATCCTCCCATTGGATAATTACTGCACGGATGATTGTTATGTGCCGAAGAATGAGGTCAGCTGACCTGAATATACTGAATGACCAGGTTTCTCCATATTTCCCTGATGGCACGGACATATTCCAAGATGACAATGCCAGGATTCATCGGGCTCAAATTATGAAAGAGTGGTTCAGGGAGCATGAGACGTCATTTCCACACATGGACTGACCACCACAGAGTCCAGAGTCAGACCTTAACCCCGTCCAGAAACTTTGGGATGTGCTGGAGTAGACTTTGTGCAGCGGTTCGACTCTACCATCATCAATACAAGGTCTTGGCGAATAATTAATGCAACTCTGGACGGGAATAAATGTTGTGACATTGCATATGCAGAAGCTTATTGAAATGATGCCACGGCGAATGCTTGCCGTAATCAAAGCTAAAGGCGGTCCAATGAAATATTAGTATGTGTGATTTTTTTTTTTTGGAGGGGCAGTGTATAAACTGATCCAGACAGCAACATAGTGTTTGTCCAGATCCGGCCCGTGTGAAATCCATGCGGGTCAGATGTGGGTCAGATGTGGGCCGGCACTGCTTGCTGTCTGGGGAGTCACTTTTTCATTTCTGTGACTAAAGATGACCCGCGTTATCTGAATTCACCAGTATGGTTCACAGTGTCATAAAAAAATAATACTCTAGGAATGTATTGATGTTGGAAACAGGGATGTTTTAGTGACTTTACAAGATATTTAGGTGATAGCAACCTATACAGTCTTCAAAATAAAAACATAAACAATTCTTTATTTCTTTGTATAACATCATTCATAAACATCTGCATCATAAAAATAAATGTTTCTTATTTTACACCTTATTTTGTTGATAAAACTGCACCACCATTTGCTCCTGCTCTCTGGTTTCAATGGACCCTCGGCGAATGCTTCTGATCTCATTAATGGCATCGACTCCGGTGATCTTCCTGCTCTTCACCAGGTAACAGGCGAGCATCGTCCCCGTCCGCCCAAAACCATGCAAACAGTGCACCGCAACAGCCTGTCAAAGACAAACACTTCAGCACAGACATGCTTAAAGAGCTCCACTGTGTAACGTTTGGCTATCTAGCGGTTAAAGCATAAAACTACAGGCTGAAGATCATCGTTTTTTCTGTGTGAATATCACTAATAACATTACAACTCTACGAAATGATGTCTTATGATCAGGTAAGTAGCTTATTTGCTGCTGTTCAAATCAGTCGTTTTAAAATAGCTTTACACATGTTTGGAAACGCTGACATCAGAATTGTTGCTATTATTATCTGATGGCGGTGGAAACTATATCTTGCCAAGGCTATTTATAGGCAAACAGACCGAAGTAGTAACTGGTTTAGAGATCCGCTTTTAACCAACGTGTGAACCTAGTCAGTGTACAGAAACATGTGATGCAAACTGTTGGTTCGTGTTTTATTACAGGTACAACGACATTCACTTTTAGCTTTCGGTTCGAGGTTCAGTCGCTTGAAGATACTCACTGCATATAGTATTGTGTTCATACAAATTAATTATTATATTTGGCTATACTCTCTTTTAGTATTCAAACAATCCACCGAAAACATCTTAACAATGCTGCTGTAATGTTGGTTTTACATAATCAAAATTGTGTATTTATTATCTGATTAATATGCTAACATTAAAAGCTCTCGTTATGAATTATGAGTATATTAGCTGCCATAACTATAAATAAAGACTTTAGATGACGTGAAACTGTGGTCAAATCATAATCAGAATGTGGTCAGATCATAAATGCGAGAGAAGGTTGTTGTCTGCTGTTATGTCCCCACCAATGTCAAACGCCCTTGAGTCTTAGCCTGGCCTTCTTATTAATAATGCTTTAATTAATTCATCAGATATGATGTGCAGACGAATGATAAAAGCATGCAATTTCCTGGGAAATCTGTCCCGACAACTCTAAAAATGAAGTGTAACTTACCATAGTGATTTAGGGTACGGCAAAAACACCGTTTGGAAGATGGTTTTTGTGATGTACTCGCTCATTATTTACATTTGGCTCCTTTTTTAACTTAAAACATGATTTATACACGGTTCATGGATTTTGAAACTTTTTAGTTGAACATTTTTCTAACATTTTTTAAATGTTACGACTCGTTTCAGAACGTTTAGAGACCTTTCAAAAGTAACATTCCCATAATATTTGCAAAATGATCAAATGGAACGTCCTCAATGGTTGCATAACCAAGAAAAAGAATTAAACATTCACAAGCAATGTTTTCATAACAGGAAAGTTATCAAAACATTCTTAGAACATATATATGTTAGCTGCGATTATGTAGCTTTAATAAAGATTTGAAAAACACATATGCATAAAGATATGCATAATGAATTGGCCTGTTTTACCTGTCCTCTGGCATTGGCCTCCTCCACTATGGACAGGAATCTGTTGATCTGATCAAAGGTAGGCGCGCAGAAGTCGTGAATGCTGATGTGATGAAGGGTCAGGTCTGGACAGGTGTCATGGTAAGGAGGTTTGCGCTCGCTCAGGGTCACCAGATGTTTGATGCCGTTGTTCAGCAGGTACTGATAGTGGGCCGTCATTCGGGGCATTGCCAGGCCTGAAACCTTACCAGGGTCTACCCACGAGAAGTTTGGAGGTTGTGCCGAAGACATCGTTTTTTCTGATTTGTGAGTAACATTAAAACATTGTTTACCAGTAAACAACAGCATTTCTGCAACATTGAGGAAAAACTAATCTAATATTTACTAAAGTTTATGAATATAATATAATTTAAAAACAATTACAAATAAATAGGCAAGGCAAGTTTATTTATATAGCACATTTCATGCACAATGCAAAATTATTTACATAAAGGGAAGTAAAATAATCTTTACTTATACACACCAATAAAAATATACACAACAATAAAAAAAGGAATTTAAAAATGTATTTAAAATTAATTAAAAAAACAGTTTAAAATAGTAAATGAATATATATATATATATATATATATAATAGAGTTCATAAATAAATGAACAACTGTTACTTTAAATAAATGTCAACTATAATAAAATATAAAGCTATGTATGAAAATATAGTTTTTATATTGTAAAATTTAAATGCTAAAACAAATCAAAACTACAAAACGCAACAAAATTACTAAAACTTTAAAATAAAAATAATAAAATAAAAGTATATACATTATACTAAAATATCACTGGGTTTAAAAAAAAAACATTATATTATGTTTGTGGTCTACATTGTATGGGGTAAATTAATCAAGCATATTGATTGCAAATTCAAGTAATTTGCTCTGTAACGTTACCTTGTTTAGTTCCGTGTTTACTCGGCGTGATCCATATCAGCACTAAACGGTTCTCTTCTGAACACCCTGAAAATCACACACTGCTCCCTTTTTCTAAATACACATATTCATTAATATATCATTATTGTAGGTAGCTAATAAAATGTCGGATATTTCTGCGAGCTCTGGAACTGAAGACCAGTTCGGTACATGCTGTTCAGTCGGAACTGAATCAGCGGACGAGTTTGACCGTTGGGTGGCACGCGATACTAACTCATCATCACTGCAGCCTGTGTTACATGCAGCTCCTCCTCCAGGGGGCGCACAAAGGCCATAAACACGTATTCTCTTGAAACACGGTGAAATCAGAGCGAGTGATTTATCTTAGTGGAAACAACTTTTTCAATGAAAATGTAATATTTTAAACATATTAATTGCAACTACTTGCTGTTGATATGTATTAAAAAAATCGACGCAACAATCTCTGTAGAATTATCAATTAAAGTACTTTTACTTTAAACGATTGTGATTGGCTCATTTTGACCAGCGCTAAGTGAAGGAACGTTTACCACGTGACAGACTTTGCTGGAAAATATTTTACACTTGATAAACGACGCAGGAAAACTTTGACAGTCATTGAATTTGAAATAAATTCGACAAGCTAAAATAGGGGAATCTATCTTTAGACTTGTAGTACCCGACAACATTACTAAACGTCGATTTTTTGACAGAGCGTCTCGTGCTAACTGCTAATACTAACAGTTACATCGCTGTGTATTTCTGTGGTTTAACGTTCTTTTCACCAGGGCGATCAAAGACGATCGTGTCATAAAAGGTTTGTAGCATTGATACAAACATTGATACATTATTGATGCACTAAAAACACAATACATACGCTTAAATGTGCAAAGTATCGTTAAATGTTATATGATGTGACAATGCTCAGAATATGACAAAATTAGCATAAAACTAGCTTTAGCATGTCAGGATGGCCGAGCGGTCTAAGGCGCTGCGTTCAGGTCGCAGTCTCCTCTGGAGGCGTGGGTTCGAATCCCACTTCTGACAAGTACATCGTTTTTGTGCAGGTTAAAAAACTTGATCCTGTGTTAAGCTCATATTTCCAGTGTGCAAGTCTCGCATATGTTCAGAAGCAGCATACTACGTGTCATCTGCACAGTTGGACAGTTTGTATTTTTTAGTTTATGTATAGGTAACCACTTTTATATATAGCATATGTATAGTCAAAGCTGACAGTAGGTTAGTTGTGTATAGGTTTATACTGTTTTATCGTGTTGTAATCTATATCTCAAAGTTGGGTCCTGTGAGGCAGCTGGGTCTATACTACGCATGTCCACACTTTCACCCTGACAATAAAGCTCAACTTGACTTGTGTACTGTAGGGGCAACACGCTAGCATGTCCGTGATGGACAGATTGTTAATGGCTGGTCTATGTCGTAGCTCATAAGACATCCAAACGTGTCACCTATATTTCTGCTTGAAAAATCAAATATGGGCTTTTCCATCTAGTATTAAAAAATGTAGTTGTAGACTAGATACTTTACATCACCAGCTCAATATGATGTTCACCCAGATTGAAAACTATTGAAGTGTTTACTCACCCTCATGTCATTCCAAACCCGCTCATCTTCAGAACACAAATGAAGGTATTTAGATAAAAGTAGCCTAATACATCCTTTCATAGACAGCAACAAAACTGCATTGTTCCCAGGTCCAGAATAACAACGCAGGTAGATTTTAAAAAACAGGTCCATGCATCAGGGGTCTCATGTGAACTTGAGAATTTTCACTCCCGTGTCACCCTCTGCTTCAGACCTGTGTGTATGCCTAACGTTACTGTGAAATTACCACATCAGACTTATGGATCAACAATTCTTCAACTCCTCATTTGCTTTTTGAAAATTTATTTTAAGAAGCTTCCCAATGGAAACTGTAAACAGTTCATCACGATATGTAGGATTTACAGTTCAAAATATCATGTTAATTTGTGTTCAAGATGAAACAGTTATGGAAACACAACTAACATCTTATTGAACATAAGTTTATTTTCATCACCAATTATCATAGTAGAACAGCTTTCTCAAGCAGTTTGTGATGCATTTGGAAACAGGAGATGAGTGGTCTAATGTGCTACCTGGCTTGAGAATGAATGAATAAATGATGCTTACTTTTATTCATTATTGTGTATTGTTGTATTCTGAATGCTTTACAGAATTCATGTGGGCCATTTTAATCTAGATTAATCTAGATTAATTCCAAAATTAATCTAGATTAATCTAGATTAAAAAATCATCTATGCCCACCCCTGTTTCTCAGTATAGCAGGGAATGTTAGTCAAACTTTGACTAGGTTAGTTGTGTATATAGGTTTATACTGTTTTATTTATTAGTATGTCTGTTCAAAGTTATCTGGGTGGTCCTGTAACACGACATCTGTATATGTCCACACATGTGTGGAATCACAATAAACCTCAACTTGACTTGTGTACTATTGCAACACGCAGCATGCGTACTGTGCATATTAAGCAGGCGCAGTCAGCTCATAAGACAAACGTGTCAGATATTTCTGCTTGAAAAATAAAATATGGGTTTCCATAGTATTAAAAAATGTAGTTGTAAGACTAGATAAAATCACCGATTAAAGGGTTAGTTCACCCAGATTGAAAACTCTGTCATACTCACCCTCATGTCATTCCAAACCCGTTCATCTTCAGAACACAAATGAAGGTATTTAGATGAAATCCGAGAGCTAGTCAGATCTTTGGCGTTCCATAGCGCACAACTGCATTCAGAATCCCAGGTTCGAGACCCGGACAAGATAGATTGGTAAAATAGTCCGGGAGGGGTGTTCATACTAGTTTTAGCATTCCAAATGAAGCGCTTATGCACTCAACTTTGTGAGTAAAGAATACAAAAATAAAGACTTATTCAACAATTCTTCAACTCCTCATTTGCTTTTTGGAAAGAGTATTATTATGACACACGCTTTCCGTTTCATGTTGTGTTGGATTTCATCTAAAAATATCTTAATTTGTGTTTCGAAGATGAACGAAGGGTTTATGGATTTGGAACAACTAACATGAGGCTGAGTAATTAAAGACATAAGTTTCACTTTTGGGTGAACTATCCCTTTAACCAAACAAGCCAAACACATACTGCTTAGTAGTGTGAGTGGAAACATGCAAATGTGCTTGCAGTGAATGAATGAATAAATGATGCATTTATATAGCGCTTTATTGTGTATTGTTGTACACCCTAAGTGCTTTACAATCATGTGGGATCTTTGCTTTTCGGAATCTCTGCATATTTCGGAATAGTTACAGATCATCCGGATGCTGCAGCTGTTTCTCAGTTAGCAGGGAATGTTTTCACAACTTTGACTAACGGTCTGGTATTCTCTCAAAGTTTTGATATTATTAGAATGTTTGTTCAAAGTTATCTGGTTTTTAACAACAGAGATATGTATATGTAACGGATGTGTATGCCCGTGGTGTCAATGTAAACCTATGTACAGTTCCCCTTTGACCTTTTAGAAATGTTCAGTGTTAACTGACGCTAGAGGCTGTAGCACTATTTATACGCCCGCCTGCGTGGGAATCCTGGGTTCGAGACCCGCTCGGCACTAGATGTTGTCAAAACATTGTGGACCCGGGAGGGGTTGTAATCAATGTTTTTACCCTAAGACGGAGCGAGTTTGTTTCAGGGAGGTGAATTTATTTATTTTTAATGTTACTACTGTCAATGTAACATTCACTCCTGACTGGTAGCCATTGACTTTCCTTAGTATGGAAAATATTATGGAATTTAATGGTTAACAACATTCTTCAAAGTATCTTCTTTGTGCCTCCCAACAGAAATGGAGAATTCCGGGTTCGAGACAAGATGAGGGTGAGTAAATGATGAAAAAGTTAATTTTTGGGTGAACTGTCCCTTTACATATCTAGTTTTAGCATTAACCAAATGAAAACACATTTTTAATCCTCAATGCTTTGAATGTTTAGTGAAGCTGGAAACCCACATTCGCTTCATGTTGTTAGTTGGGTCACGGCTTGCTTAAAAATCGATCCGCCATTTTCATTTTAATCTTTCATGAATGTGAGTGTTTGATAATCACTGACCAACCAGGTTGTTATTACAAAAGAAATATGATACAAAACACAACAGGACATCAGATGCAGATTTCTTATTAACTATTAACTTCCTAATAAATCACAAATATTTTACACTTCCCATAATAACAAAATATCAATAATTAAGGTAATATTTTTCCAAACACTGTTAACTTAATTTAATGACCCTTGCTGAAAATGGGGCAATATTAATTTTTTCACCTCCATCCTTATGTAATTATTATTATTATATTAACTTGAAAATCGATTTTGGAAATTTGTTAATTGATACTAATTGCTAGAAAACTGAGTCGCGGTTCATATGTGAATCGATTTACCCTACTATGTAGTATATGCATTTTATAATGTTATTTTGTCATTCATAATCAGATTCTGATAGCCCCTCCCCCTCCGCTACATAACTACAGCTGCAACAGTTGTGCATGAAGTGTCCAACATTCCCCCCTTTTCCGGTTAATTACATAATCCAGATATGTACAGTTCCCCTTTTCTTTTAGAAATGTTCAGTGTTAACACTAATCACACTATTTATACTACTAAATGGCATAGAATAGTGCACAAATTGGGATGCACCTAATGTTGTCAAAACATTTGCTCAGAAACATTATACATCATTTATGAATGTTTTTACCCTAAGACGTTTTAGTTTGTTTGTCCAAGGTTTTTTATTTATTTATTTTTAATGTTACTACTTCAAAAGTAACATTCCCATGTTTACTGGTAGCCATTGACTTTCCTTAGTATGGAAAATATTATGGAATTTAATGGTTAACAACATTCTTCAAAGTATCTTCTTTTGTCTTCAACAGAAATGGAGTAATTCATACAAGTGTGGAACAAGATGAGGGTGAGTAAATTATGAAAAAGTTAAATTTTTGGGTGAACTGTCCCTTTAACATTCTCATAACCGTGAAAACACATTTTTAATCCTGGATGCTTTGAACGTTTAGTGAACATTGGTAGAGTCACACCGCTGATGAAAAGCGGTTTTGTAAAGTCGATTGCATTGTGAATTTAATCTCTCATGAATGTGAGTGTTTGATAATCACTGACCAACCAGGTTGTTTATTACAAAAGAAATATGATACAAAACACAACAGGACATCAGATGCAGATAAAACAAAGAACATTACATACTTTTTACACAAATTGTGCCTTGGCCTTAGTTTTAATATACATAAATCTGTGCCATTTACATTAAGGAGACAATTATAGTCTGCAAAGAATGTACTTATTTGTCTTCTAACTTGGAATATAGTCCAGTGGACTCTGTAGGACAGCACGTGTCTTCAGAGGACAATCGATTTGCAGCACTGACTCACTGCACATGTCATTTATGGATGCTTTCACCGCCGCAGTTCTGCCACATTTTAAAGAATGAAGGCTTATGTGTGGTTTTAGTGGTGTAACAGGACATTCTGGTGTCACCATCACATGATCTTGCTCAGGAACCCTGGAGAAGTGCCACAACTGTGTGTCCTCTTGCTGCCGGTGTGTCTTCATGTGGGCATTTCGACTTTTCACCTTCAAAAACACCCTATGAAACAAGGCAATCGTGAATCAGACCGCAACCACTGTGATTCATAACCGTATGAAGATGTTTCTGTGTTTGACTCAGGAGATGGCTTACTTTCCACACTCGTTGCAGGGAAAGATGACAGCTGAATCAGTATCTCCACTGGTGGTGCTGGAGGGAGAACTTCTCACAGAAGCCGAACCCAAAGGCAGGGTCAGCGTGGACGCTCTGTTTTCAGCCGGAGAGCTACAGAGCAGCCGGAGATTGGTCTGGGTCCACGTTTCTTCATTCATCTGCTGTGAGAAACAGACATTTTACCCCAAAACAAATGGTCTGTAATTACATACTTGTTCCAAATCCATTTTTCCATAAGATAGTTAATAATTAGCAAAATGGCCAAGCAAACACCATAAATCTTAACCTCCATGCAACTCATGCGCTATATTCCAAGTCTTCCAAAGTCATATGATAGCTCGGTCTGAGTTACAAACTAAAATTGTCATTTAAATGAATTTAACCTGGAAGATTATATGTTGGAACTGGTGCTTTTAATGTGTTTTTGTTTTTAATGTTTTTGGAGATTGACAGAAATCGTTGTATGGAAAAGTACACTTTAGAATACCTTCCAAAAATTAGTACTTATTATGGAAATATTTTTTTTATAAGGCTACATTTGAGTGTTAACTGAATGTAATGTTCAGACACTTAATGGCATGTTAAGTTACAATAGTTTTAATTGATTTTACATGCAATAATATGACATTAAGAGTGTTTTTGACACACTTAAGTAGAACTTAAGTACATCTTTGTTTGTAATTTTTATAACTAATTTATTAGTTTGGTTTATTATATATGGTATTTTTTATAGTATATGGTTTCTGACAAGCGTTTATGGTAAGTTAAAATATACTTTAATTTCAAATTTCAATTAAAATGTGTTAACTTTAAATGCAATATAAATAACAGACTACATTTTTTATTATAATCAAGTGACAAAAGATTATTAGAACATAATCATTTGACATTATTATAAAGTGTACTTCTTAAAGTGTACTTAAATGTGTTAAGAAACATAGTTATGAAAGTGTCTCTTAAAGTACACTTAAGTGGTCTTTTATGTAATTTATATAATCTGCAAGTACAGTTTTTTTTTATTAATATAAATATATTTCAAAAATGTAAAGTACACTGCAAGTGTACATCCAGGACCTGTAAGCACACTTGTTTTTCAGAAGTGACCTGTGTGACAAAATCTTTAAAATGTCTTATTTTGTGCTCCACAGAACTGCATATGGATTTGAAACATCTTGACGGTGAGTAAATAATAATAAATAAAGATAGGATGCCATTTTGGATTATTATTGTCAAATCATCTTATGTAGGGAGATCTTAATTTTTTAAAAAGTTTGAATCCTAAACTGAATATCAATTACAGTATATAGTTAGCATAGTGTCTTCTCCATTATTAGAAACATGTCACATTGGCTTTTGTAACACGTTTCTAATAATGAAGACTTTATTAGGCTACTGTATACATATTGCTACACAATCACACTACCTAGATTAATACACAGTACAGGTTTGACAGAATGCAGAGGCAGTAAACAGCATATTTGAGAGAAAAGGTGTGAGCCTACTAGTAAATGACAGGAAGTGGAGAAAGCACCTAGAGGTTTCAGTATGTACACCCGCTCACATACTCACAGAGTGAGAGTTCGACTCTTCACAGACAAACACGGCACTGGAGTTTTCTGGTATTTCAGGCTCCCTGGTTTTTCTGTTGGCTTCTTTATTTGGCTCTGCAGTGGTGTTTATCAGCCAACCTCCCTAATTCATGAAATATATAGACTATGCATGAAAACATATTTGAAAGTCACTGTATAATGTACTAAGTGTGACCATGGAAAGTATGTGTACACCTAAATCACAACGAAAAAAGCCTGAATGTCATTCAATTAGATAACTTATGTCATTTGCACCCTTTTTTAAATAATACTTTCTTTTCCAATGCAATGCAGTGTCTTAATTGTGTCAGGTGAAAGCGGTGACATGAGATTCAGATGAGTATGAGCAGTAAAACTGTGCTTAACTCACCCGCTGGTCTCGAACAGGTGTAGACAGAGCCGTACTGACTCTCGTACCCAAGCGCAAACGCTTTTTCCATGTGTAATAGTATTCGACACACTGAGACACTGACTTTGTCTTGACCTAAAAAATTTAATCTCACAGTCACTACACCACAGGGTCACAGATTATTCTTAAATCATTTATGGAGAACAAAATATTAAATGAATACAAGGTTTCTGCAGGTCTTAAAAAGTCGTTATATGTCCGTTTACTAATATTCGTCCTAGACAAATATTACTTTACTTGAGGTGCAATGTTAGAAATGTTGGAAAATAACTATTAAGTGGGTTTATGCTTAAAACAATAACAAATATCTGTCAGTGAGGTATGAAAATGTTTCCCTTTTGAATTAAGCAGATTTTTCTGAGCCCATTGGCAGATTTTTGGTATTTTAATCGTCAACTCACTTTATTTTGATGAGTAGTTGACGAGGAAATGTATCTTGATTTAAGAATCTTGTGCACTGAAAACAAGATCAAAATACTTGTTTTGCTCTGTGATCAGTAAAATCTATTTCCATATTCCAGTGGATTAGCAGAGCTATTCAAGACTTGAGGTATTCTGGTTACACTTTATTTTAAGGTGTGCTTGTTACAGTGTAATTATACATCTAAGTATTGAGTAATATTAACTACATGTACTTACTATATGGTTAGGGTTACATGCATGTAATTATGCATGTACTATTAATATAATGTGTAACAAGGACACCTTAAAATAAAGTGGTACCTTATTTCTTTGTAATATGAATTAAAAAGTAATAGAGATCTGTTTTGAAGTGTTGCTAATACGAGACATTTACATTTAGAGAACATAAAGTATTGCCGCATTATGTTCCATTCAATTTATTCCTTACATTTTCTTGAAAGTCTTCATAAGTACCTTCAGAAACCTGCACAAACCTTTTAATATTAATTGACCACAAATACCATTTTCTGGAAAAGATAGAAATCTTTGGGATGACTTAAAAGAGCTTTGTTCAGCTGGCGTTTTTCCTGAAGCGTCCATCTGTCTGATCCTAGTTGATGAGAAGAGGAGAAGAAAAGCTGTAATGTGGTGCATTCAGAAATGCATGTGTTTAGGGCCGGATTTACTAAACGGGTCAAGTTATTGCATGAGAGCGCAAACATATAAAAGCACCGATAGGAGTGGAAAGTTCTGCGGCTGATCTACTGACAGTGTGCAGATTAAAGAACACAGACAGGTCTTTTCTGTAAAGACCAATGCAATCCACCATGAACAGCTCAAATTAGTGTCTGGTTTAAGACATGCTTTTTTGGGGGCGGGAAACAATAGCGCAAATACCAGTAAATCGACTGGCACAAATATTAGTAAATCACATTGTGTGAGTCATTTAAATACTTTCCTCTCATGAAGTTAACATCTGAAATGGAAACTCCTACAAATGCATATGCAATAAGATCAGCCACAAAAATATCTGTGTCCACATCTTTTCAGCGCTAATCTTTCACTGCGCGTCTTTAGAAAAAAGTTTGAAATGCCAAAAGAGGGTTTGATAAGAGCTGTTAGTAAATCTGGCCCTTAGTTTACAGTCTTCTATATATAATTTAGTATTTCCTCAGGAAGGAATACTTGCATATAAGAATAACACAGTACAAAGAGAGACAAAAATAGTATTTTTTGAGGGTAAATAAAAACAACGCACCTGCGTAATGATAGTCTGTTTTGGGGCTTGATGTGCTTCTCGGCGGCGTTGGCAGGAGAAGCTTTTCAAGGGTATTCTGGAACATGATAGTTATTTTAAGGCTTTTTAGAGAACAAGTTTTAGTGCCAGGAACCGATAACACGCTAAATACTAACCATAAAATCTCCTCTGCACTCAAAAAGACAGTGCAGGACATATTCTGTGTTTGCTCCGCCGCCTGGTAGCACACTAGAGCAAGCCATCTTCAGAAGATCGTCCACTAACAGAGGGAAGAAGTCAACAGTCATCAGATATCACTGCTTTCTTTTTCCTTAATGTGCACAAAAATAAATTAACCATCTAAAAATTGATATTTTAGACTCTAAAACTTGCATATCATAGTAATGGGGTACATTTGTATTTTGTGTAGCATTGTTAGCCAGTGTTAGCAAGTGTTGTAGAAACTATTTAGACTCAGAAATCGAAAATAAATGTACTCAGAAGAGAACCTGCGAGTAACACGTTGAATTAAACGTGAAATTTTGTATTTTGCATTTTTTTGCAAAACATACTCAAATAATTTTTCACAAATATTTTTCCCCAGTGCAATGAACTCAATTACTTGACTGAAGAATGATTTGATAATGTTTTGCTTTGCAGCATGTCTAAAAATAGCCGTTCTGCATTATAAAATCACCGCATGTGTCCTAGTTGCTGCATTTAACTCAATGTGAGTTTGGTTACCTTTCTGCTGGTTATCAGGGGTTTCTAGGTCTTGGGTAGTCGACCACAGAAGAACAGCATTATGGGTATCTTCCGCTGTGAGGGTTTGACTCTTAATGTCTGGGAGCTTTGCTTGAAACTCCTCGCCAACATTTATCCGACTATAAAGAACATGTTATTGATTATTCATTTTATATTTGAACATGAATTTTATGAACAGTTATTGGAGTCCATTGAAGTTCAGTATATGGAGACAAATCCTGGAATGTTTTCATCAAAACCGTAATTTATTTTCGACTGAAGAAAGAAATACATAACATCTTGGATGAGATTGGGTGAGTAAATTATCAGGAACTTTTCATTTGAAAGTGAACTAATCCTTTAAGGTTATTTCATTTTATATATATATATATTTAGTCATATCGCTGAATTATACGCTAGTGCTAAGCAAATCGTTTACAAGCTATAGCACATTTTAGCATGCTAAAGTCTGCTCCAGTTCTTCACCAAAATTAATTGAAACAATTTTTTGCCATTAAACAACTACCTACAGTATGAACACCATACCAACTTCAAAGCAATGCCCTGGCAACAGACCACAACACCACAACCCGGTAACTTTTGTCATGGCCACCACTTATGTAACACATAGTTTCGCTAGTGACATTGAATTTACTCATTAATTAAAAACATTAAAATGCTTACGGTGTTACATTAACCACTTTCTCTCTTGCAGTCTCACCACAGTCATCCATATGACCTGTTATAGACAAACATGGAGAATGCATATTATAATTAGAAAAATACAGCTACTGAAACAATGCATGTAAAATAATTCAGTAAAAACAACTCTTTAATCTTCACTATTGTAATAAAATATTTAGATATCACGCTGATAAGTTTGACTGCATTAACTAACCAGCCCCATCTGCTGCAGACTCGACCCCGCTGCTCTTGCCTCTTCCACTGATGGCGCTGAAGAGACCTGATCCCGGGCGTACGGGGCTGAGCATGGGTGGAGGGGTGTAAGGCACATCGTCCCCCATGCTGCTCGCCGTCCTGAGCTGACTGCAGAAGAGCACAGCACCTCTGGACTCCTGACCGGCGCTGGGCGGAGGAATCATCAATGGGACCAGACAGTGGCGGTACCTCTTTTTCACCTGCTTTGGAGCACATTCTCCATCTGAGAGAGATCTCTTTATCTAGAATGTGTTATGTGGGGGGTAAGGTTTCGATAACATTAAAATCGGTCAGATTTACATGAATCACCCAAAAATGAAAACGAAAAAAGGAAAGTTGGTAACCAAACAATTGCTGGTAGCCATTGACTTCAATAGTACTGAACAAAAATACTATGAAAGTCATTGGCTATGGGGGGTGAGTAAATGATGACAGGATTTTCATTTTTGGGTGAACTATCCCTTTAAGAAACACAAACAGAATTTGTTCTCATAACTTCTACATCATCTAGTTAAGTTGTTTTAAAGTGACCAAATTAAGTAAATTCAAAGTGGTTCCATGAGAGTTCAAGGATTAGTTCCCGCTTAAATAAAAATGTCCTAATAATTTACTCACCCTCATGTCATCCGAGATGTTTATGTATTTCTTCAGTCGAAAATAAATTGTTAAAAATCAAATGGATATGGTTTATAAACACAAATGCTCGCCTGTTCTGTGATGCGCGTTCATGACGTCATGTAATACGTAATTACGCTGAAAAGTTGAACGTGCAAATACTAAGTCAAACGCCTTTTACAAAAATGGAGCTACAACTCAACGAGTTCACGGTAAAACAACGATGTCGGACGATTTTGAACTTTGAGGAGAAGATGAGATGAAGCCTACGTCAAGTGTGACCTTTTCAGCGTAATTACGTGAAGTCTCAGAACAGGCGAGCATTTGTGTGTTTATAAAGCATATACATTTCGTTTTTTATCAATGACCAATCGTTCTGCTAGATAAGACCCTTATTCATCATCTGGTATCGTTTATAGCCCTTTGAAGCGGCACTGAAACTATCATTTTGACCGTGAACCGTTTGGAGTCCATTGAAGTTCAGTATATGGAGACAAATCCTGGAATATTTTCATCAAAAACCATAATTTATTTTCGACCGAAGAAAGAAATACATAAACATCTTGGATGAGATTGGGGTGAGTAAATTATCAGGAACTTTTCATTTGAAAGTGAACTAATCCTTTAAGGTTATTTAATTGTATATATATATATATTTAGTCATATCGCTGAATTATACGCTAGTGCTAGCAAGCAAATCATTTACAAGCTATAGCACATTTTAGCATGCTAAAGTCTGCTCCAAATCTTCACCAAAATGGGAACCCACTCTAATTGAAACAATTCTAAATTTAATTTAAAAATATTTAAAATTAATTCATACAATTCATTTGTTTTCTTAAAAAAAGCTAACACTAAGATTAGAACCAATCTTGTTGTATTCTATCTATTTGTTTTCTTTTTATTTATTATATCATTTATATAATATACCTTGTACGTGTACTGTGTTGATTTTGATTGCTTCTATTGTCCTCATTAATAAGTCGCTTTGGATAAAAGCGTTAAAATAAGCCCAACAAAGTTTAATTTTAACCTTAAACACTATCAAGTCTCTCCTGTTGTCAAATACAAAATATAATACTTAATTTCAACATTCTACGGTAATGCTTTATTTTAAGGTGTCCTTGTTACACGTTACATGTACATACTATTATAATAACAATACATGATGAATGAATACATGCAAGTAACCCTAAACCAAAGCCTAATCCTAACCCTAATCATATAGTAAGTAGTTAAGTAATATTACTCAGTACTTAAATGTATAATAACATTGTAACAAGGACATCTTAAAATAAAGTGTAACTCATTCTACTCTCCATTAAAAGCTATGCAAAGCAAACAGTTTCAGTTCAGCGCTGGTTCACATTCGCCCTCCTTAATTCAATCTGGTAGATTGTACATTATAGAGGTTTACATGAACTGAATGCAAAGAAATAAAGTTTAGAATAGAAATATAATTTTGCTGTGTAGATCTGATCACAAATAATATGATGGAATTGGACAGTGTTTGTAGTCCCATGTTTCAGTATTTGACTACTTGAATTGGAGGCAGTAGTCAAATACCTAATTTCATTTTAAAACACCTTTTTCTTTTAATACGCATTTCCTATTAAAACAGAGCTGGGCAGGATATATTAAAGCTATATTAAATTTACATCTCTTGTTTTTTTATGGAATATTGTTGTATTTATTGTAAATTATTTATCCATACATATTGCAGCATCCATGTGCCCCTTGTAATTTTTAATCCAAAAGTCTTCATAAGAATGAAGTTTTACATTTAAAAACATTTTGAGCATCAGCAGTCTATAAATTCTTAGGCTGTCGAAGTGATGTTTCAGATCTCATTGTTAAAGCTTTTAATTTTCTAAACAGCTTTTAAAAATAACTATGAATGCCAGAAACTCACACAGGAAGGGTGGTTTTGTACCGACGGGAGGGGCGACTGTGCACCAGACTTAATTAAACCGCTTCGTTCCTCATCTTCCTGCTGGTACAGAAGGCTGAGCGTGAGCTTGGTTGGCGTCTGGTAGTCCGTGACAGGTATTGACACAGGTAAGACGATGGGGTTGCTTTGAGCAGCCTCAGACAGATGAATGTGCCCGTTTCTCTGTTAAAACAAAGAAAGAAATACCAAGCAATAAGGCAAATCAGCATGCAAGTTTTCACTATCCACTGATGATCAAAATGACTCTGGTTCATACCATTTTGAGGGATGTGGGGTGTGTCCGCAGACCTCCATGTGAGCGCATGTGACCGTTCAGAGCGGGGAGACTTTTGAACTCTCTGTGACAAACAGTGCATCTCATCTTTGCATGAGATCCGTCCTCTCTCGACAACCCAGGTTCTGCTCTACAGAAATCCAAATCCACATACTATATTAGATATCAATAATATGAGTGGAGCATTGAGTTTTTCATTTTTTGCCACAGTTGCATTTGCTTGCATACTAGAGGACTAGAGATATTATATATTACACACAAAAAAAACAATGGTGTGGAAACAGTTTTCACTCAGGCACTGCTAATAAAAATAAAATACTAAAGGCATCAAGTGACACAAGTGCAATTTTGAAGCAGAAACACTGCAATTGTATTTTATTAAACATACTCCAGTAATCCACTGCTACACATGACCAAATATTAATTATGGTTGTCACTGCACCAAGTTGGTTTAAACCCAATAACAATTGAATAACAAGACCTTAGCTTTCATAATTCTCAATATCACCAGATGACGAATTAATAATGAATTATACAGTTACGGTAACACTTAAAGCCTTTATGTATAATGCATTGTAAAAGTAGTTTAATGCTTTAATTATAACACTTACTAATTCAATTGTTACACTATGCATTTTAAATTCTGTAATAATTATTTACGACAAGGTATGTGTAATGCATTACAATGCACATTAATAATTCTTTATAATGCATTATACATAAAGGCTTTGAGTAAAGTTTAAGTATACCCAACCTTTACATTACTTTATATTATATCCAACTTTTTGTCACGAAATGTAACTATATTAATATCCAGTTCTTTATATAAAGTATGGTATATATATATATATATATATATATATATATATATATATATATATATATATATATATATATATATATATATGTGTGTGTGTATACATAATATACTTATTTAATATCAAAACTATATTATCACCCAGCTCAAATCTGCTAAATGTGATTATAAGTCAAGTCAAGTCTCAAGTCAAGTCTAGCATACATACAGAGAATTGAAACTGCGTTACTCTCAGACCCTTGGTGCATACAGTTAACATTAAACACTGACAGTAGACGTTCAAATACAGATAAATACAGTATAAGGCATTAATGTACTGACATTATCAACTTTAACGTCACGATTTTCTGTAAAGCTGCTTTGAAATGTGCATTTGTAGAACATGCTCTATATAAATACGTTTGATTTGTCTAAATGATAGAAGAAGGGATGAAGTCAAACCTGAAATGAGGTGAAATGGCCTCATCTTGAATGTCTGGTGAAGGTGCCTGCAAGGTATTCATGAGAAACCTTTAACTTAAATGCAAATAAGTCTATAATGAAGTAATAAAATCAGAAATACAGTACCTGTGCCCACTGAGGAGCATGTGCTGTGAGATGATGAAAAGGATCTCCCCTCATAGTCATCTGTGGAAGAGTTTTACAGACCCCTGAGCTCTTGGTTTGGTAGAGTGGACTGCAGAGGTCTTCTCTCCGGCGAGGGAAGTTAAAACCAGATTGATCTTCTTTGGGACTAGTGAACACGGGTGTGTTGGGTGCCGAGTGACGAGCATCGTTAAACATGTTGTTTTGCTTTGCAGGGATCGATTGCACGTGATCTTGCGCGAGGTAAGGATTGCCGGGTTGGGAAAGCAAACGAAGATGTTGTTGGTCTTGGTAATGGAAGATCTGCTGCTCTGGCACTTTGAAGTCTTGCCGGTGGTCATAGGTTGGCGATTGAGCAGGTTCATGAGAATCCAGATGAGTTTTGTGTGCATAAATCCCTCTTTGTTGTTGATTCAAGGCCATCGGATATGGCGTTGGGTGACTTTGATAGCCATGCCAAGAGCTCTGTGGTTTTTGGAGACTCCTGTTTACCTGCTCTATGTTGTTTAATTTCTGTTCTTGTTGCTGGTATCCATAGTGAAACTGTTGATGGTTTTGGTAAAGGCCGTGCATTGAGTTTTGGCTTTCTGATGGATGGAAGCCGGTCTGATTGCATTGACCTTGAATGACCATTGGGTTAAAAACTGGAGACTCCAAACTTTGCCTGTCTGATCTTTCTGGGAGACTTTGAGGCATGTGCAAAACCCCTGAAATGTGATTTTCCGGTGCTTATCATCTGTCCTGTAGCTATCGCCAAAGAGAAGTTCAATGTTTTTTGTAGGGAAGGCCTTTGAGAACGGGTCCAGCCTTTGAGCATGAGAAACACTGCCGCTGTCTTTGCAGGTCATCGATGAGTTGTTCTGACACGTGATGTTAAACGGATAGATTCGAGACGTCTCGGGTAGTTCTTCATGAGGAGAAGATCCCCATGATGATGTCCTTACAAACTGATTATATTCCCAAGTCCCTCCACTGTTTGGCATCTCAAGCATTGGAGAAAGTTCATGTCCTGGAGTGCCCGGAGATGTTAGCTGCTCGTGGTTGAGTGGAGGAGACATTGGAGATGATTGGATCGAGTTTATGTTTGGTACACCATAGTGAGGTGCACCCAGTGTACTTGGGCTGTGCTGGAACAAATAGGTCCCGTTGGAGTGGTTTGTGAACTCATTCGTCTCATACAGGTTTTCTGTCATCTTCAGAAAGATTAAAATGACACTTCTGTATTGTTAAACTAATGGCTTGAGGGCACGTGATTACATACTGGTTTGAATGTCACTATAAAAGAGTCGAATGTTTTTTCCGTCATTCGTTGTTTAGTCTCTCAAATAGTTCGACTGGTTTCAAGAATAGGTTTTTCCTGTAAAATGAGAGAGCAAGTTGTTATACTTTGTTGAACATTTTCAAAGACAATACTTTTTGTCTTTTAGGAATGACCTGCACCATTTAAGTGTGCACAAACCTGTGTTAAGATGTATGCTGTCATTCAAAGGTTTGAGGTTGGTAAGATATTAATAGTTTCATCCAGCGAGGGTGCATTAAATTGATCAAAGGTGACAAATGTATAAATACATTTATAATGTTAAAAAAGATTTATATTTCAAAGAAATGCTTCTTTTGATCTTTCTATTTGTTTCAAAAAAATATTACAGTTTTGACAAAAAAGTTAAGCAGCATGTCTATTTTAATCATTGATCATATAAATAACTGTTTTCAAAACTGATAATAATCAGAAATGTTTCTTGAGCATTAAATCAGTATATTACAATGATTTCTGAAGATCGTGTGACACTGAAGACTGGAGTAATGATGCTGAAAACTCAGATTTACATCACATGAATAAATTACATTTTACAGTATATTACAATAGAATACTTATTTTCATTTCCAACAATATTTCACGATATCATCTTTTATGCTGTATTTTTGATTAAATAAATGCAGCCTTAGTGAACACAAAATACTTCTTTCAAAATAATTTTAAAAGTCTTACCAACCCCAAACTTTTAATCAGAAATTTGTATTTTATGTTCACTTTAAAATAAATTGTTCACAATTTATTGCAATTCATTTTTTTTTCAAACACTTGTCAAAGTCTAGATCGTGTCTAAAATGAATTAGTTCATTTTTCATACAAAAAGGAATCTGTCTTTAGCAAGTTAATAATATCTTATTTTTCCACCCACAGCAGATACAGTAAATTCACACCATGACTCAGTCTGAGGCTTCCTCTCACATCTAGAATATGAAGTTCAGACACCATCTTATCACTTCCTGTCACATGGTTTGCCTAGAACATAGGACGGCAGTTTGATCAGTATCTAAGCTCTTTGAAAGATGTTGCTGTCCTAAAAATCATTTTCATGAAGAAACGTTTTCTCATTAATTTAAAATATCTCAAACCAATTCTATGGTGTTTAAATGCCTTAAAAATGTACTTGTAAAAACATTTTCCACCTATAAAGTATTACCAATCTGAGGTTTGTTTGCAAAAATGCACAGAAAAACACGTGCATGTACGTTTACTCGTGTGCTTTAGAAAGGCCAAGTGTTGTTCACGAGTGTTGTTTGAACAAAGTCTACACACAGATCATTGATTAACACAGCATCTCAGTGTCAAAGGCTCAAGTGTGCTTTGTGGTTTCAGAAGTTTCCATCTTCGCTTTAGTCGTTTTACTGAGTGTGTGAAGCCGTCAGACTCTGACCGGTGGAACAAGCCGACTGTTAGACCTTTAGAAATAAACTTAAAAGCAATGCGTGTATGTAGCGACAAAAAAAGATCTGTACCATCTCGAAAAATAACACTACTGAGGCACAACATCAACTCAACCCTCATCTATTGTTTTTAAATGATTAGCTAATCAGCCTTTGAATTAGTGCCAATTACATTTACAATTGCATTTATTTATTTAGCAGAGGCTTTTGTCCAAAGCTACTTACAAATGAGGATAATCACTTGCAAATTAATGTATTACATTTTATTCATTTTATATTTATTTATTTTAATGTTATATTTTTTCAGTTTCTTATTTTTCTTAATGTTTATTTTTTCCATTGAATTGATTTATTTATGCTTTTTGCTCCCTTTTCTTCTTGGTGTAACACATTCAACCTCATTGCATGATCGTGTCCATGATGAAGTTCCTGTGGATTCAGTAGTGGAGCAGCATCTCACGTTTACTGTGGCACGGTTAGAGTTCTTAGAGTTTTGAGTCCTGTTGGAATTTGTTCTCTGTCAAATTGTTGTCATGGAATGTTGGAATGTATCATCAATGATGAAGAAAATTCTACAGCAGTATCAAATTATTATTACAGTTCAAAAGTGATATTTGTTATTGCCTTTTTCTAAGCATAAAATTATAGGTGACTTTTCACAATTATGACATCTGCATTATTATTATTACAACATTTTTAATTAGACATTTTCATATAAGAATACTTTGCATGAAATTTAAATTGTGTCAATTCATGTGTGTGCCCAGGCACAAATGAGATGACAAAAATAATATCTGTTTTTATGACATATATGACTGTTTCTTTTCAACATCAGTTGAGCAACATGTTGAGTTGCATCTCAATGGTTTCATTTACGAGCTATCTGAACTTTATCCACTCTTGAGGTAAACCCAGCTTACCTAGTGTTCATAACAGTTCAGTCGGCTTTTAATAACTCGGTTGATGTGTTTTCAGTTACAACCATTTTTAGAAACTGCAGCTTGCATATATGGCTCAAAAGAGACGCATTACCATGTCCGTCTGCGCAATGGTTGAGTTCTTTAAACCATATCTGTACATACAACACAATCAAAGCTTGCAACATCAATCCTCAACCCCATTGAGGTCAATGCATGCAACATCATATAGACTGACAGTATGACATTTCATTCAATTTGCAGTCTGTATATAAACTAGTCTTGACATCTTTAGAAGATGCGCATGCTGCTGCTTTTTGTGATTGAAGGTGTGATAATTACAAATAGTAATGCTTACCTCACTCATTTCTTTATATCCGTAATGCACTTTTTTAGAAAAGGCCGCCCTCTCAAACTGACCCATTAGGATGCACAGAATACCATGTAAGACGCTCTGGATATCATAACAAACATAGACGAGTCAAACTGCACCACAGATAAAAAAAATAACTCAAAGGCACATCAGAAATAGGAAGTAAGTTCAGTTCATACGCTGACTAAGGAATTATGCCTGTGTCCTCTTATAGCTACAGCAAGTGTCTAAAGGCCTGAGAGGTTCAAGGAAGTTCAGGAAATGTCATCTTTCTCTTTAAGCCGAGAGACTTCCGGTGTTTAACCACAAGCTATTTTCTCAACCTGATCTTTTTTGTCTCATACATTTGTTAGCTGTAAACTGAAGGAGGATAAAAAGAGTTTTTCAGTGTAAAACTTTGCATAGAAATCTACATTAGTACTGTCAGATGTAATAAATGACAGTGTTGTTGTACGTGGCATACTGCACTGTGCGTCTTTCAACTCAATCAAATGTAAATGTACATTATGGTTGCCTTATTCTTGTTTTAGCATGTATTGTCGGCTTGGCCACACTTCTTCTTTCACACATTGAGAAAGGTGACCGTTTCTGTGAATGTGTGCCGTGCTGTGGTGAACGCATACTGGAAGAGATTTGCTGCCATCAACAGTTTCATATAGTGAATAATAGTATGATATGAAGTCATAGACTCATTTAAAGGAATAGTTCACCCAAAAATGAAGATTTGCTGAAATGAACTCACCCTCAGGCCATCCAAGATGTAGATGAGTTTGTTTCTTCATCAGATTTGGAGAAATGTAGCATTCCTTCCCTTGCTCACCAATGGATGCTCTGCAGTGAATGGGTGCCGTCAGAATGAGAGTCCAAACAGCTGATAAAAACATCACAATAATCCACACCACTCCAGTCCATCAGTTAACATCTTGTGAAGTGAAAGCTGCGTGGTTATAAGAAAGAAATCCATCATTAAGACGTTTTTACTTTAAACCCTTGCTTCCATCTAAAATATGAGTCCTCGATCCCTAATATTTCTTTCTCCCGTGAAATAGTCGTCTTCTCTGAATCAGGAGAGCTCAGTTCTAAACAAATATGTGCATGAATGTTGATGTGAGTGGACAACAGGGATGAACTGGAGGAAGTGTTATAATGGATTATGGACTCATATTTTGTCCAGAAGCGATGGTTTATACAGTAGTTCAAACATCTTGATGGATTTGTTTCTTACAAGCAGTGTTGGGGGGGTAACGCATTACAAGTAACGCGAGTTACGTTATAATATTACTTTTTTCAAGTAACTAGTAAAGTAACGCATTACTTTTTAATTTACAAGAAAATATCTGAGTTACTTTTTTTCCATTTATTGACTGACAGAGCGCCGTGTGAACATCATCTTACTGTAGATCTAATCTAGACTAAATGTGAATTCATTCATCTCACTCGCAAAAAACAGATTCAGTATTCATCAAAATGAATTAAAACAGTAAAATGCAAACTCAGAATATGACGCAAACCTGCAATAATTAAATATGTTAAACAACACAAATATATCTAATCTCATTTTATTAACTGATGTGTTTGCTGCTGACCTTTGATGATCCAGTTCAACCATACTAATAAGCAAAAATTACTTTAGATAAACTAACAATTGTGCTTCGTTGTTTTATTGCTGAAGAGTGTTGAACTTCTCCTGTGTTCTTCTGTACAGACGTGATTTACTCCTCCTTCAGTCTGAGATTAATATTTTACACTTTTTGGTGTGAAAGACTTTTACATTTGCTATAAATATAACTTCTTATATTAAAAACAAACAATCAAGCACTGCTCATATTTAAAAAGTAACGCAAAAGTAATGTAATGCATTACTTTCCATGAAAAGTAACTAAGTAACGTAATTAGTTACTTTTTTAGGGAGTAACGCAATATTGTAATGCATTACTTTTAAAAGTAACTTTCCCCAAACACTGCTTACAAGCACACGGCTTTTCACTTCACAATAGTAACTGATGGACTGGAGTGGTGTGGATTATTGTGATGTTTGGACTCATTCTGACGGCACCCATTCACTGCAGGATCCGTTGGTGAGCAAGTGATGTAATGCTACATTTCTCCAATTCGGATGAAGAAGCAAACACTTGATTTTCATTGTTGGATAAACTATTATTTTAATTTAATTGAAATAATTATATGCGCTTTAAATGTTTTTCTTATGTTTGTGCTTCCTTGAAGACTTGTTGATGTCCAGAGAACAGTAGACTTGCGTGCTGTCTTACTAATCTCCATATCAAACCACTAGGTTAAAAATATGCATCATTATAAAATATGATGGCAAAAGTGATGTCACAGGAATCGTGCATGCACAGTCTTATTTATATATGGTCGAGAGCCATTTGTGTTATAAAAAGTGGCATTACTTAAACAGGCACTGGCTGTGTTAGCAATAGCATGCATGACAGTTTTCCAATATCAATCAGAATTAAGTCATAATATGATTTTGTAAGCAACCTGTTTGATATAATGTGCAAATTATGTGCATGCAAACAAGGTCTCTGTTCAATTCACAATTAGCTACAAGTGTCATTAGTTCTCAGCTATTTTCTGTCTTGTCGTGTCTTCCAGTGTTTTCAGTTAGATTTGAATTAAAAATCGATTTATTGTGCAGCATCAAACTTGTTAACTTCTTACCTTAGATTCCACTACTAGGCCTCATTAATTAAGACATATGTCTTCAACTTCAAAATAATGAAACACTTTTTACTTGCAGTGGGGTTTTCATCATCAACATTTTATCTGATCATAAAGTTGCACCTGTTAACTGAAAACTTCTGTTTTATCTGCAGTTAAATACACAAACTACTGCAGTTCGGTGTCAATTAGAAGTTTAGGAAATAGTCAATGAATAATATAACATTACAGGAAGGAATAGCATTTGCTGAATTATTTCAGATCACTCTAATCAAAGCGAAGGTTATACAATGATATTTGTATGAGCCCGAAGGAGATTTAAATCAATATACTAACCTGCTTTCATTTTTGAGCATCGTTAAATATAGTGTTTACAAAAACTGCTGTAGAAATGAAAAGTACTTACCATTTTAGAAAGTGAAAGGAGACATGATGACGCTCTGAATAAAGTTCATGCTTCATCTTTCAGGTGAAGGATCCAATGTTCACACGACACACACACACACACACATCAGCTCTAAAACGTTTTTGTTTGTTTCTAAATAGCAGCTCTGTTTCAAAGAACTAAAATCCATATGCAAATCTGTAATCGGTGAAGAGATCCGCAGTGAACGTCAGCAGTGCCCTCTGCTGTAAAACACACTTCCGTGTCAACATCCTCTAAACACGCTTTCACTATGACACATGGACACCTTTACTGATGAAAACCACCAAACTTTAACATAAGAGTTTATTTGATTGTTTTTACTTTATACAAAAGTTCCCTTTTCAGCTAAATAATAATAATAATAGAGGAAATCCATATATTAAAATATATTATTATTATGCTCTTTATATTCATTACCTCAATTTGCATATTTCATTTAGTTCTCATACAAAACAGTAAAATGTTATATTATAAAATATAAGGTGACAGCATTTTAAAACATATTTCCCTCTAATATGTAACTCAATCATTCATGAAAAGTTTAAGGATTTCAGTCAAAGAAACTTTTTTTGTATGTGATATGACATGTTTAGTGGGGTCAAATTATGAAAATCAATCTTTGAGGATATTCAGTAGGAGAAAATATAGTAAAATATTAAAAACTAACTTTTGAAGACATTCCTGAGAAAAAAATACCCTCACAATTACAGTAAAATGTTGGGAAAACAACTTTTGAGGACATTTATGGGGATAAAATATCCTCACAAATATAGTGTAAAATAATGAAAACTACTTGAGGACATTCATGACAAAAAATATCCTTAAAATATAGTAAAATATTGAAAACTAACTTTTGAGGACATTCATGACATAATACCCTCACAGTTATAGTACAATGTTGGAAAACAACTTTTGAGGACATTTGTGAGGAAAAAAAATCCTCACAAATATAGTAAAATATTGAAAACCAACTTTTGAGGACATTCATGACAAAAAATGTATTCACAATTATAGTAAAATGTTGAAAACCAACTTTTGAGGACATTGGTGAGGATAAAATATCTTCACAAATATAGTAAAATGTTGAAAGAACTTTCAAGGACATTCAAGGAAGGAGGTGTTTGTAATGTAGTTTCTGTGCTCTCTCTCTGTGTGTGTGCGTGTGTGTGTGTGTGTGTGTGTGCGTGTGTGTGTGTGTGTGTGTGTGTGTGTGTGTGTGTGTGTGTGTGTGTGTGTGTGTGTGTGCGTGTGTGCGTGCGTGTTTGTGTGTGTGCGTGCGTGCAGCAGCAGCAGCTCTGATGAAGTGCTGTGAAGTTTGAGGAAGTCAGTGACATGCGTGGGGTGTGTCCAAAACACTCGTCAGGACTTCAGCTCTCACACTGTCAGTTTGGATTCGTATGAATTAATCCAACACCGGACGAGAGAGAGCGAGAGAAATCTGCACTGAACATCAGCTCATGCTCAGGTCTGTGACACATTTACATTTTCTTATTTCAATTAGAGATTTTGACCATTTCAAACCTTGAAGTCAGTGTAGCATTAAAAAGGAAGTTCAGTAGATGCTGATGTGTTGCAAAAATCATTAGATGTTTCCATTTGGCTTCATTTTAATGGTGGTGTTTGCAGAAAGAGTCAAACGTATGAGACATTGTCTGATCGGGTGATTTGCATTTGTATGGATGCTGTGATCGTGATTCATGAATATTGAGCTGATACCATAATAACATGGTCACAATATTTGATTCCAACTAAATGTTTTCGTAGTTTAATAAACCGCAACATCACTTATTTCCTCTTCAAAGCATTTTTGTTAGCATTGCAAAACGTGAATGTTTAACACCTTCACAATTTCCAACACATGCTGTAACATCTCAGAGCCTGATTCCACATGACAGGAAACCAAAGTTGTGGTGCATGGTTTTGATGCATTTAAGAGACGTGTAGTAGTTGATAGTCAAACATTTTCTAGTGGAATTCTCTTAGCGGAGCTTAACCAAGCTGCATTTCACTTCCTATTTTCTTTGAGATATTGAAAAAGACCATTGCTTGCTTGTGCTTGACAACATTTCTGTGAATCCGTCATTATTTTAGCCTGTCATGTTGTCTGTCCTGTGACCCGGAGATCATACGGTAACACAGGAGTTAACTGGTTCACATCAGTCATGGAGCACGTCCAGGTAGGATGTTGCATTAGTCTCTCGTGTGCTGACATGTTGAAATATACTGTGTTTGGTCATGAATGTCATGTGCTTTTATTACTGCTGTCTGGAATAGGAGGATTGCTGTATGAAATGTGAACGAATGCTATTTTAAAACTGATAAAAGCTCCGAATGTTTTGAATAAAACTACATTTAAGTGGCTCTCAAGACACTTATGTCTACAGTCAGATAAATGTATAGAATTATATATTTTTTAATACTTGGAATGGTTTAGTGATCAACAAAATAATAATAATAATTGAATGCAGGTTATTATTATATTATTATTACAAATGTATTTACTTGAGAAATTGTATTTGTTTTTAAGACAAGCTTACTTTCAGACAGTACTAGTATTTATTTAATAGTTTATTATATTTCTTCATACATCTTTTGTTTTAACATCTTTACCAAAACTACATTTAAGCTATTTTTAAGACAGTTAAGCTTAGTGTCAGATAGTATTTATATAATATTAGTTATTATACATTAATTCTGATTTGAATGCCACGCAGTCTAAGAATAATAATAATTAATCCTATATTATTATAATATATCTTTAACATTTTATGTTAGAGTCTGCTGAGCATTAAAATTACTTTTACTTCATAACATTTCTTTGTTTTAAAAATATTCAAACTTCTATTTTTGAATATGTAAATGTAAAAAAAAAACATCCAGATTCTGTTCTCTGCCTTTGATTACTGTATATCAGGAACGGATTCATCCCTAGAATTCCCAATTTTCACGTTCTCATAGTTTATTATTGAGTCACTCATTGATTTCCTTTGGCTGCGTGACGTTCCTGTCTGAACTTGAATGTATTATTTCTCCTCCGTCTCACCACACAGCTAATAGTCAGCTGAGGAGATCCATCTCAAGACAGCCTTTGTAGAGATGTCAGGTGACTCCAGGAGGTTATCATGGAAACCGCCTCTTCCCGGTCCACCGCAGGCGCCCGCCGGTGCCGTGGAGAATAAATACACGGGGCCGGTGAAAATCCTCAAAGTGTGCTTCATCAGCAACAGTGCCAACCCGGGCAAGAACTTCAAACTGGTCAAATGTGAAAGCTCCTGGAATATCAGGGTGAGAAGATGAACGTGCTTTGTTACACATTAATCATGACTGCAATATGAAGCACGTTATCGTGCCCAGCAGCATAACTTCCTGTTGTTATAATGAAGGATCACTTTGAGCATTACGATTTTTTGCATTGATTTCATGATGAATGTTAAATAAAATCAAAATGTCATAATGGAGAAAATGATGTTCTTTTATTAGTAAGACATTCCTTTCATGACAATGATAAGTCAAATTAAACTAATGCAAAAAGCTCTAAACATATAGTTTCTAAACATATAATAAAACCCACAAATGTATAAATGTTTGATTTGAATGATGATTTCATTCTGCAGAGTATTATTCAGTCCATCCTGAACAGCGGACGACTCGGTCCGAACATCAAGTTCTCAGAATGCTACGGTCTGCTGCTCAAACACCTGAAATCAGACGAGGTTCACTGGCTGCACCCGAACCTCACCGTAGCAGAGGTGGAGAAGAGATATGAACAGCAGCACGTCGAGGCGGAGTGGTGTGTGTGTGTGTGTGTGTGTGTGTGTGAGAGTGTGTGTGTGTGTGTGTGTGTGTGTGTGTGTGTGTGTGTGTGTGTGTGTGTGTGTGTGTGTGTGTGTGTGTGTGTGTGTGTGTGTGTGTGTGTGTGTGTGTGTGTGTGTGTGTGTGTGTGTGTGTGTGTGTGTGTGTGTGTGTGTGTTGTGTGTGTGTGTGTGTGTGTGTGTGTGTGTGTGTGTGTGATCTTGACACATGATCACACGATCTTCAGAAATCATTCTAATATGCTGATTTGCTGTACATTTTGTAATATACTTTGGCATTTGAAGGTAAAAATAAAATATATTTTCCATTTGAAATTGATATTTTAAAGGATAATTTACCCCCAAATTTAAATTCTGTCATTCTTTACTGAAAAAATATATAGTTTTTCCAAAAGTTTTTTTATTCTGTTGAGATCAAAAGAAGATATTTTGAAGAATGTTGGTAACTAAAAAGTTGACGGTAGCCATTGACTTCTATAGAACGGAAAAAATACTCCTACCATTACCTGTTCGGTTTCTTTTTGAAGATATCACATTTGAACTATATTTTTCCCAGAATATATTTTTTGCCTTACAGTTCTTACAGTGTTGGAAATCAATTTTGTATATGTTCCTAATCCTGCTTTTGTTTTGCCGTCATGATCAGATATGACTTGAGGATCCGTTACATTCCTCCTGATTTCCTGGAGAAGTTAAAGGATGACAAAACTACAATGATCTACTTCTACCAGCAGGTCATTACCTGTCCCGTAGGGAGTGTTTCTTCACATTTACCACTCCATATCCTGTAACACAAGGAACTCCATATCCACACAGAAAAGTGAAAGAAACATGAGTCACGCCATTTGCACTGAAGCATTGTGGATGTAGCGCTGAAGTGTTCTTGGTGGTTTGCACATCTAAAAGCTGACTGAAGGAGTGTTATTGCTGTTGTTATGCAGGTTCGCAGTGACTACATGCAGCACAGCGCGAGGAGAGTTAGTGACGGGATGGCGGTGCAGTTGGGCTGTCTGGAGATTAGGTATATTTATACAGATGAACTGATAATAATAATAACATTGTTTGTATAGCACCTTACAAGACAAGTTGTTTTATAATAAAAAAGCATTACAGTAAGCACCAAGTCTTTCACATGAAGTAAAAATAACATAATTAATTAAACAAAAATGAAGTTGTACTGAACATTTACTTAAGGCCATCCAATATGTAGCTGAGTTTGTTTCTTCATCAGAACAGATTTGTGGATAAATGTAGCGTTACATCACTTGCTCAACAATGGATGCTCTGCAGTGAATGGGTGCCGTCAGAATGAGAGTCCAAACAGCTCATTACATCACAATAATCCACACGTAATCCACACCACTCCAGTCCACCATTTAACACACTGTGAAGTGAAATGCTGCATGTTTGTAACAAGCAAATCCATAATTAAGGTTTTTAACTTCAAGCCGCCACTTCTGACTAAAATATAAGTCTGTAATCCATAATAACACTTCCTCCAATGAAAGTTCATCTCCTGTTGTCCTCTAACATAAAAATTAACACATATTTCCTTTATCTGTTTTTGCATATAAACAAAGCTTGACCTGTGCACATTTCTCTCTAAAAGACTAAAAAGTTTTTTCTTACAAACACACTTTTAGCTTCACAAGATGTTAACTGACGGACTGAAGTGACTTGTGGATTATTGTGATGTTTTTATCAGATCTCATTCTGACGGCACCCATTCACTGCAGAGGATCCCCTTGTGAGCAAGGGATACAATACAAAATTTATCCAAATCTGTTGGAAAATAAAACTCATCTACATCTTAGATTTCTTAAAAAAAAAACTAATTGATAAATTCGAATATAAAATAGGTGGTAAACATAAAATGCATGACAAAAAATGTATATTCAAACCGAGTAACAATAAAAGTCAGCATAATATGTCTGTAAACACTACAAAGAATGCTTCAAAAAATTATTTTCAAATGACATGCCTTTAATTTTTTCTATTGTAACAAACAGGAGGTTCTATAAAGACATGAATACCAACGGCCTGGAGAAAAAAACTAACTTCGATCTGCTGGAGTAAGTAGTTTGTGTGGTGCTTTAGATAGACCTACTCAAGAATATACACAATGCATTGATGCATTTCTGCTCCTTTCAGGAAAGATGTTGGTCTGGATTTGTTCTTTCCTCAAGAATTGATCAACAGTATGAAGGTGAAAACATTTTCTTGACCTCTTTGAGAATAAAGCAGCATAGCAATCCAATACACACTAACAGCTTTTGTAAATTATGATGAAATATTGTTCATATATGTCTGATACAGCCGAAGCAGCTGCGGAAACTGATCCAGCAAACGTTCCAGCAGTTTGCGTTTCTGAAGGAAGAGCAGTGCATCGTCAAGTTCTTTGAGACATTATCTGTCTTTTCCAGTTTTGATGAAGAGGTTTTTCCTTGTGAGCTGGTGGTAAGATCCCATCATGATGTTTTTAAGTTACAGTCATGTTAAAGCAATAGTTGACCCAAAAATGAAAAGTTGCTGAAATTGACTCACCTCCAGGCCATCAAAGATGTTGATGTGTTGATTTCTTAATGGGAACAGATTTGAAGGAAATTAAGGATCACTTGCTCACCAATGGATCCTATGCAGTGAATGGGTGCCGTCAGAATTAGAGTCCAAACAGGTGATAAAAACATCACAATAATCCACAAGTAATCTACAATCCAGTCCATCAATTACCGGCTAGTGAAATGAAAAGCTGCATGTTTGCAAGACACAAATCCATAATTGCTTTTTCCAGCAAAGAGGTCATCTCATCTGAGCAGAGAAATCTGCACAGATCAAGCACCATTTACAAGTCAAAACAGTCCAAAACAGTTTATATGTGGGTGGATTTTGATGTGAGAGACGACCGTGAATGGACTTTTTCCACTGCAGGAAACGTTGTTATGGAGACACATATTTAGCATAGAAGAGATGATTTAAAGTTTCTTAAACATGCAAGTTTTCGTTAATTGAAACGTTAATCGTGTGGATTACTTGTGGATTATTGTGATGTTTTTTATTGCACACGTTCTCATATTTTCAGCAAATGTACAATTTTGGGTGAACTAATCCTTCACTGATGTCGTTGTGTGTCCTTCACTCTCTGAAGTAGTGTGAGAACTAGTTGTGGGTGGACAGATAAACTCAGTGGCCCCGAAATGTCTTTAGACACCGTGGGCATGTATACAAACGTGTGAAAGTCACTGCATTAGATAAGAGTTTAGAAGCTATTGCCATTAGCAGTTAAATCCTGTAAAAACCCTTCCTGTAACTATGAAGTCCCAAGCTCAGCACGTTTTGTCTTCATTTTCAGTACTATATCTGTATATTCTCCATCATATAAAATCGTCTTGTACTAAGCGTTTTACTTGAAATTCATTCTTGTGTTATCTTTCTGCAGCATAGATAGCATGTGGCTTGCTATTTTGTTATCTAGTACGTGACATTGATATGAGTGTGGTTTAAGTGTGTTCATCAAGCAGCTATGGTTGTGTAAAAGCTGCAATTGTTGCTCAGTGTAACAGTATATTCTTCTGTAGCAAGGATGGAGCGTCTCTGTGGATCTGGTCATCGGGCCCAAAGGTATTCGGCAACGTACAGACAAAAGCTCTGTGGTAAGAAGATCCCCTCACATACGTACATCCCACCGCTCGACCTAAAACACAGCACTCAGTAACCATTTCTATTTTGACAATTAACCACAATGGAAAAAAAATTCATTCAGTGAGAAATCATGCTTCAGTGTTATTTTAGTATCATTAGGAGACATTATAGTTTTATTAATATTTAGAATTAGTATTAATTCCTATATTTTCTGTTTTGATTTTAGTTTTTTGATTTTCAGTGTTTTTAATATGTCTATATAGTGTTTATTCATTTTTATTCCAGTTTTAGTGTTGGTTATTTAAGTACATTATGCTAAACTAAGAATATTGGAGTGTTTTACATGAAATACATATACTTTATATAATTCAGTTTTACTTAAACATATGTGTTTATGTATATTAACATGGTAATTGTATATATATATGTCCTCATTAGCCGGTCTGTCTGGCCACATTTGCACAAATTCGAAGTATTAATTGCATGCCTCAGAATGAGGGGACGACGCTGCTACATATAGATATAGACGGAGCTAAACAGGTAAATGGATCCACTCATCTTCTTGAAATGAATGCTTGATTACTATATAACACCAGTTTACCTTTTCTCACGAAGATTATAATGATGCACGTTAAAAGATTTGATCTTTCTGTTGTCATTTTCAGCCTTTGTCCATCAGCACAGCCTCTCTGGCCATCGCAGAGAACATGGTCGATTTAATTGATGGCTACTGTCGTTTGGAGAATGGAAATGAGACAACTTTAATAGTACTGGCCAAAGGTGTGTGGGTATTATTATTTTGTATTACTAGGTCATGAAACCAACATCATAATGTATCTTAAATTAGTTTCCACTAATTAAACTAATTGAAGTACTTCCTCTGCCTCTGGTTGTTGACTTGCCGTATTAGTGCTTGATCATTACTAGTGTAGAAACACTGTGTGCGCTGTGATTACCAGCATACGAATAACAAACTACTGCTTATGTTCACCAGACAGAGAAGCTAGATTCTCTCTACCTCCTTTACCCAGCAGGTGAGCACTGATGTTTAGCTTTTCTGCACTCTCTTTCATATATATATATACATATACATTTAAAAATGTAAATTATTCTTGTGATCAAAGCTGAATTTTCAGCATCATTACTCCAGTGTTCAGAGTCACATGATCCTTCAGAAATTATTTTAATATGCAGATTTGATGAAAAATAGTATTCTGTACTTATTTGAATATATTAAAATTATATAAAAAAGTTATGATTTTTTGTATTTAATTTTTATCAATATAATATATGATTATAACTTATAACACACACACACACACACACACATGTTGGTTTTTATGGTTTACGGGGACTCTCCATAGGCGTAATGGTTTTTATACTGTACAAGCTGTATGTGCTATTGCCCTACACCTACCCTACACCTAAACTTAGCCCTCACAGGAGACGGTGCATTTCTATTTTCCCTCAAAAAAACTCACTCTGTATGATTTATAAGCGTTTTAAATTATGGGGACACTGAAAATGTCCTCA
This sequence comes from Gymnocypris eckloni scoliostomus, assembly GCA_027564155.1. NCBI lineage: Eukaryota > Metazoa > Chordata > Actinopteri > Cypriniformes > Cyprinidae > Gymnocypris > Gymnocypris eckloni. The sequence continues at coordinate 25,205,477 of CM050428.1, forward strand.
TAAATCACATGTCATAACATACAATCATTGTGTCCTCACACACACACACACACACACACACACACACACACACACACACATCTATGATAATTGAGATGGTTCTGTCTTATTAACCCTGTCTGATCTTATATTGCAAAACAGTATGGAAAACACCAGATCTAACATGGAAAGCCAAAGTATGTAAAGTTAAATATATATTGCAGAAATACTGCCTGTAATAAACACTCTTTTTATAGAAGATATGTTAATCAACATATTGTTATTCCACTATGTTTTTTCCCACAGATTCAGATATTTATGCAGAGATACCAGAGAATACACCAGTTCCAAGTAAGAACCAAATGATATTTTAAGAGCCAGATGAATTGTCATTTATCAAATTATTTGTCATTTTATCTCAAACACTTGTTTTCCAGCGTGTAATTTCAGCATCTCGAGAAACAACATTGTCCTAGGCCGGATTCTGGGTGAAGGTTTCTTTGGTGAGGTGCATGATGGGATCTATAAAAGCAAGGTTAGTGCATCAGTCACACACCTACAGGCCCAAATATTCAGCGAAACGGATCACAAGGATTTAGTAGAAATCACTAGAAACCTATTCAGGTTCAGCTTTCAGGACAGACCTCATGAATCTTGTGTCTTCTTCCAGACAGGAGAGCGAGTGAACGTGGCTGTAAAGACATGCAAGGACTGCTCAGCTGATGTAAAGGAGAAGTTCATGAGTGAAGCTTGTAAGATGATTCATCTTCCACCTGTAGAATCAATACATGCCTGAATAGAATGATCAAAATCATTGTTTTCATGCAGTGATCATGAAGAAACTGGACCATCCGCACATTGTGAGACTTGTAGGAATTATTGAAGAGGATCCCGTGTGGATTGTCATGGAGCTTTACCAATTTGGAGAGGTGAGATTATTTCATTTGAATGATTTCAAGCTTGTCTCGGTTTGTTCATATCCAAGAAAATTGGTAACAAGGAAAATCAGACAAAACTACTCAAGAAATAAGAATAGTATTTTTTTTTTTTTTGTTTATTAAAGCACTCATCCTCAGGTAATCCCAGATGTACATGAGTTGGTTTCTTCATCAGATTTGGAGAAATCTAGCATTACATCACTTGCTCACCAGTGGATCCTCGCAGTGAATGGGTGCCGCCAGAATGAGAGTCCAAACATCTGATAAAACATCACAATAATCCACAAGTAATCCACTCCAGTCCAGCCCATAAATTAACATCTTGTGAAGCGAAATGCTGCATGTTTGTAACAAGCAGAACCATCATTAAGGTTTTAACCTCAAGCCGCCACTTCTGACTTGCATATTAGTCTGTAATTCATAAAAACGCTTCCTCCAGTGAAAGATCATCCTCTGTTGTCTTCTCACATCAAAATTAACCCACATATATTGATCCGTTTTTGCGTATAAATGGCATTTGACCTATCCACGATTCTCTCCTGATTCAGACCAGATGACTTTTTTACTAAAGAAAACATTATGGATAGAGGACTAGTATTTTAGACTGAAGCATCAGTTTAAAGTTAAATTAAGTAATGATGGGTTTATTTCTTACAAAAATGCAGCTTTTGGCTTCACTAGATGTTAACTGATAGTGGCGTGGGTTACTTGGGATGTTTTTATTAGCTGTTTTGGACTGTCATTCTGACGGCACCCATTCACTGCAGAGGATCCATTGCTGAGAAAGTGATGCAATGCTGCATTTCTCCAAATCTGATGAAGAAACCAACTCATCTACATCTTGGCTGGCCCGAGGGTGAGTACATTATTAGCTAATTAGCATTTTTAGATGAACTATTCCTTTAACAATCACTCTTGCCTGTGTCACAATAAGGGGTAAATCCGATTCATATTAGTACATTATGCAATATTGTTAATCAGACTTTATTATCATCCTGGTTTCTCCGTTTTTCTTCAGCTAGGAAATTACCTGGTGGAGAACAAGCACCAATTAACCACTGTCACGCTGATCCTGTACAGTCTTCAGATCAGTAAAGCTCTTGCTTACCTAGAGGGCATTAACATGGTACACAGGTACATCAATACACCTTCTGACCCACAGTTTATGAAATCTGAATAATCATTACCTGCTTGGTTTGAAATGTTAAGGATTTGGTCTGGGTTGGTCATATCTTTAAAAGTATGAAGAAACAGGAAGGCTGTTTATAAACATCTCTTCCTCTTGACTTTACCTTTGTCTCAGGTTCAGAGGAGTGTCAGACACTCTTATGGGTTAAAGTTTAGCTGAAGCAGAAGGTAAAAAATCAAGGTCATAGGTAGAGAACATTAAATGGGGCATCCGGACAACCGCTCAGATTGCATTGTTGTCTACGTCTAGTGTTTCTTCAGCTATGGGAATCTTGTTCCTGTAGAGACATGCATGCTGTAAATTATAATCTGAATTATAAAGCATTTGACTCAAATTTTATTTGTTCGCTAACAATGTGCAATAATGGACGTACATTATGACAGAAGAAATCTTTTGTTTTTCTGCAACGTCATGTGCATTTCCACTTCATCTTAGATTGTATGTTGTTTACTTTTAGGCATACTAAATGCATGTAATCCCCCTTGGCACACACCATTAAATGTTCAGTCAATGAATGATGTTTACATTTAGGTTTTATTCATTTTTTGACAAAAGTCTCTTGTGCTCAGCAAGACTGCATTTATATGATTAAAAATACAGTAAAAACTAATAATTGTGAAATATTATTACATTTCAAAATAAATGTTTTCTATGTGAATATATTGTAAAATGTAATTTATTTCTGTGATGCAAAGCTGTATTTTCAGCATCATTACTCCAGTCTTCAGTGTCACATGATCTTCAGAAATCATTCTGATATGATGATTTGATGCTATTTTTTTGATAGAAAGTTAGAACATAATTTATTTGAAAAATAAATCAGATTATAAATATCTTTGCTGAATACATTTTTTTATTTAATAAAATAAATAATCTTATTGACCCCAAAATATACACACATGCTGTATATTAAATTTAGGATACACAATTATGAATTGCCCTCCTACACACATGCATTAAAAGTGAAACCGCGTTTGCTTGACGGTGTCTTCACATCTCCTTCTTGATAATTGATAATGTGTGTGGTTGTTGTACAGAACCTATTTTAGTGGTGCATAATCATGGTATTCAGTTCAATGTTTTTCCATCAGGGACATTGCTGTGAGAAACGTGCTGGTCGCCAAAGCAGACTGTGTGAAGCTGGGAGACTTCGGCTTGTCCCGATACATAGAAGAGGAGGAGTATTATAAAGGTAAGACTAAGCCTGACTAGTCTGTTTAAACTTAGCATGCAGTTTGACTAATATTTCACTCCCGTATCTTCTGCCTAATGCCGTCATATGACACTGTTTGTTTTCTCTCTGAAGCCTCCGTGAGTCGATTACCTATCAAATGGATGGCGCCGGAGTCCATCAACTTCAGACGCTTTACCTCGGCGAGTGATGTCTGGATGTTTGGTTAGTGACTTTGAGGCGTGACATGAGATCAATGCAGTTAAACATGCACGGCGCGTTATGTCAATTCTACAAAGCGTAACGCAGTCTTTTCAAAGCTCAATCACTGTTCTGAACACATTAGGCAACAGATCAACGTAAACGTGAGGATTTTTCAAGCCGTCATAATGATGTGAATTCCTATTTCCTGGTGTCAGTCTTGTTGATTCATAGCCGGTTCCTGTGAAGAGCCACATCTTTCACAATGCCATAAGTTTTGCAATGAATTTCTGATGCAGTTTATGGTTCCTAATTCTTGGCGGTTTCCTGTGCTTCTCCTTTCAGCTGTGTGCATGTGGGAGGTCATAAGTGGAGGTCAGCAGCCGTTCTTCTGGCTGGAGAACAAGGATGTGATAAACCAGCTGGAGCAGGGCGTCCGTCTGCCCAAACCTGAGCGGTGCCCGCCGACCCTCTACTCCCTCATGACCCGGTGCTGGGCCTACAGCCCCGGCGAGAGACCCAGCTTCGCAGAGCTCGTGTGCAAGCTGAGGTACGTCACCGCTGCCCTGCTCGTCAGAGACGTAAAGGGCTGTCAGTCTGAACCATTAAACGAGTCATACGTATGCATTTCAGAGCCCTAACCTAAAATAGAGTGTTTATTAAAAATAAGCTGTTAAAACGGCTTAATATGTATTTACACAAATTACCCACAGTTCACATCAACGGTACCGTTTGACTCATTAGAAACTCATCACTAAAAAGAATTATCATCTTGACTAATACTGGAATTGGACATTAAGGGGAAAAAATACATTAAATCTGGTCTATTTAAAATTTAAATGATAACCAACATAAAATAAATCTAAAATAAAAATGTAAAATAATAAAATAAAAATGTACATATAATAAAACATAAAAAATTAATGTTAATAATAATATTCAATAACTGCAAACTGACTAACAATGTAAGTGGATTTTGAGGGAAAGGTGAATATATGAAAAATAAAATCTAAATTAAAAATGAATATAAATTCATGTTAAAATTTAAATAATAATAAAACAAATATTAAAATGAATAAAGATAAAGATGTAAATTATACAAAATAAAATATTTCAAAAATAAAATAAACGTGCATTATAATAATAAAAAAACGAACACTGTAAGTAAAATTATAAATAAAAATGTAAATCATAAAATAAGAATTGTTTTAAATATATAATTAAACTGTACAATCAATATAAATAAATATTAAGAAAAGTAAATAATAATATACAATTCAAATCAATCATATAAAATGTGTTAAAAAAAGTCAAATACATATTAAAAACAAAAAATTTAAATAATACAAAAAACATAAAACATAACAATCAAAACAATGCTGTAACATGAAGTGTTTGTATTTGCTTCCCACAGTGATGTTCATAAAATGGAGAAAGAGGTGGAGGTGGATGAGCTGCGATCCAGAACTCGCTCCTTAAATATAACCTCGTTTACTGATGCGCCACCGAAGGTGTCTGTCTTTACACGCTCTGTCTATCTCACACTGTTACTCTCGTACTGTTTATCATACTCACTCCTTTTCTGTTCATCTTCACTCATGTTTTGTGAAAAGCCATCAAGAATAAAACCTTCAGGTTTCAGCACTCTCAATCCACGTCTACATCTCCAGGTGATTTTTCCTTCTATTAAGTCTATAGTTGCTTTAATTGCACAAAATGCATCTTCTTTGTAGAGATAAGCAGATCAGCTCATATGAACTTTCTCATCAAATTTCCCCAAGATTAAACAAGTTGATATTTCAATGAAACTTCTATTATGTCTCCTGAGCAATGAAAGAGAAACCTCTGAACAATGTGTTTTACTCAGTGGATGATGCATTTAAAATTGGTAGACTGTAACTATAAAGTATATAGCAGCTTCATGTTGGCCCACGTCTATCTAGGTCAAGTCACACTATTTCCAGCAGCTGTGGTTTCGGCCTGCTTTTCTGCATTTGCGCTCAAAACCGCCATGTTATGCATGTCATTGTGTGAATATGTTTTAGCGTGTGGTTTAGTTGTGCTTGTCTGTGTGTACTTGCTTGCACGCCCAACTTTCCAGCTGCCCGAGTCTCTGCGTGTTAGTTCACCAGTCCTCGCCAGCCCGCCATACTGGCACCCTGTGCTCGTGTCCGGCTGCACGCTGACCCTGCCGCCATCCCCTCGCCGTGGCAGTATGGTAAGAGCGCCACCTGCACAGTACTGCAAACACGCTCCTGTGTGTGTAAAGAAGTAGTTTACCAAAAAAAAACGAAAATGTGCATACAATTTACTCGCCCTCAAGGCATCCGAGATGCAGATGAGTTTGTTTCTTCAACTGAACAGGTAGCATTGATTCCATCACTTGCTCACTAATGGATGCTCTGCAGTGAATGGGTGCCGTCAGAATGAGAGTTCAAACAGCTGATAAATACATCACTATAATCCACAAGTAACATCTGGTTGATGTCAAAAGCTGCATGTTTGTAAGAAACAAATCCAGAGGATACAGAGGATCTATTGGTGAGCAAGTGATGTAACGCTACATTTCTCCAAATCTGTTCTGATGAAGAAACAAAGTCAATCTACATCTTGGATGGGTGAGTACATTTTCAGCAAATTATCATTTTTGGCTTAACTACTCCTTGACCTAAGTATTTAAAAAGCCAATGAAACATGCATTGCACACACAGACTAAACACTGTCCAAAAATACCCAGAGTTTTCTTTCCTGTGGTGATGTGTTTTTTGTTGAAACGAGAAGTTCAGGTGGGTACATATTAAAGGGCTCTTCTTTTTAAGTGCCATTATTTTACATCACAGTCTGTCAAAACCCCCAACGACAGCTACTGCACCAATGAAAAAAGACTCGTTCGCAATGAATGAATATCAGCGACATCCTGTACAATGTATTTATGGCTGAGAAAGGAAATGATGAATTATAAAGTATGAATGTTACCACAACAAAGGACGCACAGATGAAGCATGATTTGCTACCTGCTGTAATTCATGGAGAGGGACATTCTGGTTCACTACAGTTGCGTTTATATTTATGCATTTGGCAAAGGTTTTTTATCCAATCGCATTCAAGATATATCAGATTTCCTGGGAATCGAACCCAGGTTCCAGGTTTACAAACATAGAGGATAAACTTACGGACTGCAGCTTTAAATTATATACATTTGAATTATTTTAGTCATTTGAGTATGCATTGACCTGTTTAAAAATAAAAAAAGATTATTTATATACTATTATAGTATCTATTGATATTTGGAATGAGCTTTTATTTTTATATTTTCAATTTTTATTTTTAAGTTTTAATCATTTTTTACGTGCTTTTGTTATTAAATATTTCTATTTAGCTTTAATTTATATTCATTTTTTGTCATTTTACTACTTCATTGATCATTGGTGGATTGATCAGTGTTATTTTAGTTTATTTATTTACTATTATAGTCTTTATTAATATTTTTAATTTAATTTAATTTTTATATTTTCAGTTTCCATTTTAGTCTTTAAATTTTAACAATTTGTTCATGTGCTTTTGTTATTAAATATTTCTGTTTAGCTTTAATTTAATTTTAGAACGTTCGTGTGTGTTGTTAGTATGTGTGTTTAGCTTTAATTTATATTCATTTTGTGTCATTTTACTACTGTGTCTGCATGTCTGTGTGTGTGTAATTTTATTATTATTTATTTTTACAATCTCTTTATTGTGTCTGTTCCAAGTTTTGTGGTCTGTTTGTATCTATATGTCTGTTTATAAACTGTGTAATAGTCTGTCTGTGTCTGTAATGTCCACACAATGTTGTGTCTGTGTCTTTAAAGGTGTGTCTGTGTGTCTGTGTTTGTGTGTGTCTGTGGTATATGTCATGGACTTGTCTGTGTCTGTGTCTGTGCCTGTCTGTCCTGTATGTGTCTCTGTGTGTGTGTCTGTGTGTGTGTGTGTCTGTGTGTGTCTGTGTGTCTGTCTGTGTGTGTGTGTGTGTGTGTGTGTCTGTGTCTGTGTCTGTGTGTGTGTGTGTCTGTGTGTGTGTGTGTGTGTCTGTGTGTCTGTGTCTGTGTCTGTGTCTGTGTCTGTGCCTGTGTCTGTGTCTGTGTGTGTGTGTGTGTGTGTGTGTGTGTGTGTGTGTGTGTGTGTGTGTGTGTGTGTGTGTGTGTGTGTGTGAAGGAGCGAGGTCTGCAGGAGCCCAGCAGTAAGGAAGACGCACAGCGGCTGTGGGAAATGGAGAGGCAGCGCGTGCAGGAAACTTTAAGGAGGCAGAAACAGGAAATGCTGGAGGACAACGAGTGGCTGGAGAAAAAGAGAAGCTTCTGGTTAGTCATCAGTAGCTCTCTCGTTAAAACTGTGGCAATGTGCAATCCTCGCTGGGATCATTGCAATGAGTTCAAGTTTAGAGTAATAATTCAAATGCGTTTGCTCAGCAGACTGGAGCTTGAAAAGACTGCTATATAAGAATAGATTAAAGTTAACATAAAGTCCAAATGGATATTATTTACAGGCTGCTGATTATATTATGATTATACCTAATTAATCAGTGCATATTATTCAGAAGAAGACAATATTAGCCTTTCTAATCTTTGATAAAAAAAATAATGACTTGCTCCTCCAGTGTCGTTTTTGGCTGATTTTTATATCGTATCATATATTTTATCTTGTTCGTCTGAAAATATGTCACATTATGAGAGTAAAATGGGTTTCATAATTTAATGTTGACTTTATGTTCATCCTTATGTTGCTCTGTTTCTCTTTCAGGATCCGTTTGCCAATGACGACACAATGGCTAAAGTGGTAAAATACTTCTATACAGGAAATATTTCTATTTAAATACAAGTCTCATTTGTATAATCTTGTCCCATCAAGACTTTTGTCTTCCACAGTTATGCATTATTATTATACAACATTAACATCCCTTTCTCTTTTTATTTTAGATGTCAGAAAATGAGACAAACCAAGGTCAGTTTATTTGAACACACGTTTCCTAAAAGTACTGTATATAAGCAAATATCGATAAACAGATTAAAGCAATGATTCAGCCATGTTTCAACTCTTGTCATTTACTCACATACATCATTAAAACCTGTATGCTATTATGTTTTAACATTAGCTTTTAATTATTTTATGCGCTTTTGTCATTTATTTTATATATAAAAAATATATATTTAATTCATTATTTATTTAATTTTTACAATTATTTTAGATATAATGTATAATATTTTCATTTATTCAGTTGTAGTATTTTAAATTAAACGTATTTAATTTACTTGCCAAGACAGCATTTTTCATTTTTTAACAATTTTTATATTTTTCCTCTAATATACTCAGCTCCTTCCCAGACTCCTCCGGAGAAGCCCCCGCGGGTGTCCACTCAGGTAATTGTGGGTTTAATGCGGTTAGGGATGGGCTGAAGACTTCTGATCTCGTTTTGAAGCTGCTCAGTAAAGGTGTCAGCCGTCCTTTGGCAGTTTCCTGACGAGCAGCAATCAAAGCGGCGGTTTTACTGGGAGCTCTGTGACTAAAGCCTGATGAGCTTTGGGTCTTGTGAGCTCACCTTGATAACGGCTCAGCAGATTCTCTCTCCACCAGTCCTCAGACTTCAGCTGAAATGAACCTGACCTCTTGTCTCCGAGCTGCTGTATGCACTGGTTAATAGTAGCTTTGGTCAGCAGCACCAAATGAGAGTAGAAATGGCTTTGGGCATAAATACAATTGAGAGACTGCTGAGTTTAACTAGGTTCTGGGTTATTATATATATTATTTTACTTGAACTATAAAAATTAAAAATAAAACTGAAATAAAATAATGAAATTAAAAAAAAACATAGCAGCTATAAAGTTTTTTTTTTAATAACTTATAAAAAACTGCTTTTTATTCCATGTCTGTTATAATTAAGGCCAGAAAAATGCTAATAATACTCCTAAAAGTTGAGATTTTCTTTAAATAATTGAAATTATTTTTACAGCTTAAAAAAAGAGAATGGGCCAAAAAATGATCTTGCCCCAGTGTTGTTATCATTACTTAAAACTAAAACTTAAATATTAAAATGTGTTAATTAAAACACAAATTCAATCAAATAAAATATAAATATTAGATTAAAAACGTAAAAAACGAATATGAGAAATCAAGTCATCTTGGCAACTTACTGAAATAAGTTTAAATTGAAGTAGAAAATTACTAAAACTAAAAAATATTAAAGTTTAATAGAAATGTTTAATAATGAATACACAAAATGACTAAATCATTAACTCAATTTAAAATTGAAATATGAAAAATAAAAACTGCTAAAGCTCTGAAAGCTGATTTCGGACCAGGCACGTTCGGTTTAAGAAAATGTGTTTATCACTTTTAGTATATTAGTAACATTAATGTACTATTGTAGTCTTGAATATAGCTTTAAATACAATTTTTAAACACAACAAACTGACTTAAATGTTAACTAAAATTAAAGTGAAAACAAAGTATAGAAATAAAAGCTAATTATGAACAAAAACTAAGAAAATGATCTTAATACTGAACACTTACATGGTTAAAATCACAATGCAAGAAAGATTCTCATTTGTTCTACTGAAATCCATGCATGATTTGCTGCATGTATTAACACAGACTTGTTCTGTCCATCACAGCCAGCGCCGACAGCAGAACTGGACCGCACGGATGACATGGTTTATCATAACGTGATGGAGATGGTGAAGGTCGTGGTGCAGCTGAAGAACGATGTCAACACGTTACCAGCCTCAGAGTACGTCACTGTGGTGAAGGTAGGACGACTTTGAACATTGTATTTCTTAATGAATGGAGTCGTGTTTCTGTGTTCAGTAAGGTCGTTATGGTCTTATCTGGCAGGCAGTAGGAATGACGTTACGCAGTCTGATCCACAGTGTGGACGACATCCTCCCGACTCTACATGAGTCCATCAGAATAGAGGTAAAGCATCGTCAAACTAAAGCTATTGTGAATTCATTAACTTGAGCTATACATTATCAAAGCTTATTTCCAAAAAATAAAAAATGGTAACAGTTACTTTTTATTTCAATTAGATTGCTAAATTGTAAGATTGTGAAATAAATGATTACAATCAAGGGTGTAGAATTTAGTTAGGGGCACTAGAGACATGTCTCTACCAATATCCAGAAATTCATAAAAAAAAATCCCTAGCAATAATTTTATTCAAACAATTAAATATATGTGTATGTAAGCGCTGTTGTTGTCATTTAGCAGTAAGCTGGTTACCTCACCTGAATATGTTCGTACTCATAGATTTGTGTTGGGTGTTAGTTTTGGAATTTAATGTCATAAGACTAGCGAGCTAAGCCAGTAGTAGTACTGACTGTGTCGTGTAAACATGGGCTGCATCTGAAAACTGAAACACGCTGCCTTCGGAGGACACGTTCCAAGGTAGGAGGGCACCAAGGCACATCTGAATCCAAAGCTAGCTTCCCTTCCTGTCTCATGAGATACCTTCATCTGATCGATTTTTGAAGATGTATCCTTCACTGCCTTTGATATCCCACAATCCTGTGCGTCCTCTTCCGTGACGGTTGAGCTAAAAAATAAAGATGGCGTCTGAAAGTTGCGTTTGGTGATTACTTTGTGTGTATATGTATATTTCTGATTACCTTTTTGCACTTCTGATGTTATTTATAGCGATAATATTAGTATTATAGTAACTAAATATGTGTTTAGTTGTCACCAAAACTTGTTCTATTTTGTTGTATATCATTAAACCGTTACGCTGCCTCAGAAGCGTGTCCGAGATCAGTTTCGTGAGGTGCCTTCGTGCAAAAAAACGCTGCCTGCAAAGTCATTACCTCATTAGGCAGCGAGGCAGCAAGTTTTCAGGTGCAGCCCTGGCTGAAGGAGCAAAAAGCGGAGGAACAGGCTAAATGATTCAGTCCAGTGAGTCATTTACGCTGGAACCGCGCCGGTTGATTCATCCATTCACTGATAAAAACCGGTCAGAAGAGCCATTCGTTTTCGAATTCGACATCACTTGTAATGCTTTTTTTTAAACTCCGTCCAAATCAGTTCAAACATTGCATCGTAGAATGATCCTCTGTTTCGAAGCGCTCCGATCGGATCGCGAATCATTGATTCAGATCGTGACTTACAAGCGTTTTCCAAATCATTTGAATTAGATCATAAATGATGACATTTTAACTTTGAATTGCGAGAAAAAGAGTTAGGCTTGTTTGCAAAACTAGAAAAGGTAAATTGCTTGTTTTTGTCTAACAACTGTGACTTGTTTTCTCCCAATTTAACTTTTTATTCTTTTTATTCCATGCCAGAAACTAGCTTGACTTTTTCCCTCACAATTGTGAGTTAACATCTTGTAATCATGACTTATTTTTTCAGAATTGTGAGAAAAAAAATCTGAATTATGAGATATAAACTCACAACAAGAAAAGTCAGAATATATAAAAAGTCGCAAATACCGTGGCGGAAACCAGCTTGACCTTTGTCTCACAATTACCAGTTAACATGTAGTTTAGACTTTTTTCCTGAGAATTGTTCTTATATCTCAATTCTGAGTTTATATCTCACCATTAAGACTTTTATTATATATAAACTCGGAATTACAAGACAAAAGTCAAAACAGTGAGATACAAACTTGTCAGAATCGTTAGATATTCGTTAACATCTCATAACTCTGACTCTTTCCCTCTCAGAATCACAAGATAAAAAGTAATAATTACCTTTATTTGTTGTATTCTGTGATGGAAATCCATAATATTTCTATACATTATAATAGGGTGACCATATTTTGATTCCCGAAAACCAGGACACTCGGCCCGGCAATGAGATGCCATCGGCCCATCAAATGATACTCGAAGTTTACTCAAAGATGCCTTATTAATGTCAATACATTTAAAGTATGCCTCCTCTGTATGGATAGAACATTGTTATATTACAAAATACTATCTATAACCAAAGACACAAATTCAGATTTGTGAATTTGACAAAGACACTTCTCAGAGGTTACTCAACATGTTTTATTATGTAAATAAATAGTGCCCTAGTGCCGGTCAATTTAATGTCCCAATGAAAACCAGGACATTTTCATCACTTTATAAAAAACAGCCAGGACGGGACGTGAAACCAGGACATGCATATAACCCTACATTATAAGTATAAAGTGTGTGTTGTTCTCTGTTTGTCAGATTGAAGGCACTCAGAAGTTGCTGAATAAGGATCTGGCCGAGCTGATCAGTAAGATGCGTCTGGCTCAGCAGAACTCCGTCACGTCTCTGAAGGACGAGTGTAAGAAACAGATGCTGGCGGCCGCTCACACGCTGGCCATGGACTCCAAAAACCTGCTGGACGCTGTGGACCAGGCCCGAGTGCGAGCCAATGTGGCCAAACCCCCCTCACCCTAGATCTCAGAGAGACCGGTTCATCCAATGAGAACGCCGGAGGATGGTTTAACTGTAAATGAGCTGCTTTATTTATGCTTCTGGGTGAGAATGAAAGCAGCGCTGTCCACATTGAATGTTTGCAGATGTACTTTCACAAGCGTGTGCTTGTAATTGTTTCAAAGATGTTTATTCTCAGGAAAGTTTGAGGAAATACAGACTTCTGCAGTTTTGTCATGTCAGAGCAGTAACTTATTTAATTCTCTAGAAGTATGTTTTTAAAGAAAATAAATGCAACATCAATATAATATGTATTTCTATACAGCACAACTGATTTAGAATCACAAACATACTTTTAAACGCTTGGTGTTTTCAGAGTCTATATAAAATATGAATCTTGCACATAAAAAAAGGTATATTTTCAATCATTTTCAATAAGTTCACCATTTGACCACTGAAATACCATGTCCAGTCAATTTATAAAGATTTGTCAAATTAATTAGGATATAAACTCACAATTCTACAAATAATTGCAAGATATAAACATGTAGTTGTGAGAAAGTCAGATAATAAGCTTGAATTTCACGTTTAATTTCTTGTTTTTAGATTTTTTCTTATAGTTGCAATTAAGTTTGTTTTTACTCAAAATTACGAGAAAATAATCTGGATTGATTTAGTGTTTGTTTTTCAGCATCTCTATGAATTCAATATTTTTATTAAAATATAATAAAAATTCAATATATTTTCATTAAGCCTATGTTTTGAAACTTTATTTAGAGCTCACATTTTGACCAATAATTTATTATTATATGTTAACCTATATTTAAATACTATATGTTAACATTTTATTCAAATATTTTTTATGTATTTTTTTATTTAGTCATGTTTTAATTGGCTATATAATTATGTAATTGCACATTTCGTGAATCCTGGTCAGTTGTTTTACACAACCATCAGCAGAGGGCAACAGCGCTTATATTGTCTCATTCATCATTAGTCTGTTAAGGACTTTTTACACCGCTGTAAAGTGAAGCTATTAAGGGATATTGTGTCAGAAAGAGTCCGTTTATTCATTCAGGGGAAACCGAATGAGACATTTTATGTTATGATTCATTCTTGATTACAGCAAATAAAGGCCTATCCTAGTCGTTATCCAACATTTTGGCTTTAATTGCTCATGTTTGGCAAAACACTATTTTAGTTCAGTGGGCGTTTCAAGTAGTAAATGTCATTTTTCTCTCAGGTCCCATTTAAAGTCATTGACACTGACGTGGTTCACAGACCCAACTTGCATAATTGCACGACCTCCGCAATATCAAAAGCATTGCGTTTTCAAAGACTTGAGACCGTTATAAATAAATAGGAGTTGCCTTCTGACCTTGGAGATAATTGCTGTTGAAATGCAATCTACGATTCATTGAACAGTTGGATAAAGGGTAAAACTGCATTGAACTGCCGCCCGTCAGGGTCACATAAGCTTTGCCTCTTTCCCAAAGGTTAATTTAGCATATTGTGGAGCTGACGGCCCGCTCTGTATGCATGGAGACAGGACTCGGGTGCGGTTTGATAGTGGTAAATGTCAGGCATTCAGCGAGAGGTGACTTGTGTTTCTCAAATAATCCCTGAAGAGCGGGTATCTCTCATCAAAGGAAGAGATGAAATAAGACTGTTTTCATATAACAGATGTTTGGTCCCTGGAAAAGGCCTTGGCTTCCATCGGGGAAGTTTTATCAGATCATTCCTGATATCCAGGGAGGTAAGAAGAGGCCGATCGTCCCCAGCAGACACACGATGATGAACATCCACAGAAAGATACGGTCAATCACCATTGCCACGTATTTCCAGTCTTCCTTGACCTGTCCAAAAGCAAACAGTGTGGTTCAAAAGCGGTCAGAGCAGGAAAACTGGGAGTAAAATGTCATGTGAACAGCGTAACGAGGGCTGTGTAGACATGACACAAAATCACGCCGAAGAGTTTAGCATTTTATTAATCAGCCCATTTCCACTAATACATTTCATTATAATAATAATAGTGACTTTTGTCATAATTGAAATGTATTTCTAACTACAAATCATGTTTTTGTATCTCACAGTTACTGTGATGTATTTCATTGCTTTATTTTGCATTCAAGCAACTTTATATCTTAGAACTGCATTGTGTTGCAGGTTATTTTAGTATTTCATATTTTCAGTAATCAATGTTAGCTTAATATTTTGTAATTTTGGTGTGTGCTCTAGTCATTGTAATTGTATTTATATATATTTTACTACTGTACAACTTGATAATTCACAATGTAAATTCATAACAAAACTCAAATGACTTAGTATGTCATAATGAGATAAAAGTAAAACTGAGTTAAATAGGCATAACTATGATGTAAATTATAAATATAACATAAATGCAAGATTTTGTCATAATTTTGTCTTTATCACAGAATTAGTATGTCAGTCAACTTCATCTTATAATTTTGATTATGTGTCAGTTTTGACATTTATCTCAGTTTGAAACTTTTATCGTATGATATCTACCTTTTAATCATAAATATGACTTGGTATATACAGTATATATATCTCATAATATGATATTTTTTGTATTCATTTTGACTTATAATTACTTATAATTAATACCTTTGAATGCATATCTACTTTATCTCATAATTGTGGCTTACAGTATGTCATACATTTGTTTTATCTCATTATTTTGATTTATATAATTTGACTTATGTAATAATTCAATTTTTCTCATAATTTAGATTTTTTTATCTCATAATTGAATTTGTAATCTCATTATTTTGACTTTTCAGTCTCATCAGTATTAGTGTCAGAATTTCACAAAACAGAATTTTGACACAACTTTGTGTCAGAATTTCATCCTTTTGTTTCATAATTATATATATTTATACTTAGTAGTATGTCATAATTTCGACCTTATCTCATGCTTGAATTTTTATCTCACTCTAGGTAGGTTTTATCTCATTTTTATGACTTAATATATCATCATTTTCACTTTTTAATATTGTAAATATAACTTTGTCAGAATTTCAACCTTTTGTCAGAATTTTGACTTGTATCTCATAATTTGATAATATTGCATATTCACTTTTTATCTCATAATTATGACTTAGTATGTCATCCATCTGATTTGTCTCATAATTGTGACCTCTTAATTTATGTTACATTTAGATTTATCCAATAATTATAAAATTTCCATAATTTAGAATTTAATTTTGGTACAATTTCTATTTTTGAATGTCATAATTATGGTTTACCAATATACATGTTTTATGTATTGGATTAATATATTCCAAACAATGGGTTGAGTGTTTGCGTCACTCACTGAGAAGTCTTGGTCCTCAGCACGCAGGTGATCAGCGATGTACCGCACCCCGTCCAGAGCTCGTAGGAGACACGGCGAGAAGGTCAGACTGGGGTCTGACACGAGATTAGTAAGCTTTGCTGGACGCTGACACAGGTTCATCACGTGTCCTAACTGCTGGAGCTCGTACTTCCGGAGTAAAGGCTCCGAGTCGGACAGATGCAGAGACGTGGCGGATGGGGAAGAGATGGACGTGGATATTCCCCTCCCTAACCCGAACTCCATGTCCTGACAGTTCAGCCCGTCCACATCGGTCTCCTGATGAAGCCAGCTTTTGGACGTGCTGAGGTTGGGTGTATAACGGCGTTTCTGATCAGGTTCTGGGCGTCTCATGAAGAGCCAGCGGGGAATGAGGTCCAGGAACACTGAATGGACCCAACGGGGCATTTTATGGGTGCTTGGTGAACGATGGTGCACGTTAAGCACAAAAACAGTAATGACTATAGAGAGGGTGACAAAGATCATGGTGAAGAGCAGGTACTCTCCAATCAGTGGAATGACCAGAGACGTCGAGGGAATGATTTCGGTGATGAGCAACAGGAAAACAGTGAGGGAAAGGAGGACGGAAATACACAACGTGATCTTCTCTCCGCAGTCTGACGGCAGGTAGAACACCAGCACGGTCAAACAAGAAATGAGCAAGCAGGGAATGATGAGGTTGATGGTGTAGAACAGAGGCAGACGGCGGATGATGAAGAAGTAGGTGATGTCCGGGTAGATCTCATGACAACAGTCGTATTTCTTTGTGTTGTAGGTTCCCACAGCATTGATGATGGCCCATTCGCCGCTCTCCCAGTAGTCCTTCAGGTCCACGGTGCTCTCGATCTGCTCCAGATCTATCTTGGCCTTGTCGTAGGTCCAGGAGCCGAACTTCATCTTGCAGTTTTGTTGGTCGAACGGGAAGAACGTGACGTCAATGCTGCAGGAGCTCTTGTAGATGGCTGGAGGAACCCAACTCACCTTTCCAGTGTGGAAGAGGTGGGCTTTGGTCATGTGGGTCACCGCAAACTCACCGTCCGCACTGTACACAAAACCACGTGAGGTTACAGCACCATTCAATCTTTGGTCTCTGTAAGATTTGTATTTGATGTTTTTGAAAGTCTTGTATGATCACCAAGGCTGCATTTTTCATTTTGACTTCTTATGTAATTATGTACATTTTAATGTCATAATTTTGACTTTATTTAATTATTATGACTTTTTTACAGTATTAATTAAAATATCATAATTTTGACTTTGTCTAATTTTAACGTTTCAAAGTCATAATTTTGACGTTTTAATCTCATAGGTATAACTTAGTATGTCATAAATTTGACTTTTTATCTTATCATTTCAATATTTTGTCATAATTTTGGCTTTTTACAGTAATCTCATAATTGACTTAGTATACATCATTTTCACTTTTTATCTCATTATCTCATTATATAAAGTTTAATGTCATAATTTTGACTTTTTAACTCATTATGACTTTTTTATCTCAATTATGATTTAGTATATCTAATATATCTATATATAATTTCAGCTTTTTAGTGTCATAATTTTGGCCTTTTTTCTTGGAATTCTGACTTTTTATCTCATAGTTTTCCCTTAGTATGCCATACATATGACTTTATCTCATAATAATGACTTTGTCATAATTTTGACTTTTTTAATCTCATCATTTTAATATTTGATGTGATAATATTTACTTTTTAAAATTGTGACTTAGTATGTCATAATTTCAACCTTTTGTCTCGTAATTATATATTTTTATCTCATAATCATGTTATAATTTTAACTTTGTATGTCAAAAATGCAACATTTTAAAATCATTATTATAATTTACTAAGGTTTTTTTTCATATGTGGTGAAAATGGGCATTTATTTGATCATTAAAAAACAGCAATATTGTGAAATATTTTTAGAATTTAAAATAACTGTTTGTTTTTTCTTCAAAGATATTTTAAATGTACTTTTTTCCTGTGATGGCAAAGCTTGAAAACACACACACACACACACACACACACACACACACACACACACACACACACACACACACACACACACACACACACACAAACATTGTAACTGAAACAGAAAGATCGACCCTTTTAAAAAGTGCTTCTGTAAAATATGGATGAATTATAGGAAGTGTCTTTGATGTATCTGGGCTACAAACTTCCTTTATGCCTCGAGGAAGATGTTCCATGATAATTGCATTAATTACTTCAAATATCTACAGCACTTTCTGTTTTTTGCTCCAGGTATCTGATGATGCAAGAGGACCTCAATTTCTCATTTGTCGAGATCAAATATGCCTCCTAGATAAAGACAGACCTAGTGTTTCTGAAAATAGACGAGTCCTTTGACATTTTATTAGGAGATTAAAACATGCACCTTTTATAATCTACAACAGCAGTGCTTAACATCTTATTTCACGCCATGTCTGGTTGATTTCACATATTAATGTTACAGAAACACCAGAGCATCAGATCCACGGCCTGCAGATATTAATAGAGCCATTAGGACTTGGACCGTCCTCTTTCTTCCATCACTTTCACAGGACACTGTGTTAGTTTAATCATAACCTTTAATGTCCAAATAGCCAGGACCACCTTGACCCAATATCACTGTATATGTCATGTGTGCTACAACCTTTTACATCAATACTTACTTATTGTATAAAACAATATCAGGCACCCAAATCATCTCTGACGGGACTCTAATAGACGTCACATTATCAAACTCAGATGGATTCCAGCGCAGTTTATAATCGTTCCATTCCTGCAGAGGTCAAACAGTCACAATTGACCATATAATTATATATAGCCAAGTGAAAAAATATATAAAATCAGGTAAATGATATATGAACAAACCCCTCAGTAAATATCTTTAGAATAAACCTGTAACATTTGGTGTACGCAAGTGCTGCTGAAGTTACTCTTGAGGTTTAATGGGCTTTTTATAATACATAGAACATAGTTATTGCATTTGTATTCACTGTATGATTGTCTGAAGGGTTCCTGAATTATATCAGTTGAGCTTTGACCACAATATCATTTATTAATGAATACAGTTCAATATTAAGACTCTCACCTGTTTCAGCCAAACGTTTGTTGTCATCATTTGATTCTTCTCATCCTGTAGAATATCAAAGTAGGAAATAAGCATCAAAAATATATAAATATGGTCTGATAGATGAATAAATCCCACAGATTTACACTGGAGCGATTCAAGCTGAAGCACCACCCATATGTTCATTTACATCATTTATAATTCTTCAGTTCTCTGATTTTGAATGCACTCAGGATGGTCTTATTTTTAACTGTGTTGTTTTCAATTATAACCCCCAGGACTCTTTCTTGTAATGTTTTACATCAAGCATCAAAAACATCAACTTACCACATCAATGAGCTGGGCGATCGAGAGGCCAAATTTAACAATAACAACATCGCTGATATTCTGCACGGGTCTGGACCACTTATTGTAACCGAGGAAGAGTTTTTGAAAGAGTTTGTCCTCTGCGTGTGCATGGATCCAACCGTCTGATAATGCTGCAAGAGATATTCATACTTTCTGACAGGTCTTGATCATGCACATGTATTTTACTCTGTGTCATTCACTGACAGTTAAGATACTTAATCATACACATCTTCTAGTTTGATATGTCTGTATAAATGTGATTCACGATATGCTTTTCAGTCTTAGAGTCATGAAGTCGGTCTGTAATTTATGTATTTAGTATTATCTGCTCAGATTTGCATTTATATTAGGCATAGTAAAAGTTGTTTTCAGCCACTAATTATTTTGAATAAAATAGAGTCCTCTTATTTGATTTTGTGGATGATTTTCCTGACAAAACTTGATATGCGAAAATAATAAAACATAAAAGAAAGAAAGAAAATGTGCTTTTATTTAATGTTTAGATTTTATGGAAGTTTGTTTCCACCACAGAATAAAATATATATATATATATATATAACTAATAATAAATAAAATTTAAGATTTTGTTTTTCTTGCAATTTATATCGCAAAATTATAACCTTGAAGTTATGAAATATAAATGTACAAAAGTCAGAATTGTGAGATGAAAAGTTGCAAATACCTTTTTTATTGATCATTTCATTAAAGAAACAAAAAAGCCATAATTCTGTGTTTTTATCTCATAATTCTGCCTTTTTTCCTCAGAATTCAAGAAAAGTCAGAACTGTGAAACGGAAGTTTGTTTCTGCCACGGGAAAAAGGTGCTGCAATTACCGTCCATACATTTCTGTTTCAGTGTTTTAGATTTGATCTGAATACAGATCCAGATTGTCTCTGCCGCACACCCCTAGTGACCACTGATTAATTGAGCACTGTAATTGATTACAAAGTGTCTAGTGTTTTGGAAAAGATGCACGGCACTAAACAGGTCACAGCTGAGGTCACTCACACTAACTGAGTTATGACTGAGTAAAATAAGATGCTGGCCGCGCACAGCCTCCTCCTCACTGTAATTACTATTCGTTCCTTAATCACTGCAGTCAGCTCTAATTAATCCAGCCGTCCGGTGATTTGTGATGTGGTTTTCTTAGAGGGTGGAAACTTCATATTGGAGTCACACAGGAACAGCAACCAGTGCGATGCAGAAACACAGAGTGTGTTCAAGTGGGGGCAAAAAAGCTGAAAATGCTACTATTTTGCATTCTTTTGAGTTTAATTTAAAATGATTAATTTAAGAATGTTCCAATTAAAGAGCTTTAATGCAATGTGGTCTGAGACTTTTAGATCCCACTGTACACTGATATTAATATATATGAATAAGCACTGAATTTTTAGCTTACAATATTGCCAATGGACTTAATATAGGCTCACATTAAATATGATGCAGGTATATTTTCCTGCAGGAAAATAAAATGTTATTAATATGCATTTGATGTACCTGCTCCACTGATATATGAAGAGAATAAAACATAACACTCAATACATTCTTCTAAAACTTTTTGATTATATTTAGCATGTTTCATTTACAAGTACATATGATTTTAAACACGTAACTGAACTGAATAATTCGCTTTCCCTCATTCCATGAATATAATTTCACTAATTGAAAAGAGCTGTGCACTCACCAGGTTTAACGTGTTCCAGAATAAGGAAGAACAGCGGCAGATTCTTCCAAAATAATTTGAAATGATATTGCTCCATGTCCATGCGCAGGAGTCTAGAAGCGTGTGAAGCGGCCGGTCATGATTGTACTGTACTGATCGTGCTGTGGTTATGATAGTGCTGCTCTGGATCTGAGCGGCTCTGACGGACTGTGAGCCAATGATGAGGCTGTGCGTCTCAATAGAGGATCAGTGGGAGGGGTTTACATTGTGCAATAAGTCTTCAGCTTGGTACCATAAAGGTAGCAAAATAAATCGGTACAATTAATGAATTACTTATTACAGTAAATAATTTGTTATTCATTACATATAATACATTTATTTCTATTATATTTTATTGTTTATAATGTTATAAATATTACATTCTTATATATAAAAACATTTAGATTTTGTTATGATTTTTAAGCATATTACTGGTGTTTAGACATATTACTAGAGTGAAAATGCATGTTATAAATTAATAATTATTGTCTATAAAAACTTAAAGATACATTTAATCATATCATTGAACTTATGTACCACATGTATTTTTTATTATACTTCAATATTAATATTACAAATAAAAAATCGAATATGTGTGCTGGATCTGTCTGCCACTTTTGACACTCAATCATCAGATCCTCCTGTTCACCCTCTCATAGTCATCACTGGGATTCCACTTCGCTGGTTTGACTCACTGGTCGTCTTTCAAGGTGGGCTTGGGAGGGGAGATATCCACAGAACATCAACTGGTCACTGGGGTTCCCCAGGGCTCGGTTCTTGGACCCCTCCTCTTCTCCACATACACTACATCACTGGCCCCCATCATACAGGCACATGGCTTCTCTTACCATTTCTACGCTGATGACACACAGCTCTATCTCTCATTTCGACCAGATGATCCAACGGTATCTGCACGGATCTCAGGCTGCCTGGCGGACATCTCAGCATGGATGAAAGAACATCACCTACAGCTCAACCTGGCAAAGACTGAGCTCCTTGTCTTCCCTGCAACTCCAACTCTACAGCATGACTTCATGATTCAGTTAGGTTCATCAACAATTACCCCATCAGCTTCGGTCAGAAATCTTGCTGTAATCTTTGATGACCCGCTGACTTTCAAAGACCACATTGCAAAAACTGCTCGATCTTGCAGATTTGCATTTGCACAACATCAGAAAGATCAGGCCCTTTCTAACAGAGCATGCTGCACAACTTCTTGTCCAGGCCCTTGTCATTTCTAGACTGGACTACTGCAATGCTCTTCTGGCTGGACTTCCATCAAACACAATCAAACCTCTACAAATGATTCAGAATGCAGCGGCACGACTGGTCTTCAACGAGCCCAAAAGAGCCCATGTTACACCTCTCTTTGTGTCCTTGCACTGGCTACCGGTTGCAGCTCGCATCCAGTTCAAGACACTGATGCTTGCATATAGAACAACCACAGGCTCAGCACCCTCCTACTTCCACTCACTATTACGAATCTACATCCCTCCAGAAGCCTCCTACTTCCACTCACTATTACGATCTACATCCCTCCAGAAGCCCCTCCTACTTCCACTCACTATTACGAATCTACATCCCCTCCAGAAGCCCCTCCTACTTCCACTCACTATTACGAATTTACATTCCCTCCAGAAGCCCCTCCTACTTCCACTCACTATTACGAATCTACATCCCCTCCAGAAGCCTCCTACTTCCACTCACTATTACGGATCTACATCCCTCCAGAAGCCCCTCCTACTTCCACTCACTATTACGAATCTACATCCCCTCCAGAAGCCCCACCTACTTCCACTCACTATTATGAATTTACATCCCTCCAGAAGCCCGCCTACTTCCACTCACTATTACAATCTACATCCCTCCAGAAGCCCGCCTACTTCCACTCACTATTACGAATCTACATCCTCCAGAAGCCCGCCTACTTCCACTCACTATTACGAATCTACATCCCTCCAGAAGCCCCGCCTACTTCCACTCACTATTACGAATCTACATCCCCTCCAGAAGCCCCGCCTACTTCCACTCACTATTACGAATCTACATCCCCTCCAGAAGCCCCTCCTACTTCCACTCACTATTACGAATCTACATCCCTCCAGAAGCCCTCCTACTTCCACTCACTATTACGAATCTACATCCCTCCAGAAGCCCCCGCCTACTTCCACTCACGATTACGAATCTACATCCCTCCAGAAGCCCCGCCTACTTCCACTCACGATTACGAATCTACATCCTCCAGAAGCCCCGCCTACTTCCACTCACGATTACGAATCTACATCCCCTCCAGAAGCCCCGCCTACTTCCACTCACTATTACAACTCTACATCCCCTCCAGAAGCCCCTCCTACTTCCACTCACTATTACGAATCTACATCCCCTCCAGAAGTCTGAGATCTGCTAGTGAGCGACGCCTCGTGGTACC
Organism: Gymnocypris eckloni scoliostomus; assembly: GCA_027564155.1. NCBI lineage: Eukaryota > Metazoa > Chordata > Actinopteri > Cypriniformes > Cyprinidae > Gymnocypris > Gymnocypris eckloni. Next base: position 25,229,232 of record CM050428.1, read on the forward strand.
ATCACAGAGAGGCTCAAAATCACTCTCCAGAACATTCTCGTTCACCGTTCCTGGCTGGTGAAATTATAAAAAAGAATAAAAAAAGGAACAAACAACAACAGTTTAGCTTGTACTTATTTGAACAATGCCTGAAACTTGGTTTTACAAGCACTTCCCGTGTCTATTTGCCTCTTTAAGATAAGTCGCTTGACGTATTCCCCAATTGTAAGTCGCTTTATATAAAGGCAACTGCTAAATGACTAAATGTAAATACAAATATTTTCAGATTTTTTTTTGTTTTGATTTTGTTATGATTATGATGTTATAATTTTCTAAAAACGGTTTTGTCAAAATGCATATTATGAAATAACAATAATAGTTTTCTATAATGGTTTTATTTAAATATATTAGGCAACATTTAATTATTGACTAATACTGTTTTGTGCATTATAATACACATATATTTTTTGAAAGAGCTTTATTGCCAAGTCTGTTTGCACACACAAGGAATTTGTCTTGGTGTTAGGAGCTTCCAATACAGAAAGTGCAAACATAGTGCAGACAACATATAATTAAGGTAATAAAAAAACACTATTAATGAAGAGAATAGACTATAATTATGAATAACAATAGTAATAAAATATAAATATACAGAAAAGAAAATGACCATAAACAGAACTGTGAATGTGCATGTGTCCTATGTACAGATGAAGGTTTGATGAGTTATTAAAAGATGTACAGTGAGGTGTGTTATATGTTGTTCAGGTGGGATATGGCCTGGGGGTAAGAACTGTTCTTGTGTCTGGCTGTTTTGGTGCTCAGTGCTCTGTAGTGCCGACCAGAGGGCAACCGTTCAAAGAGATAGTGAGCTGGGTGTGAAGGGTCCAGGGTGACTTTCTTATCTCTTTTCCTCTCTCTGGAGGTGTAAAGTTCTTGGAGGTTGGGCAGAGAGGCACCGATAACCCTCTCAGTAGTCCTGACTGTCCGTTGTAGTCTTCCGATGTCTGTCTTTGGTTGCTGAACCAAACCAGACAGTGATAGATGAACACAGGACAGTCTCGATGATGGCAGAACTGTTTCAGCAGCTCCTGTGACATGCTCAACTTCCTCAGCTGGCGAAGGAAATACTGCCTCTGCTGGGCCTTTTTTGAGTCAATGTGATTGTCCCACTTCAGTTCCTGATATATAAACAATATATATTGTTTAATTTGTATATATTTTTGTTTATATTATTTAATAATCAGTTATATTTACTTGATATATTGCTTGTTAAAAAATAAGGCATTTTATATTAAATAATTAGTATTCACAAACGTTCTATAACGTTTGAGATTAACAACTTTGTTTTGTTTTTGAGCTCTTTTAACTACTATAGTGAAGGCTTGGCTTCTGAATATTAAACAGGTCCTGTTGACGTTGCTTGGCAACATTCCTGGAGCTTCTAATGAGTCACGCAGGATTCCTAGTCAAATGTTCATCGCTCCATTTAACCGACGTCTGCTTTTCAGCCAATCGGGTACGAGTATTTGGTGAACGTGAATATAAGCGTGATTAATTATGTATTGGCTATTCCTCTGTCATAGTAGAACTCGTAGTAATTGCGTCAGAGGCAGATAAAACTCTGGCAGTGCCAGCATTAGTTTACAAGTTTCTATTTGTACTGCGTAACTGTGGCACAGCGATCTTCTCCTGCGTCCAGAAATCAGAATCTGCTCTTCAGGTAAACATACAAGTTCACCGAATTCAACTTTATGAACTTTGTACTGTAAGCATTGTGTGTATTTGTCCTGGCAGAAGAGGCAATGCAAGTAACGTTGTGTAATGTTTTCTGCCCCGTGTTTTCTTTTTACCCAGAGACTTGTTAGTTTTGAATAAAAGAAAAGAAAACTAGTTTCAATGAAGAAGGCAGTGCTGTTTAATTTGTGGGGTGGTGTTGTTACACCCCATCTCGACCAGACGTTTCAGAAGTTTGAGGAAACTACTGGTCTTTCGAGGTATGTGACTATTATTTGTTTGTTTTATGTAATACATTTGTTTTTATTATATATATATATCTTTTGTTGGTTTTGCTTGTTTCTATAATGTCCTCATTTGTAAGTCGCTTTGGATAAAAGCATCTGCTAAATGACAAAAAAAAAAAAAATATATATATATATACAGTGTTGGGGAAAGTTACTTTTAAAAGTAATGCATTACAATATTGCGTTACTCCCTAAAAAAGTAACTAATTACGTTACTTAGTTACTTTTTATGGAAAGTAATGCGTTATATTACTTTTACGTTACTTTTGCGTTTCTTTTTAAATATGAGCAGGGCTTGATTGTTTGTTTTTAATATAAGAAGTTATATTTATAGCAAATGTAAAAGCCTTTTACACCAAAAAGTGTAATGAATAAATCTCAGGCTGAAGGACGAGTAAATCACGTCTGTACAGAAGAACACAGGAGAAGATTCAACACTCTTCAGCAATAAAACAACTAAACAACGAAGCACAATTGTTAGTTTATCTAAAGTAATTTGTTCTTATTAATATGGTTGAACTGGATCATCAAAGGTCAGCAGCAAACACATCAGTTAATAAAATGAGATTAGATATATTTGTGTTGTTTAACATATTTAATTATTGCAGGTTTGCGTCATATTCTGAGTTGTATTTCACGGTTTTAATTCATTTTGATGAATACTGAATCTGTTTTTTGCGAGTGAGATGAATTAATTCATATTTAGTCTAGATTAGATCTACAGTAAGATCATGTTCACACGGCGCACTGTCAGTCAATAAATGGAAAAAAAGTAACTCAGATATTTTCAAGTAAAATAAAAAGTAATGCGTTACTTTACTAGTTACTTGAAAAAAGAAATATTATTACGTAACTCGCGTTACTTGTAATGAGTTACCCCCCCAACACTGTATATATATATATATATATATATATGTGTGTGTGTATGTATGTATGTATACTGTATATATGTATATGTATGTATGTATATAATATGTGACCCTCTCTGTGAAATCCAGGCTAAAGTCTCAAAATCTAATTATGAGATAACAAGCATCAAAGTTGGATTTCTACCATTAATCTCACTATAATTTCAATATTTGACACGACCTTACTCAGTCAATAATAAAGATATAAATGTGAAATTTTCACATAATGTTCTTTATCATAAGTCGGATGTTTTTTGGCAGAAAACTGAAAATCACAAAAAATGACTTTAGCAGGGTTTTCACAGAGAGGGTCACATATATGTATATTGTACTGGTGGTATTTCGAGATATGTGATTATTATTTGTTTGTTTTTATTATATATATATATATATATATATATATATTTATGTATATGTATATATATATGTGTGTGTGTGTGTGTGTTATATATATAATATGTGTGCATGCTTTGCTTTGCTTTTGCATTTAATATTATATTATTAAATAATATTTTTGCTCTAGGGGCTTCATTAAGAATGTAATTGCCAAACTTGGCAGTGAGAATGCACTGTATCGCTTGGAGAAAGGACAAGTCACCCTAACTCAGGTTATTTTCATTCATTCATAAAATGTATTCATGCATGGCATGACAGCATCCATGCAGTCTTCTTTAGTGCAACAAAAATATTTACTCTTGCATAAATGGTTTCACATATCAGATGATTCCTGAGTTTGAAGCTGAGTGTCAGAAGTTTGTGGCCGATCAAGGACTTTCTTTACCGGCGCAGTTCTCAGCTCAGAAGCTTTTCAGTGACATTGGGCAGGTCGAGTTCAACAAGCCTGTTCTTGATGCTGCAGCTGTCCTCCGCCGTCATGGTATGTTGCTTTTGTTTTGCGAGGTTTTAGATAAGCCTTTTATCTTTATCTTTTTCTGTTGAATTGTTGATTTATCTCTTAAAAAATAGTTCACCCAAAAACAAAAATAAACTAAAACTTTACTCACCCTCAGGCCATCCAAAATGTTGATGGGTTTGTTTCTTCATCAGAACAGATTTGGACTAATGCAGTGAATGGGTGCCGTCAGAATGATTCAGACTAGATTACTTTTTCACTGGAGAAAGCAGTATTATGGATAGAGGAGTCGTATTTTAGCCAGAGGCAATAGTTTGAAGTTAAAAACATCTTAATGATGGATTTGTTTCTTACAAGCACGCAGCTTTTTGCTTCACAATATATTAATTAATGAACTGGAGTGGTGTGGATTATTGTGATGTTTTTATCAATTGTTTGGACTCTCGTTCTGACGGCACCCATTCACTGCAGATGATCCATTGGTGAGCAATTGATGTAATGCTAGATTTCTCCAATTTTTTTTCTTGGTGAAGAAACAAACTCATTTCTGGGATCTGGGATGGTCTGATGGTGACTAACTTCTCAGTAAATAAAAATGTGGGGTGAACTTTTCCTTTAAGGCATCTCTACCTGCGTCCTGGCCAATATCTGGGTTGATGACACTGATCAGAGAGATGGCGTTGCTAGGATTCTCTCCGTATTGGAAAGCCATTTCACCCTGGTTGTGAGATCTTGCTATGCGGTGTCAGGATCCCAGAGCCAGACATCTTTACCAAAGCTCTTGAGAAACTTGGGATTAAACCTCAAGAAGTAAGAGCAGTAAATCATTTCAGAAGCTCTCCAATTGGAAAGAGCAAATTCAATAGTTGCTAGTTAAGGATGTGACCAAATGATCTTATAATTAGGCAGTCTGGCTGGATGTGGATGAAGAAAGTATCAAGGCAGCTGAAGGTTTGGGAATGACAGCTGTTCAAGTCAAGGACGTCACCGAGGCTCTTAAGGAAATCCAGAAGCTTACAGAAATAGAGGTGAGGAATTCTGAGCCTGAACCTTGTAATTCCATTGATACACTGTAAAAAAACTGTTCATTGGTTAACAGCAGGTTCCCTTGTTATATATTATAACCAGTGTTGGGGGTAACGCATTACAAGTAACGCGAGTTACGTAATAATATTGACTTTTTCAAGTAACTAGTAAAGTAACACATTACTTTTAAATTTACTAGAAAATATCTGAGTTACTTTTTTTCCATTTATTGACTGACGCTGTGTGAACATGATCTTACTGTAGATCTAATCTAGACTAAATATGAACGTGTATTAATTCATCCCACTCACAAAAAACAGATTCAGTTTTCATCAAAATTAATTAAAACAGTAAAATGCAAACTCAGAATATGACGCAAACCTGCAATAATTAAATGTTAAACAACACAAATATATCTAATCTCATTTTATTAACTGATGTGTTTGCTGCTGACCTTTGATGATCCAGTTCAACCATATTAATATAAAAAATGACTTTAGATAAACTAACAATTGTGCTTCGTTGTTTTGTTGTTTTATTGCTGAAGAGTGTTGAATCTTCTCCTGTGTTCTTCTGTACAGACGTGATTTACTCGTCCTTCAGTCTGAGATTAATATTTTACACTTTTTGGTGTGAAAGGCTTTTACATTTGCTATAAATATAACTTCTTATATTAAAAACAAACAATCAAGTCCTGCTCATATTTAAAAAGTAAAGCAAAAGTAATGTAACGCATCACTTTCCATGAAAAGTAACTAAGTAACGTAATTAGTTACTTTTTTAGGGAGTAACGCAATATTGTAATGCATTACTTTTAAAAGTAACTTTCCCCAACACTGATTATAACTGTAATAAAACTGTAATGAAAAATGTAATAAATAAAAAATACTGTTAAATATACAGTTTTTGGAAGTTAAAAAGGACAAGTCGTCTTATAATTTACAGTGAAAAAACCCACATACATGACCTTTGTCATTTAATGGTTTTACTGGATAACTTGACAGGTCACCAGTGATCTCCAGCCACCGTCTTGTGATCCTGAACATGTCTCTCATGGATATGTGGATATTAAGGTAATTTAAAATGCTTATCTCTGTTTTAATTGTGCCAAAGTTCACTGGCAGTGTGTTATTTTTAGCAAGGGTCATAAAAATGTTCCTCTGTTTTTCAGCCTGGCGTGAGGATCCACTATGTGGAGTTGGGAGATGGTCCGCCTGTTCTCCTGTGCCATGGCTTCCCTGAGAGTTGGTTTTCCTGGAGGTATCAGGTGAGGAACCTCAAGTCTATCAACTGATGCAACCAGAATCCAGGCCTTTGAAGGTACCGAGATTATTGTGAATCTCATAGCTTACTGCTTAGTGGTTAAAGATCAGGGCTGGTAACCCACGGTATTGGGTTTAAACGCCAAAAGCAGTGATTCATGAGCTTTCACTCCAGGGGAATTGGAATAATGTAAGTTGCTTTGGATAATGAAAATTACAGACTGTGATGACGTAATGAGTTATATTATGTAATCTAGCAACTTTTTTATATTTTCATTCTTAAAAGATTTAAGTTATATTTATAACTCTGTTTGTACGCTGTGTTTTATTACCTTAGTATTAAATTGCAGAAAATGGTTTAATGCTGCCGAGTGAGTGAGTGAGTGATGGTAAATTCTATTGATGGTAAATTTCACGTCTTTTTCTCTTCTGATCATCGTAATCAATCTCTCTATATCTTTTACTCTTTTGGAAAGTCATAGAAATGTTACTGTTGCTCCAACAGCAAAAAAAACAATGTAAACAATAATTTATTGTAGTGAAGTTTACCCAACTATGACGACTTGTGCATCTGAGATACCTTGAAATGTGAAAAGATGCTATAGTGTAATGCAAGATTCGTTCTAAATCCCCCTTCTGTGGCACTTTAGTGCTTATTATTTTATCTCTCACTTGGGATCATAGAGACCTTGGGATGGTTGCTTTGAGTCAGTAAGAATTCACCTAACATCCTGTCAACTTGGTAGCAATGCATTAATAACACTCAGAACACCTTAGCAACCACATAGCAATGTCCTGGCAACCACTTAGAACAAAAGCACCACTCGAGTACTATATCCTTCAGGTGTTATATTTTTTGTTTGTTCTTCATCAGATTCCAGCTTTGGCCAATGCTGGATTCAGGGTTCTAGCTCTTGACATGAAAGGCTACGGTGAATCCACTGCTCCACCAGGTCAGTTATAATTATACAGTATGTGTCATGCTTTGTTTTTTCTTTTACATTACATTTGCATGCTTTTGTCCAAAGTGATTAACTAAAGAGGAACAAAAGCAAAGAGGAACAAATGTACTTCATCAAGAAGCCAACGATATGCGTAATATACAATGCCAGGCTTGTTTGACAACTACAATAGGAAGCAAGTTCGGGTTTTTTTGTGAGCGTATAAGTGTTTTGGGTCAAGAGTGTGGGATGGTCACAATAAGAGGTCTTCAGCTGCTTCTTAAAAGATGTGATCGTTTCAGCAGTTCAAGTGGATGTTGGCAGTATGTTCCACCAGAGAGGAACAGGAAGGGTGAAGGTTTTGGCGAGTGGCTTTTTGCATTATTGTGAAAGCACAAGAAGGTGTCACTTATTCTTTGACTTGAGTGTTAATGCATTCTGTTCACACCATCTATATTCTACTCTATCTATGCATGTGATAGACCTTATTTGGAACAATTCATCTGTGCATGCTGCATTTTTAAATGTTTTGACCTACCTCAAAATGTCATGACTGGACCTTTAAGGGAACTTCTCTCTGGTGACATATGCAGGACTTCTCCAGTCATTTAGTCCAGTCATTACATTTACATTTATTCATTTAGCAGATGCTTTTATTCAAAGCAACTTACAATTGAGGAATACAATAAGTGATTCATTATAAAGAGGCAAATAGACACAGCAAGTGCTTGTAATACAAAGTTTCAGGCATTGTCCGGAGTAGATAGTAGCTAGTTTTAAAAAGCCCAAAGTGAAATATAAAAACCCTTAGTTGTGTTTCATAAGATACTGAACCTATGGCAACTACGAATTGCAATCCACAGAATCAGCGCATAGGTTGTTTTTTTAGATGGATACTTAATTTTTCTCATTGTAAATTCAAAATACATCTTTCCCAGGAAGTTGTCAAGGTAAAGTGTTAAAGGTTTTTTAATTGCATCATGTGATCAAGGATGCTTAAAGTACAGTAAATAATAAACTCCATCTGGAAATTATATTGCCTTATAAACATAAGTAGTTATGTATAATAGGTTACTTCAACTTCAGCTTGTTTTTTTCCCCTTTGGCATCATGTTTTTAAGATGACCAACAGTAGCTTTCATTACTATTGGTAAGTTTGCAGAACAGGATGCTTTGACTTTGTTTGCAATAACGTTCAATAGCATTACATCTGTGAATTATTCTGAAGTCACGCATGATTGAGAGATCCTAAAATCTGCTGCTGAGAGTTTGTTTTAAACGTGTGTGTGCTGCTTGCTCACGTCATGCTTTAGCTTTAAAAGCAGCATGAGTTTCCAGGTAACTGAAATAAATGCCCGATGGGATTCCAGGCCCTCCAGTTGCCCTGTGATCGCTGCGGCATCATGCTGAGCATCAACATGAGAAGCACTGCTCTTTAGCACGTGCATCAGGTCACTTCTGTGATGGGATTTGAAGTTACATACGAACTGCATGTGGAGTGACAGTGCGTGTTTTCAACAATAAGTTATGACAAGCTGTGCTGTATATAGCATGATCTCAAGGCCTTAATGCTTTAAATGATTACAATGCAATACAATTAAGGACATTTTTCATTAAAAGCTTTTTTAATTGAGTGTTTTATCAAATGTCCTTATGCTAGAATATATATTGCCTGTTAATTAATGTTTATGACTGCTGTTTATTATTATTATTATTATTATTAAACCGCCTCAAATTTGCTGAATGAAAGCCAATAGTTGTTTCTTATGAATATTGTTCTGCTGACTCCAAAATGTGTGCCTTATTTCATCTAGCATATCACACTTTCTCACAAAATGTAATGTATTTTGAAGCATTTTTGCTTTTGACAACCATTTGTAAGGTGGCTTTTGTAATAATTCTTGGATTTTCCTTTGTTCAGCAAAAAAAAGACATGATTCCTGCCTTCCTCGGAGTCAGATTAAAGCTATTTCTTAAATTTTCAAATAATTTGTATATGTATGAATGAGTTTGAAGACATTACTTTAAGCCTAATCTTGATTTCAAGGTTTTAATCATGATCAGTGACAAAAGAAAATGCAAACAAGAGCCAGATGTTTTCTGCTTCATCATGCTTTACTGCATCCAAACAGTGACAGAAGCTTGTTTTGTAAAAGTATTAAAGACAATAAATGGAGTATTTAAACATTTTCCACTAAGTTAAAGTATACATTTGTAATACTACTTTTTCAAACACATTTGACTGTTGTTATTTTGATATGTGCATTAAAGCTGATACATATACTGTTTGTAATTTGAAAATTCTTGTTATTATTGCCATATGAAAGGATACATAACATAGAATAAGATCTGTTTTATTCCCACCTTTTTGTGCAGAGATTGAGGAATATTCTCAAGAACAAATCATGCTGGTAATTAAAACTAATCAATGTTAATTTACTCATCCATGTAAATGTATAGCAAAATTGATTAATGTTGCATAAAACTTTGTCATCCCTCTCTTGGCTTTTTAGGATCTGGTGAAATTTATGGATAAAATGGTATGTACAGTTTTTTTTTTTTACTTTCACACATGCATATACAGGATTACTAAACAGCTGATTTATGATATTGGATAATACTGAAAAACATCAAATGCATTGCTGATATTTTAGCCTCCGTCTTGTTAGACATATAATAAGTGTTGGGACTCAAGAACCATTTCTTATTATTAACTGGTTTGCTTTACATTTTACGCATTTAGCAGACAAAAGCCACTTGCAGTGCATTCAGGCTATATATATATATATTATCAGTATGTGTGTTCCCTGGGAATTGAACCCATGACCTTTTGCGTTGCTGATGCAATGCTCTACCACTGAGCCACAGGAACAGGAACAGGAACACTGAGCTTGATATTCATGATGTTTCATTAGCAGTTTTTGAGCATCTGCATGCTTTTGCATTGCAGACATAAGAAACACTAACATATACTGTTTCCTGTGACAAATCTACAGCGCTGTGGCTGAAAGAATGATGTTTTATCTGAGTTTTGAGTTTGAAGTCTGAATTGAGAAAGAATTCAAAATGAACAGTGATTCGTGAACGAATGAGCCGATTCTTTTGAATCAAGTGCATGACTCAACAAGTTATTTATTTATATCAGAATCTCTACTTTATAGTCCTCCAGTGTAACATATGTGACCCTCTCTGTGAAATCAAGGCTAAAGTCTCAAAATCTAATCTCTAATGAGATAACAAGCATCAAAGATTGATTTCAACCATTAATCTCACTATAATTTCAATCTTTGACCTTACTCAGTCAATATTAAAGATATAAAGGTACAATTATCACAGAATGTTCTTTACCATATGAAGGATGATTTTTTAGCAGAAAACAGCAAATCACAAAAAAATGACTTTAGCTGGGTTTTCACAGAGAGGGTCACATGTTGTTTTAACCCTGGCACTTGTACTAATCAGGTTTAGTCTTGTCTGAATGTAGAGATATTTTTCACACATTTTCAGTGTCGTTCAATATCAGACAGCCGATCGCTCTCTGCTCTTTTGCACATCTCAAAATAGGACCGTGTTAAACTGACACACTGAAACTAAATTCAATCGAAAAAAATTTGAGCAGTTCCCCTTTTTCAAGCCATTTCATAGGAATGCAGTGCTGTTGTTTTTCAGACCTTTTTCATGCTATTAGGACACTACATCACTTGCCAAATGATTGTATGATAAAGATGTTTTATCTGTTGTGATTCTCACTGGTACTCACTAAAGTGGCATTGCACATTATTTTCCGTGTTCATTACAAGCATCACAAAACCATGTGTGGCAACAGAACTGAAAGGTCGAGACCTCAAACGGATGAGGGACTGTTTTTGAAAGTCTGTTCATCCATATTTAGTTGGTCCACAATTAGACCAGCAGATTCTACAGTGCAGATAACACATGATTGGCATTGGCTTAGTGAGTGGTGCAACCGTTGAGTGCATTTGTCCCAAAACATATGCATTTGTTATGACCAGACTAGATGAACGTGCTTCAGCTCAGCAGATATATATGACGCGTGTCTCTTTCAGCACGTTCTTTGTCAGTGACATGCGGTGAGATTTCATCCTTTTAGGCCTCATGAAGTACATTCATCAGAGTGTCTTTGGTCTTCAAAGGTCATGGACTTTCAAAATATGATGCTTTATGACCTCTGCCAGTAAATATGAGTAGTTATGATGCATGCTAGATTATTATTAGAGTATTTTGGCAGCACAGTTGCTCTATTCAGCTGTTGTGCAGTTGCTCTAGTTGGTTGTTTGGAAAGAAATGGTTGGTCATTCAGTGTGTTTGACCAGGGCTTTTCTGTCTCTTTTGTTGTGGTAGACCATACAGCTCTTTGAAACGTTGTTATGATTGAGAAAGAACTGTATTACTCAATGCAGTCAGCAAACCTGGAATTGTAGCACATGATGTGAATGTAATGGTAATTACGACAAATCGTAATTCTTCAGCATACAATGGGATCCTAGATAATTGTGTGGTTTCTATTCTTTCTATTCATAACTTTTCTATTTTAGCATGATAATGCCTCTATGTGCAGAGTAAGAGCCAAGTATACTCAGTCTGGTGCATGGTATTATCCTAAGAATGTAAAAAGCAAATGTAAAATATTATAGTTTCATAATATATACATACTAAAATAACACTGGTTTAGTGTGAAAAAGCACAAAGCCTGTCATGTATCTGAATGGGACAAATCACTGTATTCCTGGTTAACATCTTTTGGAAAATCTTCCCAGAAGCTGTTTTTAAGCAATTCACTTATTATAAATGAAATGCTTTTGGTCATATATTTAACTTTTTTGTATATATATTCACCTTGCAACTCCTATCAACCAATCATAATTAAGAATTGAATAATGTGCCGTGGAAGGCATGAACATCTTCTGTGAGTAGTGTGTGACGTTGAGTTTATTTCCCATCAGGCAGTATAACAGGGTGGGCAGCTGTTGTGCTGTGAAAGAGGTCATTATCCTCTAATTAGATGCTACAGTCGGTGGTCTAATTGTGTAAATAATGAGAGAAAGACAAATCATTGTGCTAGAGGAAGTGATCTGTGATTTTTGACTGTGTATGGGAGACAAACAGATACTGGGCCAGTACAGTTTCTTCAAGACTTGATGATAAATGACCCGTCGCTGGGAATTTGATTGACAGGCAATCTGACCAATCACAAGGCTGAATCTGCCAAACAAAACTAGACAGGAGAGTAGATTAACATCGGTGGACTTGAACTTGAAAATGGTGTGCATTGACGTCTTTCCATGCTTGAAACAAGATACCTTCTGATTCATGTTTATTTCATGCTTTAAGTAAATATGATTGGTTCATATGCGACGGTAACTTAAGGGTGCAGGTTTTTGCAAAGGTGAAAGATGAATATTCAAAGCTTTTATTGACTTAATCTAGTTGTTGTGGACCTTGGTTTGTTTGTTTATTTGTTTATCGCCTTCAGCAATTTTATTTTTTATTTAAAATTGGAATTAAGAGCTTAATTGAAAATAATCATGAAAGTACATGTAAATGTTACAATTAAAAAAAATATTCAGAAAAATAGCCTGTATATAGTTTTCTTTTGATTTTGCACTGAAATATGATTTCTATGTCATGAAATGTTCCTGTGAAGTTCAGGTAGTTTTGGACCTTTTTGTTTATTGCCTTCAGAAATTTTAATCCTGAAGGAAAAACAATTGAAAGTAAGAGCTTAATTAGAAATAATGATGAAAGTACATGCATTTGTTGCTATGCAAAAACTAAAATCTTAATCCTGAAATAGTCTAAGTTATTTCTGAGATTTCTTTTGATTTTGGACTGAAATATGATTTCCATGTCATGCCATCTCCTTGTGAAATGCAGCTGCTTGTAGTGTGATCATTATATTGCATGGACGAGTGTACAGTTTTGTCTTTCCGCTCCGCAGGGCATCCCACAGGTGACTCTGGTGGGTCACGACTGGGGCGGTTCTCTGGTGTGGAACATGGCCCAGTTCCATCCCGAGAGAGTGAGGTATTGCATTTCAGAGAGAATCATTAACTAAATGATTCAAGAGTGTCATGAGTGTTGGTTTAGTTTGATGTGTGTTATGCACAGTGCACAGAAATGCAAATTTTTCTTCCCATGTTAATCATTTTATTTTGACATTCAGGGCCGTGGCGTCTCTCAACACACCCCTTTTTCCTGTGGATCCAAAAACAAATCCAGTGGAGAAACTCAAGGCCATACCAATCTTTGATTACCAGATCTATTTCCAGAAGCCTGTGAGTGATTATTAATATTGAATTATGTTCATTCTCTCTCTCACACACACACACACACACACACACACACACACACACACACACACACACACACACACACACACACACATATATATATAACTTTTATATAATAATTAATATTATGTATTATATTTTAGAATTATACATTGATTATATTATATGATTTTGTATTATATTAGTTATAATATTTAAATGTTTTTATATATATTATATTAACATCAGTATTTTATATATATATATATATATATCCTATATATTGAATAACACTTTACAATAATATTCCACATAAGGCTCCAAAATTTGGTAATATGGTAACACTTTACATTGTTGAATCAATTTAAATCAATTTAATTATTTGTTAATATATATATATGCAAAATAGTTATCTGGTAATATTATTTAATGGTCCATGAGCTAACATGAGCTAACACTAAACTGTTGTATTTGTATTATTTATCTATGTTATATTTATTGTCAGGGTGTTGCAGAGGCTGAACTGGAGAAAAACCTCGAGCGAACCTTCAAACTGATGTTCATAGCAAGTAATGAACCTGTAAGTTTCTGAGTTTAAATTTCACATTTATTAAATATATTTCTTTAGAGTTAGATGCAAAGCTATGAAAGGAACAGCTCTTTTTTCAAACAATGACAGTTCAAGTGTTTTGGTATATAATAAATGGCTCAATATTTCATGTTTTCTAAAGCATTATGATAGCTTTGTGTCAGTAATATTTTTAATGTGTTAAGTGAATTTTCTTTAAAAGGGGTTATTGGTCACTTATGAGTATTTATGAAGTTAACAGATTTCCTCAAGATCATAATCATGCATGTTTGCATGTTTAAAAAGTCGTTCAGAAATGTAGTTATAATTCATGTTGCACTAGCAAACATGTTGACCGAGCAGGAACCTTATGTAAAATTCTCCCTTCTTCTGAAGTGACACGGTTATGTTAGATATTTACATTGCTTATCGCCGGCATCAAAAAGCCAGCGCTGATGGAGATCAAAGAGGCGAGGCGTGCTGTTTGTGCTGAATGACCCGGCATCATAATGAGGGCCACTTAAAGGGCTCCCATCCGGGACCCTGATCCTGGACTAATGAATCACAAACGGCATCGCTCAGCCTCAGGTAGCCACACGCTGCATCTTAATGAGTGCGTGGGCCACTGTGACGGGGATCTCTTGACACGATCCCCTTCTGCTGCACGTCCCAACGATTAAACCTGGAAATCAGCACAGAGGAGGGAGACACAAGCCACTAACTGCACTCACACGTTTCAGTGCCATTTATCCAACAAAGAATCACATCATTTGAAGGAAACTGTGAATATCTTTCATTTTTCATTTCAGTGGGAACATCAAGTATTTTTGTTTTTATAAACATATTTCGTCTTTTGATGGTTTCTAGGGTGTTGTTATGAATGTGGTTGATTATTCTCTGTGATATTCTGGTCTCATTATATTTGATTCTGGGATCTTTTAGCCAATTTTATGGTCCGCCAAGTGAAAATTGTAAATCTGATATCGCTTAAAGTAATAGCACAGATTTCATTAACCAGCTGCACATTGTTTGAGGTGTTATTCACATCCTTACTACGTAGCAGCACCTTTTAAAAAGGAAAAGATTTGATGTCTCTTATTACAAAGGAAGGACTGTCATAGAGAAACACCATAGAAATCACATACACTGTTAGACATTTCAAAGGGTTTTTACAGTAACTTACTACAGTTACTGTAATTAAGATTTACAGTAGCAAACTGTATTTGATGTAAATTACTGTAAAAAAATTATTCATCAGTATACTACTGTAATTCATTCATTTTAATATAAATTTCATTAGATTTTATAATTTTTATATATAATTAATTTTTACTCTACATAGGCTCACCACTGGCATTTAATTAAAACAGACACAATAATTACAAAATATCAAATTCTTTATTTAAAACATTGCATGTATAACACTTAAAAATACAGTCTTCCAACGCTGGAACAGTGCGACTTCAGCATTTCTCCTGTCTCAGGACGTTTTGCAGTGCTTTATGTTGTATCTTCTGGATTTATCCTCACAAAGAATATTTAGGCAACAGAAACATAATTGGGGAATAAACAGCCAAAGAATACATAGCCATCTGCAAAACCCATGTGCTGCTCCAAAACGTGGCCACCACCTTCGCTCAGCATCCACTTTGTTAGTGACAGAAATGTCTTCTCTGAAAAACAAGAAGTAGAAATGGCACACTTTTAAAAGGCAAACGCTAACATCAGTCTTGATGCTTCATTGCAGTTGCCTTTAAAACACAAATACTAAAAAAATCTTAAATTCCATAAAAACTATAACAAACTAATTCTATAACTAGAAAAGGCAGCTAGCCATAAAACTTGTTTAACTTAGCTAACATATGATTTTATTTTCTCAATAGGCTACTGGCCAACATTAACTACTAACACCCGAACAACATTTCACATTAGTTAACCTAATGTTAATATAAGTGTTGCTCATTAAAAATAATTTAAATTCTGCACAAAATCATCTGAAACGACAGCACAGTTCTTACCATAGTAAATTTGTTATTGCCATGTTGATGGGTAAATGTTACTATGGAGGTTAAACTGGCGTGCAAACATCTGACACAGAGAAACGTACATATATGTTTTACCTTGCTTGCTGGTAAGGGGGTTAAAAAGCCCCCAAAGTAGCCCAATGACCATATCCCATATCAAAACTCAAAATACCTAAAAAAAATCCTTACCTAAAATATAGATTTTACAGTCACTCTTATGCAGATTGATCATAAAGACAACTAAAAGGCATCCTAACAGTGGCCATCCTTCATAAAACTTAACATCTTGTACAGTTTTATCATAGGTAGAATGCAAAATGTTTCAATACAAACATTTCAGTCAAATGCATTTTATACAATATGTAAAACATTTAACCCAGGGGAATAAACACGCCGCAACAGTTTAAAAGTAGCCCAATTATGTAAAAAAAAATCCAACACAAGCTGCTAGAGGCAGATATGACCCAGCCAGCACACCCATGTGGGGCCCATAGGGGAGGGGCTGCTACTGTCCCAGCTAATTTGAAGATGTAAGATATGCTCCCTTTATAACAGAGTGTGCGTGATCCCGAAATCGAAAGTGAACAGCGAGCGCTGCTCATTCAGAAGATAATGAAATACTCTGTATATGATAGCGGGTCCCTGATGCGTGAAAATGATATGCAGTATTATAATGTTTGCGTGAGCGGAAGGTAGTGGTCAGAAATTCAGCTGGAGTGGGATTCAGAAAACAGCCCTGCGCAGGGCTCTAATACAAAAACGCACACAGTGAATACTGACTGTAGAAAGCAAAAGATGAATCCTGTACATTTTATGCGATTAAAAAATTATAATTTAGGTCCAAAAAGACATGTCTGGGGAAAAGAGGACGTATGGTCACCCTAGTGTACACACTGTGCAGATGTTCTCTGGAAGTCTTATACTGTCACAGGTTCATCCCCGGGCAAAACCTGCGGCGCTGCCCCTCTGGATGCGTGTCTTCTTCAGATGCAAGTGGCGCGGCGCGACTTGATTAAAGACAATAAAAGAACCAGCTATGTATACTATCTAGCGTGGATGTGGACAGTAAAATGATGCATATTTCTGATGTACAGATGTACTCCAGCGGACATGAAGGACAAATGATTTTCCAGTCATTACAAGCGATGTAACACGTCCAGTGTAGTGAGTCCCAAGCTGTTGCGGTGTTGTAGACACGGTGTAGTGCAAATCGTGTCAATCCAAATGTAAGAAATGGCCGTTATGGCAAATACAGTATTATATAGCAATAAAAAATACAGTAAGTCTCTGTATGTGAGGTCTGACGTCACAGAAAATTCCCATGATGATACAAAGGGTATTACAGTTATTTACTGTAAAGGGAATTTGCAGTATTATGGGTGATATACAGTAAATAACCGTAGAAATTACAGAAATGTCTAACAGTGTAATAATGTGCTAAAAACACTCAGAATACATTAGCAAATGCATTTTTGTTAATTGAATTAAATAAAGCAGAAATATTAGATAACTTAAACTTTTTACATTTTTTATTTCAGTTACTTGCCAAAACAAAATTTCAAATTTTTGTTTGATGAATTACTAAAATTACTAAAACTGTAATAAAAATGAAAAGAAAACAGAACAAAAAAAAAACATAAAAGTACATACAATTACTAAAACTAAAATAAAAAATGAAAGTATATAAATAAGAGCTAATTCAAAATATTAAATAATAAGAATACATTTTTATCTAAAATTATTGTAATTAAGATTTTTGAATTAGCTTTTATTATTACATTATTCAGTTTTTTTATTTGAATTTCAGTTAGTTGCAAATGCAACATTTCTAAAGATAAACAGAAATATTAAAAACCAATATCAGTAAAAATAAAATTAAAATAAAAACTGAAAAATATAAAAATATAAGCTAATTCAAAATATTAAATAAGACTAAAACTATGGTATTTATTCATATTTTAATTAGCTCATTGTTATAATTTCAGTTTTTTTTCCTTTACTTATTTAATTTTATTTATTAAATTATCTTATTTTATTTATAGAAATGACAACATTTCTATTTAATTTAGCTTAAGTTGAAGTACTAAATGTACTAAAATGAAGCCTGAAATTAAAATTAAAGATAAAAAGAAATCTCAGAAATGAATAAGAATGACAATTTTTTTTAACTATATTTTAAACTAAAATTAAAACTCAAAACTGAAAATATATTTAAAAAAGCAAATTCAAAATATTGATAAATGCTATAGTAGTATATCAACAATACTAAAATAACAACCTCCTAAAACTTCTTATCTGTAATCAGCAGAGATCATTTCCAAGCACGGCTGGAGTCTGCAAGAGAGGTAAGATTGAATCTCACATTGCTTCTATTATGCAGTCAACTTCTGATTTAGGTCAGTATTTTGTATTGTGAAATGAATGCATGTTTGATTTGAGAAGAACGGTACAAACCGTTCATGCACCAAGCTTCACAAGACCTCGTGACTACACTGGCCTCATCCTTGTCTGCTCTTTTGTTCATCAGGTGGATTGCTTGTGGGGTCAGTGGATGATCCTCCCCGCAGTGCTATTCTGAGCGAGTCTGCGCTGCAGTACTATGTGCAGCAGTTCACCAAGAGCGGCTTCAGGTACACTGAGCAAATGGGCAAAAAGTGCACCTTATTTATGTGCATTCATGTTATTATTGGATCAACATTTTCATTTTTGCTATGCAGTTTTTAACTCTTACCCAACTATCATTTCCTTCTGGTTTAAAGTGTGAGTTATGATGGATATCAATGTTGTATAAGCTCCAATAAATGATGTTGTTCCAGGCAGATGTCCTGCTAGAATAATTATGTCGTGCAATGGCTTCATATTTCTTCCAATATGTATTTTATATTTTGTTTACCTTTTAAAATTAAATATCTGTTAAAAAGGAAATTTGAAAAATAAGTCAAATCTCTTCTTAACAGTAGTTCACCCTAAAATAAAACATTCGGACAACATTTACACATGTTGATTTTAAACCTGTGTGATTTGTATGATGATAAAATATTTTTTATCAAATAGTTAGGATCATTAAGATATTATGCATTGTGACTTAATTTTATTTCAGCAAAAAACAATGTACAATATTTATGTTTTTGCATATATATCCTTTTGTGTGTGTGTGTGTGTGTGTATTTGCATATGCGCTTATTTCGTATTTAAACATTTTGATCACAACAGGATCACATCATTTTTTAATGCTAGAACAGCTAGATGCAACAATGCCACCAACATAATAGTTTTATGCATATCTGCATGTAACTTAATGTGTTATATCAAGTATGAATATATGGAAGTGCAGATGCGATTTTCCACACACAAAGCTATTTTATTTGTATATTTTATGAGTAATTAGGACTATTTTTGTGGTCTCTTCTTCCACAGAATAAAGGAAATCATATGGGTTTGAAATAACAGAATGTTTATGTGAACTAAGCCGTTAAACGTGAGGCACTGATAATGAATGCATGCTCGTGCACGTGGCATAGATGACATGTTGTCACTGAGGGTCTGGTTTTGTCTCAGGGGTCCTCTGAACTGGTACCGTAACGGGGAGAAGAACTGGCGTTGGATGTGCTCCAGGCCGAGGGGCAAGGCAAGTGTCCTCACCGCGCTCCTGCTCCCTGACACCGTCACTGTCAGAAATACCCAAGTGCTGCTTATTCCAGCAATTCCACTCCACATCCAGCACAGTCCTGCAGCCTGAGCAGAGCAGATGGTGTCTGTTCCCTTTACCCCAACCTCTGCTCCTCCATGATGAGATGAAGTGCTTTAACTCTGGCTGTATCACTCATAAATCTTTCACTAGGAAGGGAATTTCATTTCATCAGCTAACTTGCACTATTAAAAAAACTGATACAGATGAATTGATTGATGCCATTAAATGTTGTTTCATGCTGCAAATCAAGCCATATTTTCAAAACTTATTTATTTATTTTTTTTACCTAAACATTTTTCACACTTTATCTTGTTGCATTTTAAGTCCGTTCCTTATCTATCAAAACTGATTTGGTTAGTTGAGTACATGACAGTGCTTCTGTCGTTACAGATCATGATGCCAGCTTTAATGGTGACCGCAGGAAAGGACCCTGTTCTTCTGCCAGCCTTTGCCACAGGCATGGAGAACCTGGTGAGACAGTGACTTTGTTATTCTTCCATTATGTTAATGCGGCATTCACGTCGTGTTACAAATTACTATAATAATGACTTGAAGATTTTTTCTATGAGCTGTTCATCCTCAGGTTTATGGAAGCTTATTTACAGCACGGAATTTTTAAAAAGCGACTTTATATCACAGGTTCTTGCAATTTTCAGTTTGTATCTTTTTTTTTCATGAGTTCACATCAGAGTTCTCGCAATTCTGAAAGAAAAATAATGTCAGAAATCTTGTGAGATAGAAACTCGTAACTGTGAGTTAAACGTCAGAATAGTGACATCAAATGTTATTTTTTTGTTGCAAGTTTTTCTTTTGCAGTTCTGATAAAAATAATCTGAATTGCAGGAAAAAAGTCTTATAATTCTGACTTTTATACTCAGAATTGGCGAGATCTTTTTCTCAGATATAAACTCACAATTCTGATGTTAACTTGCGGTTCTGAGAAGAAAAGTGAGAATTGTGAGAAACTGATTAACAATAATGAGGCAGAATTCTGAGAGAAAAGTTACAAATTACTCTATTTTTTGAGTTTAGAAAAAAGGCAGAATTTTAAGATATAAACTTTGATTTGTGAGGGGAAAAGTCACAAGTCTGACTTTTTTTGAATTGGGAGATAAAATCTCAAACTTTGAACTGTGAAAGAAAAACGAGAATTCTATCTATAATGTTGAGCTTTTTTCTCAGAATTTTGAATCTATATCTCAAATATATCAAAATTCTAATAACAAATCTAAATTGTGAGAAATAAAGTTGCAATCACCTTTTTGTTTTATTCCATGGTCGAAATAAGTTTCCTTACAAATGATTAGTCTCCATGGCAAGTTTAAAAGTGTGAGTTTAACACACTGTAGATGTACATTACAGTTATTCCAATACTTTACACAAACGCAGTATGATGTGTGATGTCATACAGCAGCATGGCTTGTGTCAGCTGACCTGATGTCTCGTATGTTTCTGTCTGAAGGTCCCTAACCTCACCAGAGGCCACATTGAGGAGTGTGGACACTGGACTCAGATGGAGAGGTAAGATTCACTGGAAACGGGTGTTTTTCCTCCAAAATAAAGATGCCACTTCCTTAAGGATGATGTCATTGATGAATATGATATGTAAATGATAGTAAGAACACAGGGAAACAATATGAATTGATCACCAGTTCAATAATATCTCCAAGAAGAGGTTTTATTTGAAGAAATAAGTTTATTTAAAAATATCACATCTTAAACCAAAGTATTGAAATGATTAAATATTCACCCCAATGTTCAATTAATTGTGATATTGTGAAAAACTAATATGATTTGCGTCTTTAGAAGTTGACTTTATTTTATCCAATGTTGTATATATGATGGGGACAAGCGTGCATAACAAGCGTGATTCGTTATATTGACATTGAACTTAATCAAAAACTCATATAGCAACAGTTGACATGTCTGAATGGATTTAAAATTACATGGTGCTGCTTAAATGTCAGCAAGGTATCATGAATACTTGGTTTCTAGGAAATTAGAGAAAAAAACGAAATTGACGGACTGTCTGACCTTTAGTACTTTAGTTGACTGTTGTTATATGGAGAGTGTAATAATTGAAATAATAAAATAGGTTAATACGATGTCAGGCTAGGTTAGCTGGATTAGATGCTCATACATTGTGTAAGATATGGCCTACAATGCATGTTTGAATCTTATATTTTCTGAATGTTTGCATCCATCTTCTTCCCATCATTCCTTGTCTCTTCTCTCAGATCAAATGCTAGACTCTTATCAGTTAAATACTTATTAAATACTTTTAAATTACAACTTTGTCAATTAAATACTTTGAAAAAGTAAATATTTAAATATCAAGAAAAAGGTCAATATTTTTTGTCACTCATTTCAGAAAGTGAAACCCATTATTATATAGATTCATTACACATGGAGTGAAATATTTCAAGCCTTTATTTCTTGAAATTTGGATGATTATGGCTTACAGATAATGAAAACCCAAAATTCAGTGTCTCAGAAAATGTGTATATATAGTATAGAAATGTCAGGCTTCTGAAAGGTATGTTGATTTCTATGCACTCAATACTTGGTTGGGTCTCCTTTTGCATGAATTACTGCATCAATGCGGCGCGGCATGGAGACGATCAGCCCGTGACACTGCTCAGGTGTAATGAAGCCCAGGCTGCTTTGATAGCGGCCTTCAGGTCATCTGTATTGTTGGGTCTGGTGTCTCTCATCTAGATTCTCTATGAGGTTCAGGTCATCTGCATTGTTGGGTCTGGTGTCTCTCATCTAGATTCTCTATGAGGTTCAGGTCAGGTGAGTTTGCTGGTCAATCAAGCACAGTAACACATGGTCATTGAACCAGCTTTTGGTACCTTTGGCAGTGTGTGCAGGTGTCAAGTCCTGCTGGAAAATGAAATCAGCTTCTCCATAAAGCTTGTCAGCAGAAGGAAGCATGAAGTGCTCTAATATTTCCTGGTAGATGTCTGCGTTGACTGTGGACTTCAGAAAACACAATGGACCAACTCCAGCAGATGACACGGCAGCCCAAATCATCACTGACTGTGGAAACTTCACACTGGACTTCAAGAAACATGGATTCTGTGTCTCTCCTCTCTTCCTCCAGACTCTGGGATCTTGATTTCCAAATGAAATACAACATTTACTTTCATCTGAAAAGAGGACTTTGGAGCACTGAGCAACAGTCCAGTTCTTCTTCTCCTTAGTCCAGGTAAGATGCTTCTGACGATGTTTCTGTTTCAGAAGTGGCTTGGTTTTCCTGAAGATGTCTGAGCGTGGTGACTCTTGATGCACTGACTCCAGCTTCAGTTCACTCCTTGTGAAGATCTCTCAAGTATTTGAATCGGCTTTGCTTGACAGTATTCTCAAGCTTGCCGTCATCCCTGTTGCTTGTGCACATTTTCCTTCCAATTTCTTCCTTCCAGTCAACTTTGCATTTAATATGCTTTGATACAGCACTCTTTGAACAGCCCCCTTTCAGTAATGCCCCTCTGTGACTTACTCTCTTTGTGGAGGGTGTCAATGATCGTCTTCTGGACCATTGCCAAGTCAGCAGTGTTCCCCATTATTGTGCTTTCAAAGAACAAGAGATACCCAGAATTTATACTGTATGGATGGTCATTTATTGAAACTCAAATGTAAATATTCTAATATTTTGAAATACTGATTTTTTACTTCCATTAGCTGTAAGCTCTAATCATCAAAATAAAAAAACTTAAGTGTTTTACTTTACATGTAATGAATCTAAAATATATGAGTTTCTTATTTCATAAAGTTTTTTTTAGATGTACCTGTATTTAGGTTGTTTCATCCCAAATATAATATTTTTGCATGAAGGAAATTAAGCCATTTTGGAAAATATATTATGCTTTGTGACACTGGGGTATTATAGTTTAGTAAATAATTAAATTAAATAATAAAATATTAAATCATAAAAAGCTTGCTTTACTGGAATTAAAAACTAAAGATTTTTCTTTTATTTCAGCTAGCTGCCAATTAAGGCAACATTTTATTCAGTTTGACTTGATGCATTAAAATATCTAAAAATAAAACAGAAATAAACATTCATGTAATAAATATATTTACATATTTTAAAAAACAATAAAAGAAAATTGACAAAAAAATGTGAAATGACAACATTTTTGTATTTATAAGTACATAGGTAAGCAAGTAAGTATTTATGTATTTATTCATACTTATATACCCTTTTTTATTTGGATGAAAGACATGGACACAGACATGTTTTTGGCATGTTGGTATATTTGAAATGTGCATCAGCGTCAAATTGCACCGTGTTGAAAGCATGTTTAAAGCTGTGTCAAAACAGTCAACTCAACAGACTATTATTTTCTGACAGATTATTGTTCATTGTCATTTATAAGCCTTTTAGAGCAGCAGCACAATACCATTCAGCATTTCTTACAGAGAGGAGCGTCTACATCAGGACCAGTGTAGGCGTTCAGTTTTAAACGAAGGAGTGCTCAGATCCAGGGTTTCCATCATTGAACGGGGTCAGGACAGTGATTGTGCAACACCATCGCCTCGGCCAAGCAGCCAATCGCATAAATAACAGTAACAGTGACACTGACGGAAAGATCCAGCTCACCTCAAGGTCAAAGCACCATATAGAGAAAACAATCGCTCTTACATGTCATTTAAAATATACAAACTCTAAACACTACAACTCCCATCTGATAAAGCAGAAAGAATCGCTCATAATCTGTTCAAGAGGTCACATTTCACCCAGTAATCAATGGAAATAAATTAGGTTGCATGTTATACTGTAGCCTTACATAAAAAGAGACTTCATAAGAGGAAGGTTCAATATTTGTCCTGTTTCCATTGCTTTTCCAGGAACTACACAACTGTCCACAGCCCATTTCATGTGCATACTGCAAAACAAACTCTGTTTTTGTGGAACTGCTTTACTAAAATGGACCCAGAGTGTTTGCTGAAGGGTGAAGTGTGCCTTACATGTCCTTTAAAGTGTGAAAGATGGCCTGAAACTAAAGGCAGATGCTGTCAGATAAGTCAAAAATGGAAACCAAACCCACATGATTCGTATCTCACACCACCAACGTCTCTTTCCATTCAGGTCATGGGGCACTTCAGAGCGTTATTCTGGTAAAGCGGCTTTTTCAGATACAGCTGTCAGATTTACTTGACACATACTTGACTGCCACAATCCTAAAGTGTTACTGCACTGGAAAAAATGTATTTCCTACTCAGTCTTTTTAACTCTTAAATCAAGATACATTTAAGAAGAAAAATCAAGATATGAATTTTTATCTAAGATATTAGATTTAAAAAAAAAAAAAATTGATGTAAATGTAAGCTTAAAACAAGAAAATCTCTGCCAGCAGGGTAATATTTATAAGATTGCATATCGAAAATAAAGCCTTTTTTAGGATCATTAAGATATATATATATATATATAGCTTAAATGTACTTAATTCTGATAGATCTTCAGAAGACAAGACTTCTCAAGTAAATGTAAATGAGATGTTTGTGTACTGTAAAACAAGACAAAAACACTTTCTATCTTCTCAAAGCTCATCTGTATGACAGTGGTTTTAGTCGTCCTGCTATCAGAGCAGAGCGTGATTTAACCGTCCTCTCCGCACTGACCCGAGGGCTCGATAATCAGTCCCTGCGGCCGTAAATGATTTGAACGTCTCTTGACCCCTCCACCTCCCTCACCCTCTTCACCCTCCGCTGAACTTCAGTAATCAATAGATGAACGCTGACAATCTGAACCTGTCAGAAAACGCCTGGCTTCATTTCCAAACCAGGACATGAGACGTGACCCGGTGACCCGTAAGACAATGACACCCTGTTACGTGAGGATTTTGATGCATCTCTGAGAGTGTTTTTTCTCTTGTGAAGCTGGTTTGCGGTTACTACCTTTCATATAAGATAGGAAATGTGCTTACTGAGGTCTGCTAAATGTGATGATTTAAATAGCATTAAGGGTTTTGATAAATCAAACAGTATTAAAGTTGAGCGTGTGCGTCATCCTGTAGCATTGGAGCTTGTTGAGGTGCTTCATTTAGGATTTGTCTCATCATGAGCCACAGTAATAGAAAGCATCACTAATTATTTTAATGTCACAGTCGTTTGAGGTTATATCCCATGATCAGATCAATCTCTTTTTCCTCTTCTCTCTTCAGGCCTGCGGAGCTGAATAAAATCCTCATCTCCTGGCTGAAGGAAGCACACCAGAAAGCCTCGATCTCTGTTCATCCCAAGTTATGAGAGCATGATCTTGATTTAACTGTACGCAGGCAAATGAACCCCGAGCTACCGCGCACTAATGTCCAGGCTTGCTGATTGCATAATAATAGTTCATTGTCATGTGAGTGGATTTCAGTAGTCCAATACTTTTTATATGAAGTTTTTATAGTATACTGCAATAATGAAGAACCATTTTTAAGGCAGTGTCTCTAGTGCAAATGAGCTCATATTTACATTTCGTGTGAACAGCATCTGTCACTGTTTGCACTGAGTGTAGATAGCCACTGCCTTTTTAATGTAATATTGATCAATGCCACATTTTATTAACTCTTTTTATTAACAGCTTTGCTTTGCAAAATCAAAAACAATAATAAACTGAATCAATACTGCTTTACAAGAATCATTAAGAGTTATGTTTGCTTCCAACATTGATATTTTGGCCAGAGATATCACTCGATTGGTCATTTTTTGATTAGTGACATCAGCCAACAAGTTCAATTCAGAATTTAATTCAACAGAAGTGGTCATTTCTACTCACTGTCAGTTCTAGAAACATAAAGCCAACCTTTAAGAATTGTGTGTATTCAATTGGTTTTGTGTGTATACGTTTTCTCATTTCATGTACACATTATCTGCTATCATTATATTTGATTAATAATGGGCCAGTTAGAATGAAAAAAACTTTTCTACTGCAAATACTACTTATTTAAATTCTACAAAAATTACAATTTAAATTCTACTGCATTTAAATTGATCAAAAGTGATAAAGACATTTATGTTACAATAGGGTTCTATTTTAAGTAAGTGCTTTTATTTTAAACTTTCTATTCATCTGTTAATCCTGAAAAAAATGATGTTCACAAAAATATGAAGCAGCAGCACAACTATTTTCAGCACTGATAACAATCAGAAATGTTTCTTTAGCAGCAAATTAGAATGATTTCTGAAGGATCCTGTAAAGACGGGAGTAATGATGCTGAAATTCAGCTTTGATCACAGAAAGAAATGTATTTTTATATATATTCACATAAAAAAACATTTTAAATTGTAATAATATTTCAAATCTTTACTTTATTGTTTTTTTCCATCAAGAAACGGCAACCTTGCTGAACATAATTGAATCAGTAATGTCTTAGTCAATGGTGGAATTTCTACAGATAATACATCAGTTTAGATAAACATCAATAAACCTGAACTCTTAAAGCATCCGCTGTTAACTAGTGTGGTATTTCCTGAAGAGGAGCTGTGAATACAGTCACCGCGTCTCGTCCTTAAGAACAGCAGCCGCTCTCTTCAAGGGCTTTTGTATTCATCACAATTATACAGAATATAATCAGTAGAGAAATGTAAGTCAGGGTAAAATATGTAACACGCAAAATATGTAACACTTTGATCGCCTTGATCTGAGATTGCGGTTTCATGATGGAGTGCACTAGAACCGCTGCGACTGCTTCATTTAAAAAAGGAAATGCCTTCATTGTGCTCTGAGCGTCAGTGTTTAAACTCAAGAGCACAGACATCCATTTAGACATCCTTCCTGTTTGCTAAGAGTTAAGTTTCTGCTTTAAAAACTCACTGAAAGAGATCAGTGTACTTTCTGGTTATAATTAGAGATCATGCACTTTCATTATTTACCATATTCACATTCAGCTAGAGTTTGAGGCAATTTTGGTAATGATGGAATATTTTTGAAGTTCAAATGCTTCCTAATTTGCATGGATGCATAACATGGATTTTAATTTATTGATCAGTTTTCAGATTATTTAAAAAAAGTACCCTCGAATTGTCTGAAAATGCCAACTTAACGTTGCATGTGATTTGCATCAATCTGCATACATCTTGCCAAACAAAACCATTAAAATGAAACTCCAACTACTAAATATGTAGCTATATTCACATTCAAAAGGTAAATATTATCAGCAAATGATATATTAAAAGTATGCAAATTTTGAATATGGCTATTAGCTATATATTTAGTAGTTGGAGTTTCATTTTATCTGCATACATGCAGTATACTCTCATAAAGCCATATATTATATATACCAAATCTGAACTGCTTTATTGCATACATCATCACAAAATGTTAACTGTATTATTGCCCAGCTTTAATCTGCTAGATGCTACTACAAGGCATAAAGATGTTATAAACATCATCATCATGATTTTCTGTAAAGCTGCTTTGTAATAGTGTATATTGTGAAAAGTGCTATTTAAATACATGTGCTTTGCCTTGTTATAAAGGCATTGTGATGCTCACGTATTGTTCAGAAAATGTAAAAATGCGTTGACTTTGAGAATGGCGGTTTGACCGTATCGCTTTATTTATCAGATGAGAGATGCACACAGACGCTCCATCAGTGATTCTGCTGATTCTGAACACAAGGTTTATTGTGCACGGGACAAACTAAACCAGGTCAAAATGCTCAATCCCACAGGTGATGCATGGAGATTGCTGGCTAGCAGCAGATTTGAGGGCCACGACAATAGATGCTCAAGACATTTCAAAAAATCGTTATTAGTGAAACTCTTTGAGATGTAGTGCTTGTTCCAAGTGCAAGTTGCACATATTGTTGAGAAACTTTGCAAATACAAGCTAGTTTAGTCTCTCACTTTAGTCACTTTTCACAATACATACTGTTTCAAAGCAGCTTTATAAGAAATCATGTTAAGGCCAATTCACACTACGCAGGCAATCACCAACAAACACGCTGGCCGTGGATTCAGTATTGTATGAATAATAACTGGCATGTTCACACTGCCTCAACAAACGGTGACTGAACACACGTTCACTTGGGTGAAAACAAACTCCGACCAATGGAAACATGCTCAGGAGAAACTCACTGATCCAACCAAACCCAACAAATGTGTTTGTTATCGCCATGAGTTAGCCTTTAAAGAAATAGTTCACCCCAAAATGAAAGTTTGCTGAGAATTTACTCACAAGATGTAAATGAGTTTGTTTCCTCATTGTATACTCTTAAAAATAAAGGTGCTTCACGATGCCATAGAATCACTTTGTCTGAATGTTTCCATAAAGAACCTTTAACATCTGAACTTTGTGGTGAAAGAAGGTTCTTCAGATTACAAAAAGGTAAGAAAGAGATGTTCTTTAAAGAACATTAGACTGGTTTCTTGTGGGACCAAAAATGGTTCTTCTGTGGCATCACTTGAAGATTTGTTTATTTTTAAGAGTATAACAGATTTGGAGAAATGTTACCAATGGATCACCAATGCTCATCACTTTGCTGTGAATGGGTGCCGTCAGAATGAGAGTCCAAACAGCTGATTAAGGTGTCACAATAATCTACAAGTAATCCACACCACTCCAGTCCATCAAATAACATCTTGAGAAATGAAAAGCTGTGTTTTTGTAAGAACTAAACCGGCATTTTTACATTTTAAACCGTTGCTTCTGGCCAAAATATGAGACCAAAATCCATAATAACATTTCATCCAGATGAAAAATCACCTGTTGTTCTCTCATCAGAATATTTTCACTTGTAAACAGTACTTGATCTGTGCACGTTTCTCTCCTGATTCAGATGAGAGGACTTGAGACACTATAGAAAGCATTATAATGGATGAAGAACTCGTATTTTGACCAGAAGTGATGGTTTAAAGTTAAAATTCTTGGTGGCTTTGTTTCTTACAAACACACAGCTTCACAGGATGTTAATTGACAGACCGGATTACTTGTGATGATCAGCTGTTTGGACTCTCATTCTGACGGCACCCATTCACTGCAGAGGATCCATTGCTGAGCGAGTGATGCAGTGCTACATTTCTCCAAATCTGTTCCCATGAAGAAACAAACTTAGACGTGCTGGGAGTAAGTATATTTTCAGCAAAGTTTCATTTTTGGGTGAATTATTCCTTTAACCCTTTACGATTCCTGTAAAATTTGCCTAAAGTAAATTGCATGCTGTTCTTGGGCCATTTGGATGATATGCATGGTGTTGGTCTCCTTTGAAAGGTGACACTCTGAGGTTTGTTTCTCAATAGTCAGAATCACTGTAAGTCTTACTGATATTGAGTAATAGCACTTTGAATACACTAAAAAAAGAAAAAAAATGATTCCGCCTGCATTTTTTGTGTAAATAGAAGCCTGCAGATGACTATATCTGGGAGGTGTTGAAAACTCTGTTCTTCTAAAGTGTAGAAACTCAGAAGAGAAGACCAGGAGACTTCGGATTCGATCGTCAGCAGAATTTCTTTATTCTATGACATGTGTTGTTATCTGCAGTCATCGAAGATCTCAATCTTAAGTCATTTTACAGGGTATCTTTATAGTCAGGATTGGAGGAGGGACTTCTTAGAGGTGGAGACAAACATCAAACAAAGCAAACATCTGAGGCGTTAGTTAATTACAGGAACCTTCCGTGGTCCAATAAACCTAACAAAGGTTGAATCTCTCAGTAGTCTAACTCCTTGATCTCATTGACAAAAGGCACAGCTGTCCCAAGCCCAAATGGTCAGGAAACACTCTCAAACATCTGTATTTCCTGACACTTTCTTTAGTCAGGAAGTGTATCTAAATTAAACATTTAAAATAAAATTTGTAATCCTTCAATCCCCTCTTTGAGAGTTCTAATAACTCTCACAAAAATACAAATTTAGACACTTAAAAGTTAATTCTTGTAACTTGTAATCGTTACAGGCACAGTGTACATGTTCTGTGTTGCTTATATGTAATTGCATGCTGACACAGAAACAAAACATGCAATTAGTTTTGCTGAAAGATCGTATGTGAGTCTCTGCGTTGTGTATTTTTTTTTCTTCTTTCTTCTTTCTTCTTTCTTTCTTGTGTGATAGTTGGCAATGGGTCTGGTTGTTTTCTAGAGGTTGTGGCTTCATCCGGTGAGAAGGGTGGTGCATATGGATCTCAGGACAGCCATCAAATGGTATCTGCACAGAGGAAGAAAGAAACACAAACAAGAGAGAACTAACGGCACAGAGCAGTATTTGTAGAGTCTGCATACATTAGGGTTGTATCCTCTGTTCAAAATATAGTCTGCTATGGTTGTTCCTTCTTTCCCTATTTCTCAATTCCTCGACACCTAAAGAACAGTGAGGAAAGGATGGACTAATGGAGGGAAAGGCCTATGAGGAAATCTTCACCTCAGGGTTGGCCCCCGAAGCCTGTTGCTTTCGGTTCTTCCCTGGGCTCCTCACTGGTTCTTGTGTCTGCCCTATCCTATCCCTGCAGGGGGAGGAACAACCTTAATATGTGACACATGAGTCCAAGTTTTCCTTCCCTGACACAATACTGCAGCTGCTGTAATCAACATCACTTGATGTGGTCCGTACCACTTAGGCTCTAATGGCTTGTTTTTGAATGTCTTTATCATGACCCATTGACCTGGGACGATTGTGTGTCCACCTTCTGGTGGAGTCTGCCAACACGACTCAACTCTCTCTTTGGCACTCTGCACTGCCTTTGTGAGGTTTTCACAGTAGCGATCAGGGCATCTGAAGCAATGTGCACATCAGCATTTCTAAGATCAATCACACCTGGCATCTGCATTGGGCGTCCAGTAATAATCTCATGAGGGCTCAGTCCTACTGATCTGTTAGGTGATGCTCTCATACTACACAGTACTGCGGGCAGTGCTTCAACCCATGGTACTCCTTCCTGATGCATTTTGCTTAGCCTGGTTTTGATTGTTCTGTTTGATCGTTCAACCTGTCCTGATGCTTGTGGCCTATAGGGGCAGTGAAGGTTCCACTTAATCTTCAACATTCTAGACACTTCCTTGACTACCTGTCCTGTGAAGTGGGTACCTTGATCTGAGTCAATGCAATCTGGTAATCCCCATCTGGGAATGAAATCAGTGACAAGACATTTAGCAGTATGTGCAGCTGTAGCGCGCCCTGTTGGATAAGCTTCTACCCATCTTGAGAACTTGTCTATTACTACCAAACGTCAGTTTTTCCTTTACAAGGGGCAACGATATGTAATCAACTTGCAGGTGACGAAATGGCCCTGGTGGAGCTGGGGTATGTGCTGCTGGTGTAATGGCTGCTGGTACATCATTATTTTTCTGACATGTAACACATCTCTTGACTGTTTCAGTGGCTGCGTTTCTGAATTTTGGATTCCACCATTGATTTGAGAACCTGTGATTCATCGTTGCTGGACCACTATGACCCAAACTGTGTATTTGTTGAGCCAAATATGGCAACAGTGATTCGGGAGCAACATACTTTCCCCTTTGGTCCAGCAGCGGATGAATCCACAGTGGCTCCTTTGTCTAACCATGTCCATGCTTCATATAGAGGAACGTCTTTATACAGATCAACGATTGATTCAGGAGGTAGAATTATCTTCTGTGCTGTACTACCTGAACACACTTGTACAGTTGCATAGAAACAAGCCTGTTTAGCCGCTACATCAGCAAGAGCATTACCTTTAGCTTCCGTAGTATTAGTTGTGAGATGTGCTTTCACTTTGATCACTGCTAATTTCTTTGGGAGTTTCATGGCAAACATTAAATCTTTCACTAATCCAGCATGCTTAATGGGGATCCAGCAGAAGTTAGAAATTTTCTGGTTTGCCAAATGACACCAAAATCATGAATTACCCCAAAAGCATACCTGGAATCTGTGTAGATATTTGCAACCGATCCTGAAGCTAGCGTGCATGCTCTAGTTAAGGCTACTAGTTCTGCAGCTTGAGCTGAAAAATTATCTGAAAGACGACCTGAAGCAACTACTTCAGTGGTGGAAGTTACTGCATATCCTGCTTCTGTTACCTTCAATAACTTGAGCTGAACCATCAACAAACAACTCCAATTCTGCGTTCTCTATGGGAGTTTCTGCTATTTCACTTGTCGCTGCATATGTAAGCGTAACACAATCATGAGTCATTTCGCCTTCATCCTCTAACACAAATTCAGTCATTGCAGACATCATACATGAGGATGGGTTCGTGACTGGTGCACGCTGTATAACAATATTCGGGGCTGTGAGAGTTGCTAACTTCTCTTTATGCTACCTTTCATAAAAATTCTTTGGTCATTGTGTTGGATTACAGGGAAAGGTAGCTACTCACAGCCCCAATAATTAGTTTTTCCTGGTCTTGTTGTGCTCTTAGAAGAGCCTGAACTAACTGTCCTATAGTTTCAGTGGTCACTGGCGGAACTACTTCCGGGTTGTGTGCAGGCTGAGAAGGAGCAGAATTATGCATAGCATTTCTTTTACTATCTTGCAACTTCTTCCTACACTCTTTCTCCCAATGTCCAAATTTTTCACAGTATTTGCTTTCTCTTTTAGACCATCTATTGTCTTGTTTCGTTGTGTTAAACGTAGCTGCTGCTACTCTTACTTTTGCTTTGACATCAGCATCTCTTTCCCATGTAGTTAACCTGTCTAGGTTACTTCTGAGAGTTCTGTTAGACCAAGTTAGATCTAAGAATGGTAAAGCTTTTCTGTATTCGCTACAAGGCCATCTGACCAGATACGAACCAAGGGTCCCTTGTCATCTAGCACACTTTCAGGGTCATCAACAATTCCACTGTAGATTACAGCTGACTGACAAAATCTCTCAGTATATTCACTCACAGTTTCTTCTTTCCTTTGCACACAGGTAGTAATTCTAGACCAATCTATTTTGGGTCCTAAGATATTCTTTAGGATTTTCAAAATACCTTCTCTTAAATCACCCTTACTGGCATTTCGTAGTTCAGAAGTGACAGCAGATTCAAAACTGTTGAATTCAGATTCAGTTAGTATTTGTGACATCAGCTGCGTGACTTCTGTCAACGACATGTCATAAAGACGCATTTTACTGATCAATGTTCTTCTAAATTCAGAAAAATGTGCGTGCTGCTGGTAAACTTTGAGATAGTCTCTATATCTTTAGGACCTAAAGCTTTGGCAACAGTTTGTATTTGCACCACAGAAGAATTGAGAGGAACACTATCAGTTTCCTCAATCCCTGAGATCTCCTCCTCGCACCACACACATTGAAGGAATTTACAGGCACATCAGTTACTGATTGGAGAGCTACATCTGTTTCAAAAACGCTTGTAAATCAGGGTAAATGTTATCAGGCTGACTAACCTCCACATCAGTTTTTGCTGATACTCTAGCACAGAGCTCATTGTTCTGTTTCTCTAGCTCTGAGTTACGCTGAGACTGTTGTGTGGCGGCGCTAAACCAAATTCTCTGTGGCAGCAGATAATGCCTTTCACATTGTTCTTTGAATACATGCTCCCAGTACCTTTTACACTCATCTACAGACCAAGTCTTGTCTGGATGGATCTCATATTTCTGAGTTAGTTCTTGTCTAACTTTCTCAGTGACTATTATGTTCATTTGCACTCCTAAAAGTGATTTGAATTCGCTATCTGACCACAAAGGAGTCGCTAGACCACCTTTTTCAGTTGTGGGGATCAGTCTAGCATTCTTTCTAAACATTTTGTGAGTTTCTTTGTTATCACACAATCAAAACACTAAAACTTCTCTGATCAACAGAGGGTACACTTGTTAACACAGATCAACTATTGTTAACCTTCCTGGCAAAGCAGAGGATAACACAATTCACTAGCACTTTACGCTAATCTTCCCTGCATGAACAGAGGATAACCAATTCTTCCCTGCCAAAACAGAGGATAACAAATATTAGCACGTAATGCTAAATCTTCCCTGCCTGAACAGAAACAGAGGATAAACCAAAAATTAGCACGTAATGCTAACCTTCCCTGCCTGAAAGAACAGAGGATAAACCAAAAATTAGCACGTAATGCTAACCTTCCTGCCTGAAAACAGAGGATAACCTTCCCTGCCTACAAGAACAGAGGATAAACTCTTCCCTGTCTGAAAACAGAGGATAACCTTTAGTTAAACAAAACCCTACAGATGTATGTTAACTCTTCTCTGACGGCGCAGAGGATAGCAAAAATTTGTACTGGTCTTAGGTTCTTTCGGATTAGAGACAGCACTCACCAGAGAAAATTTCAGTCTGGGAATCCTTGTTCAGTTTGAAGTTTCGCTGGATTCCAAAAAATGCAGATCTTTGTTTGAGCTTGAAGTCTTTCAGGTGAGAAAGCTGGAACTCTATCCGGGTCACGGCACCATCTGTTGAAAACTCTGTTCTTCTAAAGTGTAGAAACTCAGAAGAGAAGACCAGGAGACTTCGGATTCGATCGTCAGCAGAATTTCTTTATTCTATGACATGTGTTGTTATCTGCAGTCATCGAAGATCTCAATCTTAAGTCATTTTTACAGGGTATCTTTATAGTCAGGATTGGAGGAGGGACTTCTTAGAGGTGGAGACAAACATCAAACAAAGCAAACATCTGAGGGAGGCGTTAGTTAATTACAGGAACCTTCCCGTGGTCCAATAAACCTAACAAAGGTTGAATCTCTCAG
The DNA here is from genome assembly GCA_027564155.1 of Gymnocypris eckloni scoliostomus. Taxonomy (NCBI): domain Eukaryota; kingdom Metazoa; phylum Chordata; class Actinopteri; order Cypriniformes; family Cyprinidae; genus Gymnocypris; species Gymnocypris eckloni. Next base: position 25,264,401 of record CM050428.1, read on the forward strand.
TAGTCTAACTCCTTGATCTCATTGACAAAAGGCACAGCTGTCCCAAGCCCAAATGGTCAGGAAACACTCTCAAACATCTGTATTTCCTGACACTTTCTTTAGTCAGGAAGTGTATCTAAATTAAACATTTAAAATAAAATTTGTAATCCTTCAGAGGTATGAACTGGAAAATACATTGGGATCACAGAATGAAGCCTTACCAAGTCAAATTTACCATTTGATAAACAATATATTAGACAATTAGTGTTTTACACATGTTTATCTAATTTTATGTCTAGACTCTTCCAAAAAAATTACACTTGGGAGACTCCAAGCGACCCTTTGTAACAACGACACATACAATGCTGTAATTCTTGAATGCTTTAATGTACAGTCATAATTTTGGGCTCTAATGAAAGGTTACACTTAGAGATATTCAGTTTCTCATCCAGATTCACTGTCAATAATTGCTGACACATAGTAACTGAAGCATAAACACATTATAGTGACATTTATTTATAGAATCCAAAATGTGTACACTTTTAAAATTACATATATATTTATAATTTAAATATATTTTTTTCCTATATTTCTATTTCTGTACATAGTACATTATTTAATTTGTGTTATATTGCATCCCTACTGTGTTATTCCTATGTATGTCTGTACTATCATGCATGTCTTCATTATGTCAACAAAAAGTGGTCTGATAAAGACACTGATTGTACATGCTGTGTTTATAGTATCTTAAAATGGTTTGCATAGTTGAAATCACAAGAATCTCAGCTTTCCGTGGATATATGACATGACATTTTATTTATTTTTTTGACGACTTTACCCTGTCACACCACTAGGCGTCCCGCCGGCGGTACGCTGGATTCTTAATTAATATAGCTGTTAATTTTGCAATGATAAAAAATAGATTTTTATGTTTTCTGAAATGGTTACCAGAGCAGTTGCTTCATGGAGACTAGGATCACAAAAGATCAGAATAAGTGTTGTATTTTTCAAATCGTAATTTCCTCAGCAAGAGACGTGAGTTAAGGATTCATTCATGTTCACTAATGCTCAGGTGTTTGTCAGTATTATGATTGATCATGGATTGTGTTCAAGCGTAAGAGTGAGAGTAATACTGATTCTTGCTCTGGGATTGCACTATAGCTCGTGTCAACAGATCCATGTACGCTGACTGTTATTATCCAGGTTGTTTGAAAATACATGGATGTGATGCTCAGACATGATGTCCGATCTCTTAGTGCAGCCACTCAAAAACACCCTCGGTCCATTTCTGTGTCCATTTATCCTAAACCTCATCACGTCAGTGGAAATGACCATAGTATTAGTCCTCAAGCAGTTAGCGCATTCCCTTTCAATCTTGAATTTAAAGCTGTTTTTTAAATGCATCTGTAATTATCTTTGTGTTTTAGGAGCTATTACGCTATTTAATTATAAGTGATTATTTATATTTATATTCATTCAAAAGACACAGTAATAAGCTTCTTTGTTTCGTTGACGTGTGCTGGTGTAATTATTTCCAGTGACGTGAGAGATTTCTTTGAGCTCTAGCTCTGCTCTTGTGTGTTAATGCAGCCACAATTCATTTATTATATGATTTAATCTTGCATTCATATTGCAAACAATAGAGACGACCCTTAACAGATGAAACTGAGGTTCTGGTTCGGTTCCTTTCTATTATAAAGAACTGATACATGTACTAGATGAGTAAGCTATTTGCCAGTTGTTTCGTCTTTGCTTTTATTGAAAGGGATTTTGTGTAATATTAAAAAAGCAAGCTGTCAAAGCAGTGAGGATTAATATGAAATCATATAAAAAGCCATTTATGTGCTAATACATTAGCTTAGTCCATAAACAATTAGCTATCCTTTGATCTGAATGCAAGAACTAGAAAGCTTGTGATTTAAAGTCCAGCTGAAGTATTCAAATGTCATATCATACTTAATACAACAAGACAGCTGAATTATACACAACTCATTCTGACGGAGTATTTGTGGACACTATGACTGTTTGAGTTAATTGACTTTCTTAAAGCAAGACGTTGCAGTAAGATTTAGAATAATTAATTATGCAAATGCTTCTTAATTTGACTCTTTCACTGATGTCTTAAAGTAACCTGCACATCTCTGTTCACTGCAAAGACTTTGGGCATAAAGGTTACAACCAACGAATACCAGAAGAGACCAGACTGAACAGAAATGACTGCTCTGCTAAATCAGTTATAATGTGTGCTTATGTTTTAGGCCTTTTCTATTTCACAATTCTATTTTTAGCTTTAACTGCCTATCATATAGCCTACACAGCAAAAAGTCCAGTGTTGAATTAACTCTCACAGAGTTGATTTCAACACTTTTTCAGAGTTTATATAGCTCCACACTTTCTAGAGTTAAATTAACACTTTCAAAATAGTTAAACATTTAACACTATGCTAGAGTTCTTTTTTTGACTCTATAAAGTGTTAAAATAACCCTAAAAGGGATACAGAAAAACAACACTGTTTAAGAGTTGCATGGTTTAGGTGGTTAGAATTTGGTTTCACTGTACGGTCTCAAAAGATCTACATAAAAAAGAAAACATAGTTAAATCAACTACAACTCACAACAAAATTTCCATCAACATGTTTATTTTTAATTCTCCCTTGCAGAGCAATTTGAAGTTAAATTAAAACATTACAAAAGAAGGAATGGTACAAACTTTCAACCACAACACTATGAGTTTTGAATATCAAATGGCTCATAAAATTTTATCGCTGACATTTTTATAATACACCTTTCTTCACTTCGTAGTACTCTGAATGCATGAAGATGCTCATCAAAATGTGTAGGAATGTGTAAAAGTTCACAAGTGCACTATCATATGACAAATTGAATACAAAATTTGCTTTTAAAAGTTTATCAAATGCTCCAAGGAAACAGTTTGCCTGGCATGGGAGGAGATCCTTATCCAAGGCAATGTAGAAGCGGTTGCTTTTCTGACGTCCAACAGCAAGGAGGTACGGATGCTGACGCTGGTTGTTGCTGAGGTGCTTCTCCAAACTGCAGCATGACTAGAGATGAGAAATGAAAACTGAACATTAGACAAACATAATGTGCAGTCACAGAGAAAACAACTTTATAAAAGTGATTGGTCAAACAATGACCCACAACACATTTGTAAAATGCCAATACCTTATGATAGATGATATGGCTTTCAGCAGCATCGCATGTATTTTTTGGAAACTTCAGTCCTCTTGGTAGTGGTGAAAGGGATTGAAAGAAGGGATGCCATTTCCTGGCCATAGACTCAAGACAAAGATTCACATGCATTAATTAATGGGAAGCTTCAAATGTAATACTTTTTAAGTTTAAGAACAGAAAACATTCATCTACCTGTCTGGTGTCATCGCTCCTCGCCAATTATTCCTGTGGCCAGGCAATTTATCCAGGCAGCATCATTGTTCCTGAAACAGATTTTTTTTAAATCCTTTGTCATATTAAGTCTAAAATATCAAAGAATCAAATTTCAATGTCATAGAAACTGTCAATGTCAAAGAAAATGTCATTGTAAATACGACATGAAAGTTTGATGCAAACAATAACTTACGTAGCCTTTCTTGTAATATGGATCTCTGAAGGAAGGGTTTTCTGATTTTCTGTTTTCTGATTGCTTTGCCTAAGGGAAGATATCAACCTAGTTATTTTAATTTGCACAATGGCCATGCAGTTATTTGGTTTTAAAAATATATATAATAATAATTAAAATACCTGTGTATCAATCATGTGAGCCACCAGTATGTTAATCATTTGTCTTTCTGTGGCATCTGTCTTGATACTCCTGTAGTACTGCTTCACCACGAGACTTGAACTTTGGCACATCTTCAACCATCTGATAAAAATAATAACATGAGCATGGTGATTCACAAATTTCAACAGACTCCGATGGGAAAAAGTGTTGCCCCAGAAATTTAATTCTGTCATGCTTACTAACCCTTATTTTGTTCCTACCCAATAGACTTTTGTTCATCTTCAGAACACAAATTAAGATATTTTATAATGTGACAGATTTCTGACACTCCACACAACTACCACTTTAAAGGCCCAGAAAATGTAGTGAATACATTATTAAAATGAATAAAGAGACCACAGTGGTTCCATGTCCATTTTTATGAAGCGACATGAGTTCTTTGTGCAAAATATAACTCTCCAACGCATGTTCACAAGAAAACTTTGGCATGTGTGTTTTGTTGCCATGAGAATTGTTGCAAGAACGCTTTTGGAGATAATGCATGTCAGAATTTTCATTTCTGGGTGAACTCATATAAAACCAGCTTTATTCAAACCTGTTTAGGAGACAGTGCAGATGTCTCCTTAGTTCTTTGTCTCTTGCTAGGGAGTACAGTCGATGCACTTGAGCTGTTGCTTGAGTAAGACGTCTCAGGTATGGAAAACAAGGAGTCTGCAAATTCTAAAGAATCAGAAAGTATTAAAATATTACAAATACTGTGATGACGAGCACAAGGATCAGAAATATGATTGTTTTTTTCATTCATTTATTTCGATTGCTTGATAATACTTAACAAATGTATAAAACTCAAACGTCTGTGAAAACAGTCAGCACCACACTGCCTTGTCTAAATTATTTAATCACTTTGAGCTTGTAAAACCCTTCCTTTATAAAATTATATGTAGCTTCAGTACGTTAGCTAGCTAGCTAACGTTAATCACATCAACACAATGCTGTTCAGTCCTGATATTAAACAAAGTTTCGTTAAGAACATTCTAACTAAATTGTGACCAAACTATGTGTAACTAATATGTATGTGTAACGTTATGTGTGCGTGCGTGCATATGCATATAAAAGGATATATAATGTTACGTGTTTATATAGTGAGATAATACAATGGCGCGACCACGAATTAATTCGTTCCGAAAACCCAAGTTGTAAAGTTAGCCGCATTATACTTTGTTCACTTCCACATTTTAATATATTACTATACCTGTCCGCGTGTGCTGTGCACCGTACTACGTATTATTGTACATGCTGATATTTAATTTGTATATCATAAAAGTTTAAGTAAGCATTAATTGATTTTACTTACCATTCGAATCCATGCGAGGATAATGGCGGCGGTTCCTCCAGCGATGAACGGAAATGCGTGGGCGGAGACTAATTAAATCTCTTTGGAGTTGTTTTAACACTGATGATCAAACACTGTCAAATAACTCAACACCGGACACCATTTTACTCCGAATGTGTTAAAATGACTCGCTGGGTGTTGAAATCAACTCTGAAATGTTTAACACTGGAATTTCAACACTCTAATTTTTGCTGTGTACTTTCAAAGTCTTGTAATATTCAGCATGCAGTTGATTTTGTGGATTTTATTTTATTTTATTACGTTGTGGGAAATGCAAGTATTAAGAATGAAAATTTTAGTTACTTAAAATACGGTACTAATACAGTAATAATTTAACCACCAACAACGCATATAATATTCTCTCTGACTTTCCATGTTCCCTTACGAAAACTATCCATGGTTTTACTACGAATAAAACCAAAAATCATGGTTCTTGTAGCCATGGATAATAACCAAAAATGAACATTGGTTTTGTTACTTCAAATAATAGTTTACATAGAAGTATTAAGCAATTTCTTGTGGCTATAAAACAGACCTAAGCCAACAATAGCCTTTAAAATTATTTAAAATGCATTATATAAAAACAGTGAGGCAAAAATGATTGATTAATAATTATATGGTTTAATTGAAAAAACTCTTAAAATACATAAACAAAATAAACTATTTAGATATTTACATTACATATTGTTACAAATCCCTGTAAAGCGACCCAAAGGCCTGGTAAAACATTACAGAACGACCAAGTGCTTTAATATTGACCATACATTTAGACTAATTCAAAAATCCACTTCATCTTAAACTTTTGGCCATGTATTGGTGTTAGAAATGCTAGTCTTTATCTTCAAGACATGTGGCCATCACAACCCTTGAACCGCTGTTTTATCGTAGTAAAACTGCTCAATTTTCTTTTGCATGAGAGTGAGACCATGAACTCAATCCAACAAATGCATTAATAAAACAACTGGCTAATTGTAATTAGTAGGGCTGTAACGATACGCGATATGAAACCGAAATCGCGACACTCAGATCCACGATCCTGTGTCGCGGTGTGATAAGGGAGAATCGCGACACACCCCGTGACTACCTTTCCAATCACGTGACGCCTGCCTGCAAAAGTTGAGCTAGTTGCACACAGATTTTCCCCTCAAGGACATCGCGTGCGTGCTCCTTGCCCAAACAAAAGACGAAGATTGTGTGTGTCGCCATAAATAACGAGGACACGGATCCACACTTATTGAAGCGCCTTGCTAGTGCTCGCCATGATAATAAAGGAAAACTGTATTCCTACCAGAATGCACGTTTCTTCAAACAGACCAGTCAGTGAAGACGAAGAAGAGGATGATGTACTCTCCCGGCGGTCCTTTTATTATGGTCGCGCCGGTAGTGACGTCATGGGCTGTCGCCAGCCAACAGGTGGTGTTTTTACATATGTATCTCCAGACACAAGTCACGCTGAAGGCGTTCCCCCATAGCGATCCCTAGGGGACGCAGTTCGAAGTTCCCATGAAGGGGAACTTGATTGAAGAAGAATTTTCAACATGCTCGAATCATCTCCACAATGGAGTTTAGTTCTGTTTGTTTTTCAACAGTATTTTGTTACAAAGAAAACAGAAGTGTTATAGCTTTGGCTATTTATTTATTTTATATATGGCTATTTATATTGTTAATAATTTGCATAGTTAATCTTGTTCTTTGGTGTTCAGTTTATAAAGATTTTTCAAATGTTATTTAATAAAAAATATTGTTTAAAAAATCTTTCTTTTTTTTTCTCCCACCCCCCACGAAAAAATCGTGATACGAACCGAATCGTGGGTTTGGTGTATCGTTACAGCCCTAGTAATTAGTAAATGATACAATTTAAATACTATTTTTTTTATTTACTTTTTATATTTATTAAAGTTCTATTTTGACCCCTATAGAGGGTGTTTATTTGTATATTGTTTAAGCATCCACAGTATTTAAGGGAGGGGGCAGAACAATACAACTCTGCGTATGCACACATGATGATTACTCATATGTTCTTTCTGCACCTTCTGTTTGAGGAACTGTCCCTTTCACACCTTTATCTGCATCCTTTACCGTCATGCCACAGTGAACAAGATCCTCCAAATACAGTGAGCTACTGAAGTACGCCGCAGCAGGGACGGTTTGAGGGGCAGGGGCTCAAGTGGAGAAAAGGGCACTTCTCATATTAACTAAAACAATTCTAAACAAAACGTTAAATATATTAGGGATGTATAATATTGACAAAAAATATATTTCTGGGATTTTATCGATAACGATAGACAATATTTTGCTGATTGTGCTGATATCTTAAGGACTACGTTGGACAGCTGACTCCTAATGTTTTTGATATTCTGCAGAGATCAGTTCACAGCCGTGATAGAAATTAATCTTTTCCAATAAGTTTTAATTGATTTTTTTAACCTTTCATGGTCATTTTTAGCTTTATAAAGCCCTGCATGAGTGTGCATCATATTTTCAGTCAAATTATTAAATTGAATCAGTCAATTAGAATAAGTCATTAAAGCTGTTACCAAGCAAATGAAATCAGTATTGACTAAATTAATCTTTGCACGGCAGAGAAAACACAGAAGCTGCATTAGAAGTGGCATTTACACACGGTTTAATGCAGGACACGAATGCATTTAACCTGCAGTTTCAAATGCATTAATACGGTTTGGATATTTTAAACATAAAACTTTGAATACTGATATTTGAAATGATAAAAAAAAATGAATGTTTTGTAAATGTGAAATTAAAACTGCCAGTAGGTGTCAGCAAGTCACTGTTAATAAGTGAGTCATTGTGACTGAACCAAGTCCTTTAAACGATTCATTCAGGAACAAAACAGCTGTTGCTCAGAGACGCACATTGAAATTATATTTGTTGGCGAAATAGAGCAAAAACACTCAATATTGTGTCTAAAACGTAAGTGTGTTAATATTAAATTATTCTTCACATTTGTAATCATGTTGCTTTTTGATGGAAAAAAACGTCAGTCTTCGCGTGATACTAATTAACTATATGAAATGATATCAATATGCCCCCATATCTTGAATTTTGTGATCATTCTTAATCTAAATGCATTTTAATAAACTGAATCGTGCAGTGACACACTTGTCTAACCTACTAGACTTCCTATTGCCTTAACTAAACTCCAGCTAGCTTACATGGTAATGTCATGGATTTAGCAAGACAAATTAAGTATGTTTGTCTTTTGGATAATTAGCAGTAAATTCGAGGCACATGTAGCTTAGTCTTTTGTTTATGACCACTCACCTCCACACCGAGACAAACACAACTGGAGAAGGAGGGAGGGCTTCACTTCTGCGGGTCTCTGCGTGACTGTGATGTGCACGTGCCGATCATTGTGTGCTACACTGCTGTGCTGCGCGCGCCTGCGCCGGAACTCGACAGAGTCTCATTTCCTGAACCGACCTGATATTAATTTTTTTATTTGTTTGACAGGGAAAGCTGTGCGCAAACAGAAACACACACGCACACATATTCATTTATATAAACAAAAAAAAAAACTCCCCAGAAAAAAGGGCAGGTGCTCAAGCACCTGCTTTCATGTCCATGTGTGCACGTGCCTGCTCCGCAGTTATTTATTACATTTCAATCTTTGTCGTGACTCGTGATGATTATTCGCCCTCTACTGGTGTCAAATTGTGCTTACCGGCTTTTGGTCCAGTTTATAAAAGTTGTAAATAAATAGGTATTCGTCAAATACTTAATGATAATTTAAATAAATAAATAAATATTAAAAAATAAATAAATAAAGCATTGTTTGAGGTAAGCTTTAACTGTTAAAAAAAATACAAATGTAATGCTTTTTAAAATGCATTGATCAGAAATGACTCGTAAGTTTGGTTGAAGCCATTTTAATAAACACTCTTAGTTTTACAAAATGTTAGTTTGCATTGAAACATGGCACATGAAAATCTGTAGATTATATATCAAATTTATATTAATGAAAAAGGCCAGAGACATTTAATTTCCTAAATTCTACATAATAGCTATGAATGAGAAACGCACAAGATAGCATAGCTATTGTCCCTTCACACTATGAAACGTAAAAAAATACAATAATAAAAGTACGTTTTTGTGACTATCTGTTAGTTAATGTAGATACTACCAGGTTTAAACGGGTTAGGTTTAACATTCCTGCTGTTTATTCTAAATCCAATGCAAACTTTAACTCTTTGTCGCCACCTTCTGGACACTTATTGAAAATATCCAATATTCAGATACCAAAAGCAAAGACTGTGTAGCTTGTTTAGATTGCATTTAACATCAAATAATGTTGTACAATAAAGTTATGCATGTATATTTGACATTTCGACTTTTTTAGGAATTATTTAAGAAAGCAATCGTTTTTGTATGATCTCGAAGTCGCGTCTTTATGCAGAAGATGTGGCTCTCAAATCTTTTTCTTCTCAAATAAATCTTTCCAGGTGGGAACTATCTTGGAATAGACTTTTTCAATCTGGAAACAGTTTTCAAAAAAGTTACTGAAAAGTTCTTGACTACCAATGTTTACATGCATATGTTGTGTACAGAATGTTTTACCTGCTCTGACTTTTTAACCCCGTATCGTAACATCGTGGCCTGGTGTTCGCTGTTGTTGAACAGGATGTCAAAGGTGATGGGTTTCCTCATGATTTCATCGATCTCCGGCTTGATGAGACGTAGAAATCTCGTGGTGGATGCTTGTCATCCAGATAGTTTCTTATCTTGTATTTTTTCCCAACTACGTCAAGCGGGTCTAGCTTTACGAGGCGTTTATAGCTCGGCCGAAAAGGAGGAGTTTGGTGTCTGAATCTTGAAAAGAGATGTTATGAGAACAATCATACGATTTCATGCTGAAAATGTCTTCACCCTCAGGTAATCCAAGATGTAGGTGAGTTTGTTTCTTCATCAGATTTGGAGAAATGCATCTTACTCACAAAATGGATCCTCTGCAGTGAATGGGTGCCGTCAGAATGAGAGTCCAAACAGCTGATAAAACCACAATAATCCACACCACTGCAGTCCCTCAATTAATGTCTTGTGAAGTTAAAAGCTGTGTTTGTCCATCTTGAAGATTGTTTTAACTCAAATATAACTCTATTCATTATATTTCTTTCTCCAGTGAAGAGTTGTCTAAATCAGGAGAGAAATCTGCACAGCTCAAGCACCGTTTATAATCAAAACCAGTCCAAAGCAACTCCAAACAAATCAGTGGTTGGATTTTGATGCAAGAGACAACAAGAGCATTATTTTACTGGAAGAATTATTATGGATTATTGACTCACATTTTGTCCGGAAGCAACGGTTTAAAGTTAAATGGATAAATAATTAATAGATGTCTCGTATTTTAGCCAGAAGTAACAGTTTGAAGTAAAACAATTATTAATGATGGATTTGTTTCTTAAAAACGCACAGCTTTTCACTTCACAAGACATTAACTGATGGACTGGAGTGGTGTGGATTATTGTGATGTTTTATCAGCTGTTTAGACTCTCATTCTGACGGCACCCATTCACTGCAGAGCATCCATTTTTGAGCAAGTGACAGAAAGGTGCATTTCTCCAAATGTCCTGATTAAAAGTCATCTATATCTTGGGCCTGAAGGTGAATTAATTCCTAAAACATTTTTTAGTGGATTATTCTTTTAAAAGATCACACAGACTCACCTCTGATGGTCAGATGGGCCACATAAGGAACTCCGTCTCTTTCACCATAGTAAACGCCAAAATGAGAAAAGTAACTGTTGCCAGGAAACTCAAGAATATCTCCGGGGTACAGCTTCGGATGAGAGTTATTCTGAAAGAAATCCAAACCGTTTAAAAGATATCATGGAAACCGATTTGAATAGCAGGATCATAAACGTAAAGTATGCTCACCAGCCCCATTGGTGTTCGCTGTGCTATCGATGCCTTGACTGTCAAGAACGCTGGAGATGCTTCATCAAAGAGCAGTGAAGCATTAATCACATCTGATATCACAAACGCCAGCGGGTGGATTTATGGGGGAAGCCTGTTAGATTACAAGAACAATGAAAGTTCAGGTCAGTGGTGCGAATCCTACAGACTTGTGTGCTAAAGTTTGATCATGTCTAAAAACACACACCCAGGAACTCTCCTTCAGTGCCTCCAGAAAAGACATTCAAATCAAGGCGTTTATTATTGCTATCTGTGAGTGTGCTGGATATTAATAATTGAATGTCTGAGTGAATAATACGAAGGGAATAGACATAATCAACTGCGACTGGAATTGCAGTGCTTTTTATTTATGTCAATCGTTTAGAAAGAGACATTTCAGGTTAACTGATGCAACAGATTCTCAAGAGTGAGTTAAATGATAACTTCCCTTTTTATCAGGAAACATCTGCTTGAAGCAAGTCAAATCCAAAATGCAAATAGCTGATGAATGCCTCACGCTCATCATGCTGGACTTCAGACTGTCAACATGAGGTGTCTCCTCGTGGTTTAAGAAACCATAAGTTACCATACGTTCAAACCCAGTGATCATGAAACTATCAAATGACAAATTTATGAAACAGATTGACATATTTTTTGTTTGTGGTTATGGTGTTTTGAGCTGTGTTATGTAGTTTAAAGGGTGTTCTGGGTGGTTTTTAGCACGGCTTTAGGATTGGGTCTCAACATGCAGTTTGATTTGAAGTATTATTCATATCTGTATATGCATTTTTGAGCAGTTTAGTTTAATATTTCCTAGGCACAAGTACTGTACAGGTATGTGTGCTAGTACTAATGACAGCACTAATGAGAGAAGTAAGAGGAATTCTTATTGTTATTTTAGTTCAGATTATATTAGTTTTTATTATTTTATTTTCATATTTTCAGTGTCTATTTCAACTTTAATTCAAGTTTTAGTTATTTAAAAATTATTTAAATATTAAATTCTGTTTATTTTTTTCTTCATTATAGTATCAAGTTAAACTAAATTAAATAATGAGAGGCAACTAGCTGAAATAATTGTATATAATTTATTAATTGTATATATATATATTATATCATATATACACACACACGCGCACACACATTGAATTGTATTTCATTTCTGTTCATGCTTATTTAAATTTTCAAAAACATTTATACGTTTAGTCTTTTATTAATATACACACACACACACACACACACACATATAAAATGTGTTTTTTATATATATTACACAAAACAATGTTTTACATCTTTTTATAATATTAATAACATATATATTTTGTATTTATATAGTAATAAATCTTGTAAATATATTGTATATTATTTGATTTGAGCTATTGTTTCTCATTGTTCAAGTTACGAGAAGCTTTGCTGGAGAGAGAGATGTTTAACAGTGTCAGCTGTCAATGGCACAGCAGAGATCAGATGTGATGAGAGAAAGTTCTACCGTGCTGCTGAAGAACACATGCTCTTTCACAGCTCAGTCTCTCACAGGAGACATGCTTGTGTTTCTGTTCGGCTCCTCTAGAGGTCCGTCGTTACAAGTGATTCAAACAAACCCTCGCCGGAGGCTCTTTTAGCATAAAATACAGAAACTACTTTTATAATTTCCAAAACATCATATCAGTTTTATTTCTGTGTGACCGAGATACTCTGTATTAATATTTTGATATTTCTGTTGTCATTTTATTGTTCAAATTGAAGTCATTTTGTTGTGCAAAATTTAATTTTTCTAGTTTAGTTGTTTTAGTACATCACAATTAGATGAAAATGTGAAATATTTATTTGGCAGCTAGCCGAAATAAAATAAATGTAGGTTTTTTATTTTGTTATATTTTATTTTATTTCAATTAGAGTTTATTTCAAGTAATGTAAATGTTTTTTTATTATTGTTTTAGTTTTAGTTCATACTATACAGTACATTTTCATGCCTTTATCTTCTGTTTTAATCGGGTGAATTTTATTCATTTTTATACAGAAATACTGGCAATATTAAGATATGTTGCATGTGTTTCTTCACATTTCCCCTTTCTATAACTACCATTTCAGTCTTTTCTGTTTTAAAGGAGTTTCTTTAATATCACTTTCCATCCTTTAGTTAGACTTTTGTAAATTCCCTTCAATGACATCATCCTCCAGGAAGTGACATCGTTTTGGAAGAAAAACATCAGTTAGTATTGAATTCTGGGGGAGTACAAGTAAAGTTCTGAATTCTGCGAGTTCTTTGTACTTGTTCAATTGAGTTTCTACACTATTTAGCACATGACAGACCCTTCTGATATGTTTGTCCTTCACAGGAATCCCTAAACAATCGAAGCTCTCTGAACATATGAGCACACAATTGTCACGACGGGCCGGAGGAAGCAGACAGCGGCACGTCTGCCGTTCAGATAATGTGCTAGAAGCACATGCCTTTCTCTCAGAGGATGAGACGGGGCCTAATCGTGTCCCAGCTGAATATGCCGGCCTTGGAGAGAGGTGACATTACTGGAGGAGGTCTGCACCACCTGCCGCGTGGAGTATGTGCAGCTATTCCCCAGCTGCTGCGTCACCTGGCTCCGAGGAGCGCCTGCGATCTGGAGCTGGATTCCCTGGGTCCCTACGCCTTCGGTTAAAGATATTCAGTGTGGAAACTCAATGCCACACTTTTAAATTTACATTTACATTTATGCATTTAGCAGACGCTTTTATCCAAAGCGACTTACAATTGCATTCAGGTTATACATTTTCATTAGTATGTGTGTTCCTGGGAATCGAACCCACAACCTTTTGCGCTGCTGACACAATGCTCTACCACTGAGCCACACAGGAACACTAATAATAAATGTATTACTATTGCAACCTGTCTCAACTGTTGGGTTATTATAGGTTATTAGAACCATACAAAAATTAAATACAATTCAAATGTGTTATAGCTGAAATAATAATAATATAACTGAAATAACAACAAAATGCTTTAATTGCAAAACTATTTTAGCTACTTTTATTTCAGCTTGTTTCCAAAGAAATATTTCTCATTTTCACTTAGTTTAACTTGATACTAAAATAATTACAAGTAAAACTAATACAAATTAATAAACATTATATGGACATATAAAAAAAGATAAAAATACAACATTACTAAAACAAAAAAAACGAAATCTAAAAATAAAACCAAATTCAAAGAATGAATAAAAATTATAGTATCTCAGTAATAATAAAATAACGTTGGTGCAACTATACTGTAGAGAGTCAACAGGATCACTTCAATTGGTAAGACACAATTATCCTTTTTCAATTTTCCACTGAATTTCAGACCAACATACATGATTTGAGTTATCAATCCCATAATTCATCAATCTAATTTAATTTAACGTTTACCAAATGATTTACTTAATTTAACTGTATGCATAAACTTGATCATAATGGTTTGACAGAATGTATTATTTTCTACAAAATACTTGCTAAAAATAATGGAAGCTTATTTCTGCCACAGAATTAAAATAGAAATGGTAATTGGAATATTTAAATCTCACAGTTCGGACAAAAGTCAAATTTTTTTTTATTCCATGGCAGAAAACATTTCCATAAAAAATAAAATGAAGTAGGGTCAAATATGACCCAGCAGGCTTTATAGGGTTAATATGATGAGGAGCATGTATTTGGTCAGTATGGGTTGACCCTTCTGGCTTCCAAACCTCAGAGCAAATATCAACGTGTTAAAGCACATTTCATTTCAGGTGTCCTCCTGGATCTCCTACCATAGCGTCCCTTTTCATTCAGATGGCGACGGATAGTGCGAGCTGACACTGTTGTACCCTGTGTTTGCAGATTGAATTTGTTTGGAAGTTAATCAGGCTTTATCCACCATTCGAACAATCCTTCGTTGTAATTTGTCATTAATTTAGCTCTTACGTCCACGTCCAGGGAGGTTAGCTACAGTGCCATGGGCTGTAAAGCTAAACCTCTTGATGATATTGTGCACAGTGGACACAAGAACATTAAGATCTCTGGAGATGGATTGTAGCCTTGAGATTGTCCATGTTTTTCCACAACTCTTTACACTTTTCTCCATGCTCAGTGTGACACACGACACAAAGGTTGAGTCAACTTTTCTCCATTTTAACTGCTTGTAAGTGTGATTACTATATTGCCCACACCTGTTACTTGCCACATGTCTACATACAAATTACAGGAGCATCACATGCTTGAAAAGCAATTATTTCTTACAATTTTGACAAGGTGGCAATCATTTTGTCCAGTCCACTTTTTGAGTTCTGTGTGAAATTTTTCAAGTTTGACTTTTCTTCTCTTTTTTTTTTCTCTGCATTGCAAACAAAAACAATAAGCACGTGAATACCAAAAACATTTGCAACTGGAACAATTTTCTGAGAGAAGTGTTGCATTTTCTGACAGAATTGCAAGGGTGCCGATATTTTTGGCCATGACTGTATATACACTGAACAAAATTATAAACGTAACACTTTTGTTTTGCCCCATTTTCATGAGCTGAACACAAAGATCTAAGGCTTTTTCTATTTGCACAAAAGGCCTATTTCTCTCAAATATTGTTCACAAATCTGTCTAAATCTGTGTTAGTGAGCACTTATCCTTTGCCGAGATAATCCATCCACCTCACAGGTGTGGCATATGCATACAGAATGATTATTGTACAGGTGTGCCTTACGCTGGCCACAATAAAAGACCACTCTAAAATGTGCAGTTTTACTGTATTGTTTTTTTTTCTCCAAAAACCAGTCAGTATCTGGTGTGACCATCATTTGCCTCACGCAGTGTAACACATCTACTTCACATGGAGTTGATCAGGTTGTTGATTGTTGTGGGATGTTGGTCCACTCCCCTTCAATGGCTGTGTGAAGTTGCTGGATATTGGCAGGAACTGGAACACGCTGTCATATACGCCGATCCAGAGCATCCCAAACATGCTGAATGGGTGACATGTCCGGCGAGTATGCTGGCCATGCAAGAACTGGGATGTTTTCAGCTTCCAGGAATTGTGTACAGATCCTTGCAACATGGGGCCGTGCATTATCATGCTGAACATGAGATGCGACTTGCGACATCTGTGGCATTGTGCTGTGTGATAAAACTGCACATTTTAGATGGTCCTTTTATTGTGGCCAACCTAAGGCACAGCTGTGCAATAATCATGCTGTTTAATCAGCATCTTGATATGCCACACCTGTGAGGTGGATGGATTATCTCTGCAAAGGAGAAGTGCTCACTAACACAGATTTAGACAGATTTGTGAACAATATTTGAGAGAAATAGGCCTTTTGTGCAAATAGAAAAAGTCTTAGATCTTTGTGTTCAGCTCATGAAAAATGTGGGCAAAAACAAAAGTGTTACGTTTATCATTTTGTTCAGTGTGTATATATATATATAGGTATTTATTGGGAACTGTCCCTTTAAGAGCTGAGAATGACTGAATAATTTATTTTCAGATCATTTGGTTTAAGGTCGATCTAACTCAACTTAATGTTATTATCACTGTTCAGCTGATCCAGCAGCCCTGCACACAAAGCCTGTGTTTTTACTGTGGTAAACGGCTGAGGTTGAGGCGGCAGCAGCATATGCCGTGTCCCGTCACGACCCACACCTGTTTGTGAAGCGTTGATTACAGTACCTTTGACCTCGCTGATAGAAATGTACACAATGGCAGGTCTTTCAGGCGTCTGCTCGTATGGAACAGCTGTATCAACCACAGGCCGGCAACTGGCCGCAAACACTGGCCTCTTACTCTGCTTTAACGGCTCAAACACTAATGATTCAACACCAGCATGAGAGGAAGACATTAGCTGATCCCCTCAAGTCCTCATCATGGGTTTAAACCAATCAGGTCATTTGGTAGTTCATGGTCTAACATAGTAATGAGTAGCAAAAAGCTGAAAAATAAAGGTACCCAACATCATGATGTACGAATGGGTTTCCATGCAATGTGATGTTCAGTGCATTAAAGAATATAAAATATTAAAGGGCCAACATCTTACTGGACATCTCTGTCTGGCATGTACAGAACAGTCAAAAAATAAAGATAAACTGTACAAAGATATTTTTTATGCAGCACAAAATTAAACAATTTCTACTGTGCTATCTTAAATCAGAATCATTCTTGTGAATTCTGTCCTTTCAGTATTTCAGTAAGGGTAAGCTGACAATCTTCACATAGGTTTTTAAATAATTGTTTATTAGTTAATTTAGTATTAGTTATTTAAGTCATTCTAGTTAAACTATGCAAAAATAAAAAATGTTGTCTTGGCAAATAGCTGAAATAATGTTTATATTTCATACATTTTAAATATCATCGTTTTGTTTTGTGTTTCATAATTGTTTATTGTTACAATATTGCTGAAAATGTATTAAATTACTATATATTTTCGATATGATATATATGATATGAAAAATGCTCTTTATGTAGGATTACATTTTTTTACTATATAATACAATAAGATCAGTGTGTTAAATTATTTTTTATAATTATCTTTTTTCTAGACAAAAACTGTAGAAAATACAGTTAATGACAATTAATAGTTTTTATTTTATTTTATAGATTTAGTGAAGAAAGTTGTGCTTATTAAAAATAAGGAAAGAAAGATTATTTTTTGCTGGAGTAAAAAAATGTGACAACTAGCCCCAGTGTACCACATCTGCATGTACTACATGAATGCTAAACAAATCTACATCTTTGTTATTTATTAAAGAATAATCAATGACGACTCTGTAATGAATTACCACTGATCTCCATGAGCATCAGTTCATGGACAGGAATCTCCAGCAGCCGGGTCTATTTCCAGCGTCTGTGTGTAACTGAAATAGACCGCGAGTTGAATTTCTACGCTCTGCGTCCATCTCTCTCCACTGCAGCTGATTTTAGCACACAGGTGTTGACCTTAGGCATTACGAGGAGCATGTTCACATTCCCCTGAGCTCTGCTCTTTCTGTGTGTGCAGCGGATGTACATGTGCTCACAGTCACAGAAAGAGTTACAGGCATCATATATATACACATATACATCTATAATCAGTGCATTCGAGTGTTCTGCTATTGTCATGATCACCAAGAAAATCTTCCTCGATCAACATCCTTGCTGCTGACAACATTCCCATCAGCCAATCAGATTGCATATTTAGGATTAAGGTGGAGCTGAACAAACTTCTTCCCAGCCAATCATTTCCCTCTGACTTTAGTAGTTAGTTATATATTAATGTTTGCTCTGACGTTTTTCATTACCAATTTACTATCTATAAGTAATTTAGCATGTTTTGCACTTTAACCATTTTGTTTATTTTGTATACATCACTTAAATGTTTTATAATTCTATCTTTTTGTTTTTCTTAGTTTATGTTTATACATGTGTGAAAATAAAATTAAATTCCTTGTACTGTTGCACTTTTTTGCATTTATATATATGTTATATATGATACATATATGAATATATGTCCATTTTATGTAATAATATATAATTATCTTGGCTTCATTTGTCGCTGACCTTAAAGGTCATGTTTAACATTTTATACTTTTAGAAATCATGTTTTTTTTCTAACTCACAATTTTCCTTAAAATTGCAAGCTTATATAACAATTTTGATTTTATATCTTAATAAATAAAAATTGCAAGTTTATTTCACATATTTTTAAATATCGAATCTAAAATATAAATTCAGAACTGCTATTAAAAAAATCTGAATTGTGAGCAACTACCTTTTTTATTATTATTTTTATTCCGTGGAGGAAATAAGATCCATGCAAAAGAGACACGAGTAAAACGGTGTAAAATCCTGAAGCAAGAAGTTGGTGAAAACACCAAGCGCATTACTAACATGAACATCACTGAGGTACATTTCTGCACAAACACCAAAAACATGCAGTTCTTTGTCAGCTGTGCCCCAGAATGCATTTTCTGTCATGCTGTCCCAATAAAAGCGGGTGGCAGTTGTCTTTTGGCCCACCCTGCCCCCCAGAATCCCCTCCTTTTTTGAAGAAGCCATTGAGATTGGATGTCTGGAGCGCAGTGTGAACAGCTGAGAGGTGTGATTTCACAGGCTGCTGGTCTGTCAGAGCGCTGAGGCCTGCCAACAGGAGGTCCAGGAGAGACCCCGACAGGTGGAAGGCCGCCAACAAGGGGAGGGCGAGTCATAGAAAAGGCCGGGAAGCCAAGCCGGCTCTGGACACAATCCAGGAGATGGCAAAGGACGAGTATACGCACGGAAGAGAGCGCCGGACCTGTGTTTGTCCCGTCTGATGGACTGGATGTCAAGGGAAGGGCAAGTAATGTGGGACGCCTGAGCTGAAACCCTCTGATAGGTCAAAGCTGTTGGATTGCAGGGCTTTTCAATGTACAACTGACTCCTGATTGAGTCTATTTTACTTTTTAAAAAGGCGGTGACAGTGTCATTTTCTAGACAATAGGCGATATACTGTAAATGCCTGCTAGGTCAGAATGAACGGACAGAGAAAGTTGACATATCCTGAGGGATGACATGCTAAACTCCATCTAAAATGATTTGGAACAGCATTTAGCACCATCTAATTTTAGTTTAAACTTAAACAGCACTGAGCACCATGTATATTTGAACTGTTTAAAGTTATTTTAAACCATTCTTTTTTATTTAAAACAGCATTCAGATTCATCTAAACTTTTTAACTGTTTAAAGTTATTTTAAACAATTTTCAACACTATCTGAAATCATTTGAAATTATTTAAAAAAGTGATTCTTTTAGAATTACCAAGCATTCTGTTTCTATGATGTGACATCAAATGGAATGTTTGTCCTTTTCAATGTTAGTTTGATACAAAGCAGGGCTGTTTAAAATCAGCTAGTGGAGGGAAACAGGCGATTACGAATGCATCAAATCTTGCTCATAGGAAAAAGCCTATGCTATGTATGATCGAGTCATATGGGGTCTCTGTACGCTGTACTTGTATTATGTGTGTTGTGATGTACAGGTCCGGCTGTGCTCCTTGAGATGACATACTTCCTTATATCCCCATATACAGAATCAATCTATGGAATGTAAGGAAGTGTGTGGTCTCAAAGAGACTTCATCATCATCATCATCCTCCCGAGAGAATATGCCACCACTGACTTAAATGATACGTATGGATCACAAGAAACACTATCTTCCATCTTAATGAGTTAATGATTTCTAGAACTGTTATTTGTTCTATAAAAAAATATTGTACATTTATAAACGATAAAAAGTAACATTTTGTAGATATATATTTCAGTTTATAATATTACAAATATATTTTATGTAATTTTAATTGTATTATAAATGACATTACATATGAATAACTACAAATGATATAGTTATAGTTAAACACTGACATTTGTTATTTTTAAATGATTTAAAATGTATGAAACATAAAAATATATATATTTTGTTATTATAAAATCGATCATTTTTACATATAAAGAACTAAAACAGTTCAACTTTAGATATTGTTTTATAATAATATATATATTTGTTTTTATCATAGTAGATTCTATAGAGATTAAAACCTTTTTTAAACAAATAAATGTTTGTAAGTTGGACGATGGTGCAACAAACTTCTTGGAAGATATTATAGACATTTTACAAGAACAATTTTAAAAGGGTCTCTGGTTTACAAAGTTTGCAATCTTCAGTTTTAAAATGTCAAATAAGCCCTTCTAAACAGAAAACTGTCTAAATGTGGTTTGATGACTAAGGTTGTGTGAAAGTCAAGCTCAGGTCACTGGTGATTTATCAAGCTGAGCTCATCCATGATGACATGAACACTGACACAACAGCTGCTGCCATCACGAATGTTTCCTCGTATTAATAACTGGACAGGTGGAGGAGAGCTAATTCTGGAAGGACATACCGGCACATCCACGGACTCCGTCATTGTCCAGAAGATCTCCTGCTCCTGAGTCATAGATGAAATTAACTGCAAATACAACGTTTGACGTGATTAATCAGATGCTGAATGTGAATGTCACTGAAGAAACCGATGCCTCTCACCTTTATAAATCCGTCTGTGTTCACAAACACGTCTTAGTTGCTGGTAAAACGGAACCAAGTCAGGTGTTTGAGAGAGGTTTGGTCCCTTTCAACCAGCTCCTGCGCCGTGACTTCAGCCAGCAACACAAACACATGATTGATGAGTAAAACACGTGGAGCTGTATCCAAACCAGACGTATGCTCTCATTACAGCACTGACACGATACCTGAATCACAAAAACATCATTATTCATATTCAATGTCAATGATAAAATACATGTTTTTCTGTGACAACTCTCTGGAAGAGCTCAGTTCTGCTCTCTACAGGAAAGAAATGGTAAATGCTTAAACAATTAAACAGACAAATATTGCTTTATGTAAAGATTTCTTACCTTTTTTTTCATGCCAGTCCTGTTTTCCACTTTGCTGTATTGTAATAAATGCACATTTATTGATTAACAACAAACTAAGGACATAACATATATTTCTCTTTATATATTATTTCTGTTATTTCCACATGTAAAATATTTGTTTACTATATATATATATATCAACCAACTCAAGGTAGCAAATCAATAATTGTCAACGTATAATACAATTATTTTAATTAATTGCATAACTGACACAATATGATGAGCAATTTTGATGACTTTTTCTCCACAAATGGAAAATAGAAAAGAAGACAGAGAAGCACATGTTGGAATTCTACATAAACTCACACAAGTGAAGTGATACAACAAAACAAATTGTCCGCATTCTTAGAAAAATGCTCGTCCAAATAAATGAGTGCACTGTAATCGAATATTGTATAGAATATTTATTCTCCAGAATTCCATTTTTTTTCATCTCTAACAAATGTCTCAATGCAGCTGCTTTTAATAAAAGTTTAAAAACATCTTTATTATGAAACCAAAGGCCACTTCAGATCAACAATGTGTGTAGAAATATCAGAGCTAAAGAAACCCACAAAAATACAGTACATAAATAATCATATTACACTATATGGCAAACCATAAATCATTGGATTCAGTGCTGTGCATCTATTTCATTCATTCCCTGATTGCACTGAACTCTTGCGGTGTAGTTCAGAGTGACTGAGCCAGTTCTGTAACAGAGAAAACGGACCAAAGTGGAAGACCAGTTAAAGGAACAATTCACCCAAAAATGAAAATATGCTGAAAAAGTTCTTATCCTCAGGCCGTCCAAGATGTAGATGAGCTTGTTTCTTCATGGAGAAATGTAGCATTACATCACTTGCTCAGTAATGGATCCTCTGCAGTGAATGGGTGCCGTCAGAATGAGAGTCAGAACATCACAATAATCCACACCACTCCAGTCCATCAGTTAACTTCTTGTGAAGTGAAATGCTGATCCATCCTTAAAGATTTTACACATCTTACAAACACGTAGTGGAATATTGTGATGTTTTTAACAGCTGTTTGGGCTCCTATTCTGACGGCACCCATTCACTGCAGAGCATCCATCGGTGAGGATCAATCGATCTGATGAAGAAACTCATCTACATGTCCTGAGGGGGGAGTAAATGTTCAGCAAATGTTTATTTTGGGTGAACTATTCCTTTAAATACAAATACATATCAAAGTGACAGTGTACAAAATGTTTGTTTTGAATATGATCCTGTGGTCTCCACTTTCCTCCTCATGAACTGGTTTGCACAAATAAAAGAGGGGGGGGCAAAACAAGATCCTTCCCACGAACAAGTGTGAGAAAATTAAACCTTCACAGGTTTCCATGATTACTTTTCCTAAGAAAAAATGTCACAGTAGGCATCACACTTTAATGGAAATAAAACTGAAGGAAATATTTTAAAGTCAAACAAAAGACCCACACACATCCCATGAAAACATATCTCGCCATTTTCACACCAAAAATAAAATAAAAACAAATGCATAAAGAAAATGAGGCCTATTTTAGGACTATTACAACTTTTTTTGCATTGTGACATTATTTTCAAAGACAATTCATTTAAGGTCATTTGCGCCATAATGCAATCATTTTGTTTTACTATAATACAGTAATAAAATAAAGGGCTAGTACAATATATACTACAACAATAACTGAATAATTTATTTACTTTCTTCCACTTTTTAACATCACAGAAATGAAAATCGTAGACAATAATGACACAATGCAAAAATATGTAAAACTCACCCTCATCTTCCTTATGCAAAACATTCCCTTATCTAATAATCATTTCAGGGTAAATATAATGCAAGCATTTCTGAACAGTTTTCGTGAGACTCACTCATACGAATCCCTCTAATGCCCTGGAAAACCCTTGAGTGTGCCGGGGACGGACGAGACCTCGATCAGTGCAGCATTAAGCAGCGGCACCAGGAAATTCAGATTCAGTAAATGAGGGAAGGAGGAGCAGCACCTCCCCGAGACAAGGCAGCATCACTGGCATTGTGCATAAGTGAACATACAGTAGCAGCCGGACGTCTTCAGTGTCATCAAATCCCTCACGAAACAACTAGCGCTGGAACACGGCCACTCGTTGGTGTTATTGCAGATCTTTCATTCAACAAGAATCCATGACAGCTGAGGTGAATCCCACAAAACACATCAAGAATAGAATTCATGCCACATTTAAAAGAAAAAGAAATGATATATTGCATAAAAGAAAATGTCTGATTTTAGGATTTATTTTCTGCATTGTGACATTTTCATGAAAGCAAACAAAATAAATTAAAAAGTTGCATTATTATAATGCAATTATTACAATTGGAGTATTTGTTGTGCACCCTTTAAATTTATTTTAAAATAATTTTTTTATAACTTTTTTACTGAAGAAAAAAACACTACAAAATGATTTTTTTTATTGTTTCTTGTTTATGGATTATTTGTTGCTGTTTATTTTTGTGGTTTGAAAAAAATGTAATAAAAAATCAAATGTATATATTTTTAAAACTAATTTAAAAAAATTCCCAAAACAAAAAAAAATGCAAAACAACAAAATCATTAAGAAACTATTTCATACTATTTTTTAAAACCTAAAAGTAAAAAAATGTCAAAAATATTTCACTATTTATCATTATGGTTTTAAGAGACATGGTTCATTAAGCAAAAAAAAATAAAAATAAAAACAATCTTCATGTGCCTATGAAAAATGCCTCATTTTTTAAACCTAAAAGTAAAAACAAATAAAAAATAAAAATATTTCACTATTTATTATTAAACATCGATCTTTAATTGGGAAGCTGTGATTCTGGGATTGAAATCAGCTGCTGTAAACAGTTGGACAAAATACAATCAAGAGAAACAAAAACAGCACACCGGCCCTGTCACGACACACCGTTACATGGATTCCTCTGATGAAAACAATTATAATAATAATAATAAGGCAACTGGAGTTAGACATCATAAAGAGCTTCCACTACATTTCTCCTTCCTCATCCTCTTCCTCTTTCTCCGGCAGCTGCATCTTGAGCCAGCCTTCGGCGGAGTGGCCGTGCTTCTTCTGGTGGCGTTTGTAATTGTCCCAGTGGCCCGTGGTGTATCCGCACTCCTGGCACTTGAAGGGCTTCTCGCCGGTGTGCCGCAGCATGTGGCGTTTCAGGTTCATGCTCTGGTTACAGCTGTAGCTGCACACGCTGCACTGGAAGGGCTTGGCGCCCGAGTGGATGCGCTCGTGCCGCTTGAGATTGGCCAGGTTTCCGCAAGCGTAGTCGCACACAGCATTTGTAGGGCTTCTCGCCCGTGTGCACGCGGTGGTGCCGCTTGAGGTTATCGAAGTGGGCGGAGGCGTAATTGCACTGTGGGCACTTGTAGGGCTTCTCGCCGCTGTGAGTCTTCATGTGGCGGGCGAGATGGTTGGGGTACTGCGTGACGAACGGACACGACGTGCAGGAGTACAGCTTGTCGTCTTTCTCCGGGCTGCTCGGCGGGCTTTTGGACAGCATGTCTAGTGTGCATTTGCTGCAGATCTGCGCCGTGGTGCCCTCCTCGTCCTCCAGCACTGCTCCACACACACGGCACGTGAAGGGGAATAGCAGCTCGGGCAGAGGGTCCGACTCTTTGGCCAAACCCTCGGCGTGCAGCAGGGCGGGGGGATGGCGGTCCGTTCGCAGGGTGTCGTAGCTTTGGAGGAAGTCAGGGTCGCTGCTGATGTGCAGAGTCAGGTCAGACACCACAGACTCTGAAAGACAAAGGAACAAAAACAAGCTTCCTCTTTACAGCGAATCCAGAATTAGGAAGCCAAGAGTTTCTACTTCCTCTTGCTTCACGCTTTGCTTCCTTTTTTTGGTTTGCAGCATGAAGTGCTTAAAGTGCAAAGTATAAAATTTATGGAAATATGCAATAGCAAGAAACTTGCAGTTTTGAAGAGAACAAGTGTTTCCTCGGAATCTGCATTCCTGTTTAGCACTGTGAATAAAAATAACTGAATGAAGTCAAGTAAAAGAACTGCTTCACTGTAGAGAAATGACATTAGGGCTGCAGCTAACCATTATTTTTATTGTCGACTAATCTATTGATTATTTTTCACTTCATGTATTTATTATTTTCTCATCAGTTGATGAATTCTTTTGTTAAACTATTAATAAATAATAACAGTAAATTCTGCTATTAATCTTTTATTTTATTCAAACATTTTCTCATAATTAATACTTTACAAAAAGAAATAATAACAACAACAAAGAAAGAAATAAAATAACATTATATAAAGAAAGATAATACAAGAAAAGAGAAAAAGAAATAACAATAATAAATAATTAATAAAAAATTTAAATGAAAGAAAAAAACCAAGAAAAGAGATAAAAATAAAAATAACAACAATAACAATAAATAAAAAATAAGAAAAGAGAGAAAAAGGAAAAAAATAACAACAAATAAGTAATAAAAAAGAAAAAGAAAGAAATAAAGAAAGGAAGAAAGAAAGAACGAAAGAAAGAACAAAAGAACGAAAGAAAGAACAAAAGAACGAAAGAAAGAACAAAAGAACGAACGAAAGAAAGAAAGAAAGAAAGAAAGAAAGAAAGAAAGAAAGAAAGAAAGAAAGAAAGAAAGAAAGAAAGAAAGAAAGAAAGAACGAAAGAAAGAACAAAAGAAAGAACGAAAGAAAGAACGAAAGAAAGAACGAAAGAAAGAAAGAACAAAAGAACGAAAGAAAGAAAGAAAGAAAGAAAGAAAGAAAGAAAGAAAGAAAGAAAGAAAGAAAGAAAGAACGAAAGAACAAAAGAAAGAACAAAAGAAAGAACGAAAGAAAGAAAGAACAAAAGAACGAAAGAAAGAAAGAAACGAAAAGAAAGAAAGAAAGAAAGAAAGAAAGAAAGAAAGACTTTAAATGTTTTAATTACTCAGCAGATTAAAACATCTGCTTGAATACATATCTGTTATGAATGAACAGCTGAAGTCACAACCGCATCAGGACACGAGAGCGACAGAATCAAAAACGGCGTCATAACACCGGGAAGTTTTATCACATCTGACAGCCCGTTTTTAAATAAATGATCCCAGTCGAGGCTTGTTCTATCATCACACATTAAACAACTAACAATGACTTTAAAAGCTTTGTTAGCGCGTGCAGAGAAGCGCGTTTGGTGCGCGCGTCTCAGAGCTCGCGCGATCTCGCCCACGGCACTGACAGCAGCTCCGGTGGATCTTAAGATGAACACGAATAATTTCTGTGTCTCTGTGAGTGTATTAAACCCGTCATGATTATATAGACAACTCGATGTCCCGTGGAGTTCCGTTCATTCAGCGCAGCTTTGAATGCGGTTGTGAATCTATGAAGTGAAGTGATGTTGCCATACTAGCCTTTACCTTCTGCTCTAGAGTCTTGTTTGTGTTAAATATGGCAGAAAAACAGTCTTAAATAGGGATAACTGCAGACTCGCGCAATGGGCGTGGCTAAAGGTGTGACGCGTCGATGCACTCCGTGCTAATCGACGTAATCGATGACGTCGACAAATCGCTGCAGCCCTAAATTACATTCATAAACGATTTTACTTGTCTGAACTTTCTTCCTTAGGAATTGACTGGATCATGAAAAAAACACTTTTCCATTGTCTATTCTTATTTGTTATTAGGTGAGAGAGGGGAGTGTGACCGGTAAAGGACCTCGGGTCGCCGCAAGCACAACTGCATACGTCGCCGCACTAACCATGAGGTTACAGGTGCCGTGTGATTGCATTTTAAAACTCCAGTTTTGTCACGCATGTTTGTAGCGCTGCAAAGTTCAACAAAGAAAATTGTGATTATATATCAATAAGACTACAATAATAATAATAATTATTATAAAATATATAATTATAAAAAAATTATATTTTTATAAATAAAATAATATCTTGCTATAAAAATTAAAGCATTTAATAAAGCATATAATAATATATTACAATAATATTATTTATGTTTTAATTTCTTTATTTTCAAATATTAAACCATAATGTGCAAATGAGCACCTCATTCTGAAATATGCATTGCATTTATTTTAATTAAACTGCCTTCGTTAGCCATACAGCAACTTATTTTTATAATAATTTTTACATTTATATAGCGCTTTTCTGGGCACTCAAAACACTTTACATAGAGGGGGGGCATCTCCTCATCCACCATCAGTGTGCAGCATCCACCTGGATGATACGACGGCAGCCATAGTGCACCAGAACACCCCCCACACACCAGCTTACTGGTGGAGAGGAGACAGAGTGATGAAGACAATCGGTGTATGAGAGTCATTAGGAGGCCATGATGGTCAGAGGCCAATGGAGAAATTTGGCCAGGATGCCAGGGCACTACACTTCGATTTGATAATCGCTCTAAAGCTATACCACAATTTGGGTTTTATTTCAATTGATCGCACAGCTCGAACGTGAAGTGGATTAAATATTTACCTTCCGTGAAGTCTGTCGATTTGTCCTCCTTGTGGCTCATCATGTGTTTCTTTAAGGAGTGGCTGTTGTTGGCTCTGAAGTCGCACTGGCTGCAGTTGAGGTCATTCTCCTGCATGTGCATGCGCTGGTGCCTCTTCAGGTTTCCCAGAGAGTTGCACGCGAACGTACAGAATTCGCATTTGTACGGCTTTTCGCCTGTGTGTGTGCGCACGTGCCGCTGCAGGTTGACCAGCTGGGCGGAGGCGTAGGTGCACTGCTGGCAGCGGTAAGGCTTCTCGCCGTTGTGTGTTTTCATGTGCCGCTTCAAGTGATTGGAGTAACGCGAGCTGAAGCTGCACAGTTTACAGGAGTACGTTTTACGAGAGCTTCCGTCGGACATGGATCTGCCTCGGTTCCCTTCCCCTGCTCGGTGTCTGTGGAGTGGGCCTCCTCTAACAGACGGTCCTGCCGGTCTGCGTTTCCACCCTCGGCGCCGCACTGGAGGCAGTAGAGGCCGGCGAGGTCCAGCGGGTCGCCCAGCAGCTGCCCGCACTGCCTGCAGGAGTGGTAGGGAGCGTACGAGGCGTCTGGGCCCATCTCCTCCCGCTCGCTCTCTGTATCTCGTGGGTCCTCGAAGTCGCTCTCCATGCCGAGGCGGTTGTAGCTGGAACAGTCCTCATCGCTGAAGCCATACACCGGCATTCCCATGTCAGCCGTGACAGAGTCTATCGGAGATCACAACATGCTCTGTTATGGTTTTTCTTTAAACATTTTTGTTTACTGTGTTTACATAGGATGCTGAGGCAAAATATATCAAAGATTTCATAATATTTAAAATAAAAACTGATACAATACAATACAATAAATTAGGGTCATCAAAATGTCTAGTCTGTTCTCCCAAATGAAAAATTGCTAAATGTTAGTTTTGCCAACTTGGAGTACACTAGCATATAGATGACTTCACATGGACTATATAGAAAGTGAAAGTTATGTGACATACAGCCAAGTATGGTGACCCATACTCAGATTTTGTGCTCTGCATTTAACCGATCCAAGTGCACACACACAGCAGTAAACACACACACTGTGAACACACACCGGGGAGCAGTTGGGGGTTCGGTCCCTTGCTCAAGGGCACCTCAGTCATGGTATTGAAGGTGGAGACTGGAGAGAGCGCTGTACATTCACTCCCCCACAATCCCTGCCGGACCCGAGACTCGAACTCACAACCCTTCGATTATGAGTCCAACTCTCTAACCATTAGGCCACGACCCCCCATAAGCCACACAACCAAATTTGATGTGATTTTATATTTATCACAAAATCACTGTAAAGCAAGGCCTTAAGTTGTTTTTTGTTTCTGTGGCAACAATAATATAAATGCTTAGTAAATAAAATCAATAATAATAATAATAGATGCTATTATTATTGGAAATATTATTTAACAACAATAATAAAAGCAATAAATGTTACTTCTACTACTACTACCACTATTATCATTACTGATATAATATTATAATAGCATTTGTTTATTTCATTACTATTAATAATAATAATAATAATAACTTAATTAACTAACTTCAATTGTGTTATTAATAACTAACTATTGTTACTATTATAATATATATATATATATACACACACACACACACACACACACAATTATTATTATTAATATAAAACAAAACTATTGTATCAGCTATTCTACAATAGATTATTATTAAGTTTAATAATCTAGTATCATATTAATTATATCATTATTTTTAATATTATCATTATTGTTCATAATAACAGTAGTAGTAGTAATAATAATCATAATAACTATTATTATTACTATTACTAGTATACAAAAAGGTTTTCCCAAAATCTTATTAGTAAAGTGTATTTGTATAACAGCTATTCTACAACAGCTCAGAAAGTGGGTCATCCCATTATAAAGCCTATCGACATTATATCTATCCACAAACGTTTGGCTGAAGTATGGAACAGTGCAGCAAAATAATTGTACACTGACTTAAAGTAATTCATATTCCATATCACTGACCCGAGTCCCTCTCAAAACCCACGATCCTGAAGTCATTTTCTCCAAAGCCCAGCTCCTGTCCCAGGAGGAAGTCACTCTCCAGAACCAGGTGTTCCTGACTGCCGAGTGCCGCCCCATCTTCAGCTCCCGCTGCAAACAAACATCATCAGTCAATAATAGTCCTGTGGCTCAGTGGTTAGAGCATTGCGTTTGCAGCGCAAAGGTTGTGGGTTCGATTCCCAGAGAACACATGTACTGACAGTAAAATGTATATCCTGAATGCACTGTAAGTCGCTTTGGATAAGAGCATCTGCTAAATGCATAAATGTAATATCATACTTTACTTTATTATAAACTAGTGCTGCCAAATGATTAATCACATCCAAAATAAAAGTTTTAGTTTACATAATATATGTGTGTGTACTGTGTATATTTATTATGTATATATAAATACAAACACATGCATGTATATATTAAAAATATATATACGTTAAAGTTTGTATATTTATAAATAATATCAATTATGAATATAAATATATACATGGAAATAAATATTTTCAAAATATATACTGTATGTATGCGTATTTATATGTACATAATAAATATACACAGTACACACATAAATTATGTAAACAAAACTTATTTTGGATGCGATTAATCGTTTGACAGCACTATAATAAACCAAGTGGCTCATCCTATTTTAGAGCCTATTAATACCATTATTTTTACATTTAGACATTTTGTCTTAAGTATGGAAGATTTTAGTGGATTTATGTCAACTTTCTGGAAATTAAAAACTATATCTTAACATTCTCTGATCTAGTGAATTTTATAGATATGACACATTCTAGAAGAAGCCTACGATGCAGCGTATCTGATTATGATTCTCAGTCATATCCAGTAAATGGGTTTGAGAGACTTGTACAGTGATAAGACTCTGGAATGAGGAAAAACTCAGACAGGAATGAATGAAGGAGGAAGGAACAGAGGAGAGACGGCAGATAAACGGAGGGAGTCGGGTCAGGAACAGGGGTCTGTACTGAGGAAAGAGCCGACGTGTTTTCACTGAGATAGAGACGATTCTTAAAGACTCGTAACTCAACATTAAACAAGGGCTTTGGAAACTATCATTTAGTCAAACTGTTTCCTTATATAAACGCTCAAGAGGAACTAAAAAGAGCTGTTTCTCCAACTAAAGCCCACATGATCTTCGATATTAATTTTGACAGAAAAGGACAGACATTTTTTAAACATAAAGCAAGTTAATGGGAGTGAAAATAAAGTACAGTAGAAACAAATTAAATCAGATTTAAAAATGTTTTAAGCAAAGACGTGTGACAGCAACAATATATCATTTTTTTATTAATTAACTTTTTTTTTTTTATTATGATGATGTTATTATTTTGACATAAGTAGTTCGATCAGTCAGCCATTTGAATAGTCTTAAAATATTGAGAGAGATATCGAAATTTGCCCATTTTCTGCACACTTAATTCAACGGCAAAATGATGAAATACACGAAAATCAGTGGTATCATTACAACACAGAAGAAAAGCAGAAGACACTGCCAAACAACTACAGAGAGAGAAATCAGGAGATCTGCAAAACCTACATTTGACAGATTCTGGATTGGAAAGATCTCTAAATATTAAACATATGCTGCTGATTTATAACATTTGAAAATGAGATCAAGAGGAAATAAAGCCAGAAATGAGCTCATCAAATACCTAGAGAGAGACTGATATTTTTTTGCTCTTGTTAATAATTATCAAGAGAAATAAACACAATCACACTGACTTCATGGAAAGCAGGCGTTGATATTAAGAAATAGCAGAAGATACAGAACTGTGAATTGAAGTGCATTCAAGTGAGATAGAAATCCAGACTTACATTTGACAGGCTGTGGGTTAGACTGTTTTCTTCTGGGCATTTTTCTGAATGTGTCTGTTTATAATCAGCAGTTCCCTGTTGAGCTGATCTTCATCACCATCACCATCACCTTCCTCATTTTCCTCTTCCTCTCCCGAACAAAGAGTTCCTCAAATCACTCATAAACCCCGAATTAAACATGTTTTATACTGTGTATCCTCAAAATTCATATCCAAACAACTGAAATTCACGTTATTATTTCAGGTAAGTTAGCGTGAGCTCATACTAAACTGCTTAAGTTAACTTACATAATTCATAGACAAAACTGCAAAAACGCAGTCATATACGACTTTTACATCGCGCAACTGGCGCCTTGAGTGTCTTATTAATCCACATAAATGAAACATGAAGATATTCAGGATATAATTGCTGTTTATCTTGTTATCAGTCGAAGGCTAACTAGCATGATCAGCTAGCCCAGAGAGAACATAGAATAAAAGTCCAGTGTTTATAAGCACTGGACAGCCAGCAGCGGGGATATCAGCGTCTCTCCATGAGGAATTATTCGTCCGTGTGGATTATTATCCCTGTAAAGAGTCTCCAGGTGTTGAAGAAGTGAAACTGTACAAGTTTCATTGTTGCTGGAGTTGTTGAGATGTATGTGCAGCACAGGAAGTGATTGAAAGAGTTCAGCGTGAAACAGAGAAAGCGCGACACCTACTGGACAGTGAGAGTACAACAGCGCTCGAATCTGTCCTCCATCCTTCTATCTATCCATCTATCCATCATCTATCCATCCATCTATCCATCCTTCTATCTATCCATCATCCATCCGTCCATCCATCTATCCATCATTCATCTATCCATTTATCCATCATTCATCTATCCATCCATCCATCGTCTGTCCATCCATCTATCCATCATCTATCCATCCATCATCCATCCTTCTATCCACCCTCCATCCATCCATCCGTCCATCCACCCATCCATTCATCTATCCATTTATCCATCATTAATCTATCCATTTATCCATCATTCATCTATCCATCATCTATCTATCCATCATCTATCTATCCATCTATCCATCCATCCATCCATCCATCCATCCATCCATCCATCTATCCGTCCGTCCGTCCGTCCATCCATCCATCTATCCATCATTCATCTATCCATCTATCCATCCATCCATCCATCCATCCATGGTCCGTCCGTCCGTCCATCCACATAAAATGTCAAAAATCAAACGTAAAAAGTTAATATAATCTAAAATATAATACTCTAAGAATTAGCTAATTTAATTATTGAACAGAAAAAATAAAAAAGTTGCATAATTTCCTAAACAAAAAAAAATGTAAATAATACAATCTAATTACTTAAACACTTAAAACTTGAATAATAAAAAAACTCCTCATGGATTATATATTTCTATCATACATAGTATGATATATTGTATAAAATTATACTTCTGCCTCTCAAAAATGTAAATAAATAAATCATAAACCAACCAAGCAACCAGACAAAACATTGGTTTTTCATTTTCCATTTATTGTAAAGTAAGATTGAGAACAAGAATATTAACAAACTTTGCTTCTAACTTTAGCAATGAAATACAGATTTTAAACTACATCTTTATCTATTGCCAAAAACTACAGCTGAGTGTGGCTAATTTACTATAACTTAATCAAAACTTCTCACTTAGAGAATCAAGAAAACTAAAAAATATATATATTATTTTCTGAACTACGCGCATTGCAATAACAGGGTAGGCATTTGACAAACTTCATTTACAAGCTCAAAATAAAAACTTGAACTAGTTTGGGACAGAAATGCCACACAAAAGCATTTCTTATGAACATGGACACTCCTGAACTGGATCTGAGGTAAACCTCACAGTTGATCCGTCAACAATCATGGTGTAAACATTTAATAACAGTGTTAATACTTCATAAAAACAGAAGACAAGCCATTGATGCACTGTGGTTAGAAATTAAGAATGCATAATATAAGGCCACTTCTGTGGCTGATGATTATTCTATTGTCATAATTTACACATTAATGAGAAATGCCTCATTTGTAGTTATTACTATTATTAATCCTCTTTCAAAAGCATCATCACCCATCTAAACCGCTGCCAGTGTTCACACAATCATATTCATAGCAGCGATACAGCTCCTCCTGTGATTGGTTGATGTATTAGTAATAGAGGTACAGTATGTTCATCGTTCAGGATATTGTTGTTTATTGGAGTATACTGTACTACCCGTATACTACCTTACAATTCCTGATGAAGCTGAGAGGTTCACGTAACTATTGCCTTTAACGCTTGAATATCAGAAGATGAGCTGATCTGTGGTGACGCCGTGGTTAAACCTTGATGATGCTGACGGAGGACGATGTCCTTTGGAACTACAAAAAGAGTTCAAATAGAGATTAGAATGAAATCGGTGAATAAACCACACCTGAGGAGAAAACTATTACAATACTGAGACAGGAGTTTTCTTCATTAGATTCAACAATAAAAAATACTCCTTAAATTAACCTCTTGGTAATCTTTTAAAATAAGGTTCATTTTAATTTCCGGTTACATTTATGAACATTAGTTAACGATATTAATTAACATGAGCTAAAAACTTAAATGCCTCTAAATAAACATTTGATAACATTTTACAAACCGGTTCTGTTTGTTAATGTTAATTAACTACATTAGTTAACATGATACGCATGTACTTATTATATCAATTATAATAACTAAGTTGAACCTACTCCTAAACTTAACCTTAACCCATGTAGTTACCTTATACTACCCAGTACTTTCTTGGGTAAGCACACTGTACCCGTACCGTAAAATAACATGTAACCAAAAATACTACTAATAATAATTCAGGAATCCTTTGCAATAATGTTTGATTTCTTAAAATGTGTTAACTACATTGGTTAGTAGCATGCATGAACCAACAATAAAAATACTTTTAAACATTTTTTGGTAACAATATACGTTCCATTAGTTACTATAGTAGTTTAACTAATAGTGAAAATTGCCTCTAAATCCATTTTCGGTAATTCCCAATAAAGTTCCATTTATTAATATTAGTTAACATAAATAAACAATAAAAAATACTCCTAAAGCAGTTTTCAGTAATATTTTGCTATTAAGTTCCACCTTTTAATAAGACTTAACTACACTAGTTAACATGAACAATGAATATATTTATATAACAATAAAGTTACATTTGTTAAGAATAGTTAACTATATTAGTTAATATGAACGAACAAAGAAATCAATAAAAATAATAAAAATTCAGTAACTAATTGTGTTAACTAAAGGCAACTTACTGTAAATGACCAAAGTTTCTGTATATACAGAATACAAATCTACTGCATTTTTAAATCATGCAACATACAATACTTTATATCACAATGTAATATGCTATATACAGACATAAACTACACTGACAAAGTAGCCATATCTAATATTTTAGATTGTGTATTCTGGAGAATGAGAACGTAAATCCTGGATTCATAGACTCTCTTATTTGACCTTACATTTCCAAAGTGACAAATCAACCAAAAGGAATATGAAGCGTGATTTTAAACATCTACTGTTGATTATTTGATCAGGCTACTAAGAGGGAAGACATTTTCATAAACCGCAGTTCAAATGCAAAACGACTTGATTTGATCAATATGTGCTGCATGTATAAAAGCGTGGTGACGTCTCACCTTGCTGCCCAGCAGGCCTCCGTGATGATACTCTGGAGTGCTCTGGCCGGACAGCGGCTTGCTCTTCTCTTTACTGTGGTTGTTGGAGTCGTTGTCTTTGATGATATCGTACTGCTTACAGAAGAGCACAATCACAGCTGCAGCGAGACAGACAGAGATCAGCTTGATTACGGGATGTGGATCGGACACGTTTCATTAAAACAACACTATCTTCCAACTTTACATCCCAACTGAGTTTCAAAAGGAGAACGTTTTCTGAGGCTCACCGTAAAAACACAACAATTATTCTGAAAATATTTCAGTGATACCAAAATGTAACATTTGCATACAGATCAGAGAAGATTAAAAGAATGATAAATGGAAACTCTGCATTCAAAACCATATAAAGCCTACTGTATCATATTTGTTATTATCAACACGAGCAAAAGTTTGCTGAGAAACCAGTCTCCTGCATGCCTTCTGGCATCTTATCCTTATTTGAATGTACAAAAATCCTCCTCAGATCATAGTTAACATGCCATAAATAGCCTTATGTATCGAATATGAGGCTCGTATGACTCATACATACATATGCCAGCTTTTTTATATATATTTTGTCTAAATGTTCTATAAACTGCTCCATTAAAAAAATAGATTTTTCTGACTATTATATCATATGCCAGGCAAAAATTACTTCTTTTGATAATCAATATCATCAATCTCATTACAACCAGACTACTTCTGATCAATAATGAGTATGTGTAACTAAACCCACACGTCCTTTACCTGCCCACATCAGCAGTACAGTCATAATGATCAGGATCTCTCCGGTCTGAAGGTGTCTGGAAATGTCCAAACCCTCAACCGCAGGGTCATCTGATCAGGTAAACAAGAGAATGATTTAGGCCCATCTTATTTATTAACATACTAATTCAATGTTTTGTGGATTTTAGTTCATGTCTGTTAGCTTTGTGTTCATTATATTCTCAAAATAATCATAGCGGATATATAATATACACCACTTTCTCAAATGGAAATATGGCTAACGACTTCCTGTTCATTAGGAAATACATCAGCAGAGTAATTATTGATCTACATCACATGCTATACATATTTTTGCTGAGCTTGGGTTTGCGGAGCCATAAAACTTCTTGATTTCATGAGCTTTTACTGGTTTAATCGCTTAATAAGCTCTTTTAAATATGGAAGCCTGTTTATTTGAGATTAAAAAGATTCAGATTTGTTTTTATTCCATGGCAGAACAGAATTGTGAGATATAACTCAGAATATGTCATAACTGATATAAAACGGAATTGTGACATGTAAACTTGGAATTGCAAGAAAAAAGTCAGAATTCTAAATTTAAATCTTGAAATTCTGATCTTGAAAAGTCATAATTGTGAGATAAAAAGTCATAATTACAGTTTTATTTTCTTATTCCGTGGCAGAAACAGGCTTCCATATTACTTCACAATAAAGATATGAAATGTACTTTATCAAATGTATGATATTGTGCAAATGCTAATCCAGTTAACATATCCAACAGAAATGTTTACCTTGATCCATCATGGTGGACTGAAAATCTTCAGACTTTTTAAGCGTCCTGAAGTGAATCTTTTTGCTGGCCAGACTCTCTCCATAGAGTCCAACGGACTGGACCTGGATAATATAATCCGTGTCTTCATCCAGATCCCAAAGTATACAAGCAAGACTGGTCGTGTTCACCTCACGAATAAAGCGCTGCATCAGCCCGTCCTGACGCTAAAACAGACACACGAGGATTCATCAGAGGGTACATTTATTGCAGATATTAAATGTCAGACTTCTGAAATGATTATAACGGCTCATAGGGCTGTATCTCATTGTGATAACTTTGTTTGACCTGTTGTAAGATGGCAAAGCCAATTACGGTGTCTCCCTCCGGATTATTCCAGGACACGGTGGCCGAATCCGCCCGCAGGTGAGTAACAGAGACATTGACAGGAGCAGCAGGGCGGTCTGTGAAGCACAAATCACCAGCATGAATCATTTATTAGTGCAACCCCCCCGACCCACTCAAACATACACAACTGAAATTAAAACTATTCAATAAAACATTCAGGCTCCATAAACGTCATGGTTGAAAAGATTAATGCATGTTACTGTTGCATGCAAAAGGGTGATGCTTGGGAGTTATTTTTAGATGCTTTAGTTTTTTCGGTCTCCGTTTCCTCAAGACATCCAAAGGCTAGCCTGACATCGGCTCAATGAACAACTACAATAATGCAGTTCATAAATATGCAGCACTTCTGTATTTAGCTGATTCACTCAGCTGGGACATTATGCAAATTAATTCTAATTCTAATAATTTTCTTTAATGGGATCAGCGTGACTCAGTTGGACAAAATTAGTGGTAAACTCTTCTTTGCCAAATCTCTGACTTTATGCGCCAGCGTGAAAAATCAGTTTGACAGAAAATAAGAACTTTTGGTTTTTAACCAACACCCAACAGAATAATCTTAATATAAAAACAAAAACAAATAAAAAAAAAGTCTAGAGAGGAAAAAATACAAATGCATTTAGGCACTTTTAACCATGTTTTTTTGATGAATCTGTTTAGTAGGAACTTAAAGTCATTATAAACACTAAAGTAGGATCTTCTGCTACAATACAACTAACTGTGAATCTGCTTTAAAATAATCTGTATTGTGAAATACTGTATAGAAATAAATGTGATATGAACCAACAATCATACATACAACATAACTAAAAATCATATCAATATATTATGTGACAACAAATTTGTATTGCTTTCATATTTTTGGTTGGAGGGTCCCTTAAGGAGATCTGCTAATTATTGGTGGTTTTCCTAATCTATTTACAATAAATGTACTTTATAAGTGATCGTGATTTTGTTTGGGTCCTTTTGGTCTGACTGCCTGCGGAAGTCTTGTCCTTTTAAATTATGTCTTACCCTAGCGGACGTAATACATATATAAGTTGTTTTCAAGTAAAAATATAAGACTGTAAAGCTAATAGGACTAGATGTTTCAATCCCACATCTAGTGTGTATATATATATATATATATACACACAGTAAAAACTACATATATACAGTACATAGGAGACATACTTAACTGTACAGTTATATGCTTGAACCTGGTTCCCTGTTAACAGCTCTCATGTACATTCATCTTTATTTTCTTAAGTATGTTTTCTAGCCAGAGCTCATGCATATACGGGCATATATTACCTCAAGAGGTAGAACAAATACAATTAAATTACTAAGATGACTGAACTATTCATAAAACAATCTACACCAGCCTTCTCTTTGTTAAAACGGCATGCAATAGCTAAATTAATTGCTTATAAGTGCTGATAAATTTGCTGATAATCAACAGAAAAGTTAAGGTTTTTTGTGAATGTGCACATTTAAATAGGTATAATAAAGTGCATATTGACTACATGTACAAATAGACAAAAAACTTTTAGTACATTTCTGTATAAAGTAAGGTACGGCTAAAAATGTCATAATAGAGCGTGCTGTAAAAGCAATAAACTAAACCCAATAAATGTGTCCATTTCAAAGCCAAACACCTCCGGCCCCTTGTAAATAATTTAGTCCCCAATGAGAGCACAAATTCTGGCCTGGCAAGACAATTGAGCCAGTGTTTTAGGATCAAACACGTTCACAGCTCAAAGCAAAGCAAACATTACGTAACCGCTCTCATTCTTTTATTTTTGCCAACAAAAGAGAAATTCAGCTGGATGTACCGTGCCAAGGTCAATGCTAGATGAGCATACATCACTGTGTGCATGGTTTCTGGTAAAACTGGCTAATTAAGAATAAGTGCACCGAGAGAGACGCCAGTCTTTCAATTAACTGTGGAGTTTGATGTAATTACAGGTTTGGCAGTAGTTTAAAAGACTTTGAGTGCATTGAAGGATGAGCAAAATGCCCAGACATTCCATAATGTATTAGTGTAGAGTAACAAAAATAATAGATGAACAAAATGAAATCATGTGCAATACAAGAAAGCAGTAGTTTGAGAGCATTTTCCCTTTTGAACATATAATCCATCATTTTTACCTATAATCACTGCCACTTAAATGGCATGATTTACATGCTCTGTCATTCCCTCAGCACTATCTATTGGGTCATTAAATCAAAGACAACGACTAACAGAGAAAAAGCAATTTCCTTAATGTCTTCCTCCGCTCCTTCCGGGAGAGCTGATTAAAAACACTGAACGCGTTATATAACAGACAGAGCCCCCTTTATGCTGTGACTGTAGTCATGGTGACCAACAAGTATAAAGAGAGCAACGCTCTTTCTCTTTATTATGTGTCCAACTGTATGACATAGAAGGAAATTAGATGACTTACTCGCCCCTGCAAAGCAGATGTGGCATCCAAACAGAGACAGAACGAGGCTCATAAAAGTGACTAGGTGAATCATATCTTCCCGAAGAGTTAATCCAGATGAGCGACGCAGATTTCCACGGAAAAGTACCCTGAACTGAACATTCCTCCAGCTATTACATGGCTATCAAGAGCGCATTTGTTTGCAACACTTGTACATAGTGATTACAAAGATGAAAAACAATCTAAGCCATTATCCTCAGTCTGGAGTCCAATGCGCCTCAAGCTGTTGCCATCCGAATCCGCAAAGAGCGAGGAAGACGCTTCCTAACGTGATGATTTGAGAGCGAAATCGCACTTTTCACGTCCTTTCATCGACACTACAACGGAAGGCCAGGCTCGACACCCGTTCCATCCACTAACCGCGCGTCTAATGTAACGCGCAAACGCGTGGCGTCCATCGCAAAGCTCGCCCTCACCTTCCTCACTTTCTGCGCTCGTGTAAAACGCTTTGAGAATACCAATAAATCAGCGGCGCTGCATCGCAGGCACATGACCCACAGGTGGCCAGTTACTGATTGATTCTCAGCAGTCACTCATTCACCTTCTGTAGCCGCATGACGCATGAACCCGCGCCGGCATGAATGCGGTACAGCCGCCACCTCTCCAAAAACACTGTCGGGAGATATTTATGACGCCATTCAAACGTGCACATCGATACGGCACAGAACTGTGGGAAGTGTGGAATAACATAAATCACATCAGAACACATATCTATGAACAAAATATGTAATACTGCGATAATGTATTCTAAACATTTTAGAGTTGTATATTAAATAAGGAATTAGAATATAATGTATTTAGAATAGAATAGAACAGAATTTGGAAGCTAATCAAATAACGGGATACCGGGATAATAATATTACATTAAGAACACATGTAATTTCAGACAGAACAGAATGCACTCAAAAAAGAAACTAAGAATATTCTGAATAATTAATATTGAGATAAAACATAATATTCATCTGACAATAAACAGGCCTTTTTGATTATATTGAACATTACATCAGCATTTAAGAAGTTTTCTTGGATTATTTGAATACTCGAAAGAGAATATAGCAAAATATAATAATTTAATTTGGGTTTTCTGCTAGCTAAATTTCACATAGATAAATATCTGGCTCTAAACCTCACTTTTCTTTATTCAGAGTTGATCTAGACACGTGCACTCTTTAAAATAAAGGTGCTTCAAAAGGTTCATGCACAGAGAAGCATTCAGTCAAAGGTTCTTTAAAGAACGTCTCTTTCTTACCTTTTTATAATCTGAATAACCTTCTTTCACCACAAAGAAACTTCTGTGAAACAGAAAGATGTTCAGATGTTAAAGGTTCTTTATGGAACCCTTTGGACAAAACGCCTCTCATGGCATCGTGAAGCACCTTTATATTTAAGAGTGTATATGGAAACTATTAGTTAAATCATGGTAACCGCAAATTAACCATGGTTTTGCAACACTAACCATAGTTTAACCATGGTATTTGTAATAATATAATGATGATGATGATGATAGGTTATACAAGTAGTAATCTACACTAAACTTTTACTATAGTAAAATCATGGTTAATTTTCTTAAGTGTTTTGTATCTGTGTATACTTTCTTTTCATTGTTTTGTTTTTATAACTACTGCCATGGTTTGATGTTTTGTACTGTTAATAAATAAAGAAAGATATGCGCTCCAATGTGCCGATCTGAATCAAAAGATTCACGAACCCGCTCTGAAGTCCCGATACGAAATGTTTGTTAATTTTACTCTGTGTGCAGGAGAAGTTAAAACAGAGGGGACAGAGCATTTTGCAAAGGTTGGCCCCGAACTATGAGCAGCTTACCAATTCAAACGGTATCAACTCTTTCTGTTTAAATCTAAGCTTAAATCTGATTTGTATCCTTGGCGTTTAACAACAGATGAATTTTACTGTATGCATTCTACTTTGCTGATTGTAATTCTCTATTTTATGTATTGTTTTCTAATGTTCTGAACACCACTTTGGTATTTTTAAATGTGCTTTATAACTTACTAACTAGAACAGAATTCTGCTTTGATTACACTGATCATACCATAATAGAATTCTGATAATACCATAATGGGATAAATAGAATAGTCCTGGCAAATATAGTTGTAATATAAGCCAAATATCTTACCTTGTCAATATACATCTATCAGAAGGGGATTTTTATTATTTTACAGCTGACGGGCCAGAGTTCATTTGGTGAACTTTGTTCTACTCACTTTGTGCTTAGCGAGGGCTTTTTCTCTCTCAGTGCATTGCATTTTCATGCATGTTTACTGTGCACTAATCAGAGTATGCGCTGAAACATGGATCACATGAAGGTGAGTGAAAACCGAACACTGCTTTCATTTCAAATGTCCTGTAGCGTGTAATAGTCCAACACATCTTCTTCCCTGGTAAGCTAAAATTGAATTACAGGAGGTCTTGAATGCTGCTGTTAATCTTAAGTGCTGGGTTTTCTGTCTAATGTAGCAGTCGTGTTACGAGCCCTCTCTACCCGTCACGGAGAGATCCAACCCCATCAGCAGAGATATTGATGGCGAAGGGCAAACAGATGGTGCAAATACTGAGAAGATGTGACGCCGAGATTTTTGAGAAGAAAATATATCATGATCCATTTGATCAGGTTTGGCCTATTGGTTTTAAACTGGATATGTAACTATTAATTGTCATTATACTCCTAATAAGAGTCTATGCTAATGACCTGTGCATTATGTTTATAGAAGCTATATAGTTCAGCAGTCATCCAAACGATGGTGGATGTTGCAGAGAGGGTGGAAATTATGCTGAGGGTCAGTAATATCAACTAGAAGTATTTTATTTGAATAACTCAGAAATAATAGTTAAGGTTTATACATTTATAACATTTTATATTTATTTCAATTTAATGTTAATTGTAATTTATTTAATTATTTAATTTTGAAATACAAAATATAAATAAAAATGTAATTATATTTTTTATTTACTTAAACTTTTATATTTTAATAATAATTCTAATTTAAAATAATACATTTCATTCAAAGAAATTAAAGACATTTTAAAAAGTCAAAAACAGTATAATTCTCTGAACATTCTAAAATGTCAAAAAGCATGATTTTTTTTTGTCTCAGCAGGACGCAGAGGAGAGTTTGATTGTATTAAGTGGCTGTGGAACATCAGGCCGTATTGCATGTCTTTTGGTGGTATAGAGTTTAATAAAGATTTCTCAATTCAAAATATAAAAAAATTAATGGAAAATTAAATTAGAAATCACTGTATATTTACCTACCTGACATTTTCCTCAATGTGTTCTGTAGGACTGTTAAAATTCTTCTTTTTTTGTCATCATATTTCGTACCTCAGACATCCTTTAATGAGATGTTGAATGCCCAAAAACAGAAGCAGATCTGTTCATACATCATAGCTGGAGGTGACAGGTGAATAAAGCGTCTGTCTGTTTGATGCATAAGATGAGACTCCAGTGTGACAATGCAGTATTTCAGGACTCTGTTTTTAAAGGGCCCTGCTGACATCACAAGAGGCTGCAGAGGACGACCCGGTGCTGGGAGCTCGCACGCTGGACAAGGTGAACGCAAGAACAAAGAGTGGAACAAGTTATGCGGCTTTACCGTAGTGATAAATCAGTTCCACCAACCTAAGCAGAGACAACGTCTCGGTCACTCATGTAACCATGGTTCCCCGAGAAGGAAAGAGATGCTGTGTCCTGGTGGACACTTTGGGGAACGCTGTCTGCGTGACCGGTACCTGAAGCATGTGTAAAACAACTCCAATCCTATTTGCCCATGTGGCCCGTGACATCATAGGCAGGGTACCAAGACTTTAAGCGGTTAAAGTAGGCCAGTTCACCTCCAACTCCTTCACCCTGAATGTAGGAGCCCCACAGGGTTGTGTCCTGAGTCCCCTGCTCTACTCTCACACACACGACTGCATGTGCATGGAGTGCATCGACGCGTCGCACCTTTAGCCACGGCCACTGCGCGAGTCTGCAGTTATCCCTATTTAAGACTGTTTTTCTGCCATATTTAACAGAAACAAGACTCTAGAGCAGAAGGTAAAGGCTAGTATGGCAACATCACTTCACTTCATAGAGAGTTCATAGAGCATTCTATTATTATACGACCGTCAGAACCGCATTTATATAGCCGCACTGACGCCTTTACATTGTCAGGATTCACAACCGCATTCAATGCTGTGTGTTGAGAGATTCAAACAAAATATAATTATCCACCTGGCTAAATAAATAAATAAAAAAAAAGACTGCAAGTGACATCACTCGCGGAAGCGCAAGTGTCTGAGCGTGCAAGTGCAAGTCAGTCTGCAGCCAGACCCTTCTCGATGGTTTAGACCATGGTTTCTTCTACCCTTTCGTCTTAGCCCTAGCCCTTGTCCCTCGAAACCGAGTAGTAAGCGCTAGGGGTGAAAAACATGCCT
Organism: Gymnocypris eckloni scoliostomus; assembly: GCA_027564155.1. Lineage (NCBI taxonomy): Eukaryota > Metazoa > Chordata > Actinopteri > Cypriniformes > Cyprinidae > Gymnocypris > Gymnocypris eckloni. The sequence goes on from CM050428.1 coordinate 25,308,692, forward strand.
CTATCAAATGAGACACCACTTGGTTACCTTTACATCATCATACATCGTCGCTAGCTGGCTGCTACGTCACCAGAGGTGTGATCAAGTGTTGGAAGTGGATCACAAACTTCCAAGATGCCATCTGCAAGTGTGTGAATGTATGTGGGTTAAACACAAAACAAGTACTGACTGTCGTAATTTTTAAATCAATTATTTAAGCTGAAAATACTTACATTTATGGGACTCTCTGGATGATCTATACTGTCCATTCCTTGTGAAGTTCACCCAAATTCTTGAATGGATTTTGTTTGATGATCCTCATAAGGCTGCGGTTCTCTCGGTTGGTTCTGCATCTTTTTCTTCCACACTTTTCCCTTCCACTCAACTTTCTGTTAACATGCTTGGATACAGCACTCTGTGAACAACAATGAATGTTTGTGGCTTCCCCTCCTTGTGAAGGGTGTCAATGATTGTCTTCTGGACAACTGTCAGATCAGCAGTCTTCCCCATGATTGTGTAGCCTAGTGAACCAAACTGAGAGACCATTTTGAAGACTCAGGAAACCTTTGCAGGTGTTTTGAGTTGATTAGCTGATTGGCATGTCACCATATTCTACCAATAGGATTGAAGTTGTTTTACAGGTACTACGCAGACAGCGATCCCAAAAGTGTCCACCATTTTCAGAAGAACATGTGAGCAGCACCTGTTCTCAATACTGCAGTGCCAGAGAGCCCTGGGCGGGTGCCGGATTGTTGCTATGTGTTTGCTAAAGTGTTTGAAATTATTTTAAAACAAGGTTATAAACTTGCCTTAATCAATATCAACTCATATCTCTAGATATGACTCAGGTCCTGCCTTAATTATAAGTCTGTGGGATTTTCACACATTTTATCATTTGAAAATCAAGTCTAATCAATTAGAAAATTAACTAAGGTGAAGAGCTTCTATAAATGTTTCGGATGAGGCGATAAACCGACTCTCTGTGGTCATTAAAATCCCAGGGCACTTCTGGTACAGAGTGAGTTGTAACCTCGGTGTCCTGGCCAAATCCCCAATCATGCCAATTGTCAATCATGGCCTCCTAATAATCCTCATACACTTGATTAGCTCTATGTCTCTCTCCTCTCCACCTGTAGCTGGTGTGTGGTCAGTGCATACACTTGATTAGCTCTATGAGTCTCTCTCCTCTCCACCTGTAGCTGGTGTGTGGTCAGTGCATACACTTGATTAGCTCTATGAGTCTCTCTCCTCTCCACCTGTAGCTGGTGTGTGGTGAGCGCATACACTTGATTGGCTCTATGACTCTCTCTCCACCTGTAGCTGGTGTGTGGTGAGCGCATACACTTGATTGTCTCTATGACTCTCTCTCTCCACCTGTAGCTGGTGTGTGGTGAGCGCATACACTTGATTGTCTCTATGACTCTCTCTCCTCTCCACCTGTAGCTGGTGTGTGGTGAGCGCATACACTTGATTGGCTCTATGACTCTCTCTCCTCTCCACCTGTAGCTGGTGTGTGGTGAGCGCACTGGCGCCGTTGTCCTGTGGCAGCCGTCGCATCATCCAAGTGGATGGACACTGGTGGAGGTTGAGGAGCCTCCCATATGATTGTAAAGCGCTTTGGGTGTACGGCATTACATAATAAAGCGCTATATAAATGCATAATTTATTCATTCATTCATTAACCCAGCATGTTTTAGAGTGTATTAATAATTATGCTTTCTTTAACAAAAACAATATTTAAAGAACATTCAGCTTGACAGATTTAAACTATTTTCTCTATTTCCTTCTTTTTCTACTAAAAGGTTTGTGCAGGAAAGAAGCGCGTCCTGTTTATTGGAATATCCTGTGGCATGTCGGTATGAATAACACTATTGTCTTTTTCTCAAATCACATTATTTAATCAATAGCAAAGGACAAAAGTCGTAACAATAGACATTTAAATAAGCCATCTCCTCATTTGTAGATTCATTTATTAATTTAGTTGAATAGACTCTATTTTAGGGTATTTTAGATGTCCCACTTTTCCAAGAACAGTCCTGGTTTTTCAACTTCACATACAAAAACATTTGGAACAGCAAAGCCTTCAAAAGCAAAAACCAAAATAACATATATAAAAACAAGTATAAAAAAAATGTAATTGCTGTATGCAGCATAGTCACAGTTTGTGAAAATGAAATATTTAACATATTTAGAAAAAAATTATAAAATATTTGTTCAATTTAAAATAGATATAATAGATATTGGCAATTGTTATAATATTATACTAGTTAGATATATTTTCAATATGCATTGGCTACTTTTTACTATTTTTACCTAATTTGATTAATTGTATTAAAAACCGTTAGTTTAAACCTGCAAAGATTATAATAATTATTAATTAAATAATAATAATATATGAAGCTCATAACAAATAAAAACAAAAGCATAGTGTTAGAATCCCATAGTGTTATCGTCCCCATTTTTTACCTCATAGATAATAACAAATGTGATTTTAATTATACTGTATTTTGACCACTGAACCACTGAAAAAGGCACAAAAGTTGTCACTGATGGTACCGTTTGAAAAGATACTATGTACATTTTTGCTACAAATATGAACATTTAAGGTACTAAAAGGCACTTTTTGGGGGAAAATAAGGTACAAAAGGTGAACTTTTCGAAAGTTATTGCCACACTGACAGCTTTTGCACCTTTTTTTTGTATGTACTGTAGGAAATGTCTGCAGGTTTTATTTAATTTCCTTCAGACGTATGCAGGTAACATTAACGTGAGCTCTCTGCAGGTCAGCTGTGAATGTGCTTCATGATGTTGTTCTGTGTCAAAGGCACCATTTGTTGCTGGGCAACTGGATTTTTGTCTGAAGCATTTAGACGTCTTTACTCCAGTGCTTCTGGGATTCAATCCTGTACATATGGCGAGGTAAATCTACCAAGTGCAAACAATGCCTTCCTGCATATTACAAACTCTCATATTTTGATTTTAAGAGCACAGTAACAAGAGGAGATTGCATATACTAACATTCTTGCCATGCTGACAGGAGTGAACCAATGAAGGACTGTTCATTTCACTTTAAAGACGTTGCAGAGAGGATGACAGCAGAGAAGAGAAATAAGAAAGCATTCATCCTAAATCCTGTATTGGGGGTATGAGACACTGCATTGACACAAACACATCTGTGCACGTGCAAAACACCACCAACTGCCCTGAACACCTTAGCAACCACCCTAGTAACCACTGGAAAGCACACAGGACACAGGCATACTACAGAAAATGTCACAATGATTACTGATGTTTATGGAGTGTCCACCCATCAGAAGAAGCTCTGGTCTCTCCTCATAGGCCGAGGCCATCAGCGGATCGTCCCGGATGAAAGGAGGCAGTGCAACTAAAATCATTCTGGAAACTATTCTTCTGGCCGGACATGAAGCTGCATTTAGAGGAAAGATAACAACACCTGAGTAAGTTTTAATTCCACTTGGTATTTTTTCTAAACTAATTTGAGGTTTAATTGGCTCCAATAGTATATATATGATAACTGTACTGTTGAACTGTACCAACTAAACATGAACTACAATTTACACACACACACACACACACGCACGCACATGCACACGCACGCACACACACACACACACACACACACACACACACACACACACACACACACACACACACACATGTTGGTTTTTATGGTTTACGGGGACTCTCCATAGGCGTAATGGTTTTTATACTGTACAAGCTGTATGTGCTATTGCCCTACACCTACCCTACACCTAAACTTAGCCCTCACAGGAGACGGTGCATTTATATTTTCCCTCAAAAAAACTCACTCTGTATGATTTATAAGCGTTTTAAATTATGGGGACACGGAAAATGTCCTCATAAATCACCTTCCCCTTGTAATACCTATGTCATACCCATGTCATTATACAAATTTGTCTCCTCATAAACCACATAAACATGCACACACACACACACACACACACACACACACACACACACACACACACACACACACACACACACACACACACACACACACACACACACACACACACATTTCTGTAGTATTTTTTAACTGAACACTAAACCTACCTGAAAAACTGAAAGCACTCTTTATTTTATTTCTATCATTGTCCTATTATTCTATATATAATAGAATGAAATAAAATAGACTACAACTTTAATAACATATTATACCATAATATAATCCTGATATCCCATAAAAGAAAGGACTACCATAAAATTTGTGATTTATTTATAGTTTCTGGAAAATAACCAAATATCAGCACAGGCAACACACATCTCTCACTCTACTGACTGATGTATGTATAAATGCAGTTTTGTATGTGAAATTATGTGGATATGTCTACCTTAGCCTTTGAATAACAACTTATTTACCTGTATAATATCATTTTTGGATGCTTTGGGGAGTGGTGGGTTGGGAGTTAAGATAAAAAAGTGTTTTTTATGAATATTTTCATGATATCTTCTATGCCTTTATTACAATAAAAATGTTTTAAAAAAGACTTGACTAATCTACTGTGGTTAAATGTGTCATTCAGATGTATTTCTGCCCGGATCACCGCGAGTGAGATGGTTTATGAAACGACTTACTCAAACAGTGATGAGCTTGCAGCACTTATTCATAAAGCAGGAGAGAGGTACAACATCTCCTAACACATAACCCTGAGCTTTTCCACATGAACAAGCTCAACTTCTGTGTTTAAAACATGCAGAAATTGCCTTGTAATGAAGGTTTTGACACAATTATGATGACTTTTTTTGTAAATCTTTCAACAGCCTTCAGAAGAAAGCACACGTGTACTATATTGGATGGCAAACTCTTGGCATTATAGGACTGACTGATGCAAGTGAATGCATCCCAACATATGGAGCAGGTGCCAAATATTAGATTATCATGATATGTTCCTTAAGTGTGTTAATCTGACAGTTTGTTAATGGGTAAATTAATAACAGTGCAAGAATACATTTATGGGAAATGTTTCAACCCAAAACGACTTTTTAATTGTCATTATTTGATCAGATTTTGATGACATCAGAGGTTTTATCAACAACGGTTTCAGCAAAATGAAAAACAAAGAGGGGGATCTATCATCTTTGGTGAGCTCAAAGTCATTCATTTAACAACAAAGTAACAATTCATATTCAAGATTGTTCAAAATCAAGATTGTATCATTATTTACTCACTCATATTATTCCAAACATGTATGTGTTAAATGACTATCCATTTCCAATACCTTACATATGTATTTGAATTTTTCTTATTATCACATTTATTAACGGCTATTAATATAACAACTATTTCTAGGGGCCAGAATTTGTAATTGGCCACAAGGATTTTGTGGACACCATCTTACCTAGCCTGAGTCAAAATGACATGGTCCTGTTTCTGTTTACAGTTAATGGTGAGCACACACGAACCAGTCGCACAAAATCTGGTCAGGTCCTTAAATGTATTTTAAATATATCTTAATGTCTCTCCTAAGATGACCAGCACGAGGTGACGGCGCTAGCCGACCAAGTGAGGCGAAGGACATCTAATTTGCATGCAATTGCTCATGACCTTGAGAAATTCACCGTTCCTGTGAGTAAAATGAGTAACCAGGATTTTTGCCGCTAGCAAAAACTCTCACTTCTTGATAAAATCACCTTCCAGAACATGTCTTCTAAGTGAAAAATCATACTTATGTAATCAGATCTCTTTTTTGCACGGACTTTGCCGTTTAAAACAGAGCAAATAACTTATATTTTAAATAATTGTTTTATTAAATGTATTACTATATATTGCTTCAGGAAAGAGTGTGCATCATGTTTGAAACCGTTCTGCACATCACATGGTCTTTTTCCTCAGAGGACGTAAGCTCATTTGTAATGGTAAGATATTTGTCACATGAACTACTCCCACATGTACCAATTTAGTTGAATTATTCATACTGTAATATCTCTATATATATATACATATGCTGTAAGAATAATACAGTAAAGGCTTCAAAGAGTCTTTTATTCAACAGAGACAGCACTGGGAGCTTTCAACTAAGTGGTGTCTTAATGCAATCAGCACAGGAGCTCATGTACTGAAGGGAAAAGTCTACATGAACTACATGATCGACCTCAGAGTAACTAACAGCAAGCTGTACAGGAGAGCCATCAACATTTTACAGGTATCATTATTCATATCATTATGATTTCATACTGTTGGAACCAACTGAACCCTAAGTTAGATTAGAACACAAAAATGACAAACAATAACTGTCATGTACTGTTTCTGATCTCTTATAGGAACTATATAACAAATATGATACCCTAGCAACTACATAGCAACCCTACACTCTTAAAAATGAAGGTTCCATTTTTGGTTTCTGAACTTTAAAAGTTCTTAAAAGAACCAGTTTTAAATGATCTGCAATGGAAAGGCTCTATGGATGTAAAATGTTCTTAACAGAACCAAAGATGTAAATCAAGAATCTTTATTTTTAGGAGAGTAGCATTATGGAAAGAGTTTTGCATGGGCAAACACCACTTTGGAAAATGTAAAAAATAGAGTTTGAATTTGAAATAAATATTATGCCAGGCTATTTTTAACTCTCAGTTTTCAAAAGTAATTGAGCTGGAACTTTAATACAACCCCTGTGTGTGGTTACCGTATGGTGGGTTTAATTATACCATCTCTGTCAGCGGTTCACAGGCTGCTCCGAAAGAGAGTGTGAACGAGCTCTACTGAGAGCCATCTACAGTACAGAGGACCTGAGTGAAGACATGACGTCAGCAGATGTGTGGAAACACACAGATACGGCAAACAGATGCGATCGAGTAAGAACTCGCTTGTTTATCTTGACCATCTGTGAAGTAGACGGAAGTATTAAAGATTAAATTCAGTCAGGTTACCTAACTCTTATTTTTAAAGGAATTTTTACATTAAGAAAGATAACACATTATTTAATGCATTAACTAGTATTAAAGAATAGTTCATCCCAAAATACAAATTTTCTAAAAATGCACTCACTCTCACACCATCCAAGATGTAGATGAGCTTGTTTCTTCATCAGATTGGAGGAATGTAGCACTGCATTACTTGCTCACCAGTGGATCCTCTGCAGCGAATGGGTGCCGTCAGAATGAGAGTCCAAAACATCACAATAATCCACAAGTAATCTACACCACTCCACTCTATCAATTAATATCTTTTGAAGTGAAAAGCCGCATGTTTGGGAAAAACAAATCGTTGCTTCCAGCTAAAACAAGAGTCCATATTATTGCTTTCTCAAGTGATATAGACGCCTGGTCTGAATCAGGAGAAAAATCTGCACATATCAAGCACAGTTTACACGTGAAAACAGTCCAAAATAATAAAATATGTTAGTGGATTTCGATATGAGAGACAGCAGCTGAGGGACTTTTTCACTGGAGGAGGCATCGTTATGGATGGACTTTTTTGGCCAGAAGCAACATTTTAAAGCTAAAACATCTTAATGATGTTTCTTACAAGCGTGCAGCGTTTCACCACTGGAGTGGTGTGGATTAGATTACTCTGATGTTTTTATCAGCTGTCCGGACTCTCATTCTGACGGCACCCATTCACTGCAGAGGATCCATTGGTGAGCAATTGGTACTCATCTGCATCTTGAACGGCCTATGGGTGAGTTAATTTTCAGTAAATGTTCATATTTGGGCAAACTGTTATAAACTTCAACAAAAGCATTGGTGGTGGTTGAGGAGAGACCCCCCACATGATTATAAAGCACTGTATAAATGCATCATTCATTCATTGCATTATTAGCACCTGATATGTTATACCTGATATGTCCTGCACTTTCAGGTGGTCCCGACTGCACTGGTGATGATCCGGTGCGGCTGCACTCTCGCTGAAGCACAGCATCATTTGGATTGTCATCCTGTGATTCGAGATGCATTGAGCGTCTGCTTCAATTCTTCAGAGAACAAAAGCACTGTGGACTAAACACACAATAAAATAACACAATGAAGGGGTATTTTTAAGATGGAGTGTTGCTTGGCTACTAATCAGTGATTCTCGTTATACTCGTATGCATGCTGTAGCCTTTTGTTGTTGTTGAAATAAACCTAACTGGATGACATCAGGGGAATTCTGATCATATTTTCGCAGAAGATTTCCTTGACCGACTTACAGTAACTAGTGGGAACCTGTCTGGCTGCAATGAGCTGGTAGTAAACTGCGCTAGTCATGCCATCAAAACATCATTCTGCTGGAGTATACACGGCATGAGCAGACATGACTGATAAATATGGGAAATTCTGCATGCACCTGTAAACGTTGCTGCCCGTGTTGCCCACCGAAGAAGGAAGAGCAACCCCTCAACCACAAAACAGTCTTGAAGTCGATCTACGACTATCTCTCACGCACAATATGGGATCTAAATTTGACGGAAGGAGATATTCTGGAGGTGATCGGAGAGAATGAGCACTGGTTGTTAGTGAGGAGACGCACTGCTAAGGGTAACGGATCTCAAGGCTTTGTGGAGGAAAAGGGATATGTGCCTAAAGACTTCCTCAAACCGCTGGATAGCATAGAGGCCGAGTCGTAAGTCCTTGAGTTACTTTTGATCATTTTGAGCTTGTGCGAATGCATAATATATGAATCCCTTTATGAAATAGTTTTGAATCCCTGCCCTGAGTGAAACTAGAATCCGGTGTTTCCAGTTTCTCAAGTTCTGGTGAAGTTCCTACAGTGCTGTGTTTTTCTTTAGAAAGACTATTGAGAATGATGACAGGGATAGGGTTTGGATATTATTGAACACTAAGATATGTCCGGGTGAATCTGTCACGATACAAGTATAAGAGATCCAAAAGGTCAATGAATAAATAAATAGAGATAATTTTAGGAATAATTTCGTTTTTTTCTAAGCTTGTTAATTAAAATGAAATTAAATACATTAATTTAATTTGTTTAATGTGACAGCATTTTTAAAATAATTAAACATTGTCAAGTCAAGTCAAGTCGAGCTTTATTGTCATTCCGCTACATGTGTGGACATACAGTGGGACGAGATGTCGTGCCTCACAGGACCACGGTGCTACATGAATACAGATATACAACACGAAGTAAAACAGTATAAACCTACTGTCAGCTTTGACTATACATATGCTATATATAAAAGTGGTTACCTATACATAAACTAAAAAAATACAAACTGTACAACTGTGCAGATGACTCAAATACTGTACATGTGCAAAAAGAGAGACATTCAAGCAGCTGGCTGGGGAACAGTGTAAGAGGATTTGAGGTGCATGAGCCAGTAAACATACATATATTACAGTCATATATTACAATCAGTCTTTTGTGGGATTATGTGCACGCAGTAGTGTGTGAAAGTGTCTCACGGTACTCCGGTACCGTCTTCCTGAGGGTAGTAGCTCAAAGAGACTGTGGGAGGCATGGGTGGGGTCCTTCACGCTGCTATTTGCTTTGCTGGAGCATCGATTTCCTCCATATTTTGAATACTGTAATGTAAATTAAAAAGTATTTAATAATTAAAAAATTAATGATTTAATAATAAATAGTTGTATAATTAAATTGAAACACTTTATACACAGATTTAATAATACAATTAATAAATAGTAAATATACATTATCTCACAAAAGTGAGTACACCCCTTACATTTTGGCAATCAATTTAGTATATATTTTAAAGGGACAATACTATAGAAATTAAACTTGGATATATTTTAGAGTAGTCAATGTGCAGCTTGTATAGCAGTAAAGATTTACTGTCCTCTGAAAGTAACTCAACATACAGCCCTTTATTGTAAAAAAAAAGATGGCAACAAAACTGAGTACACCCTAAGCGATTACAGCTATACATCATTTAACCATGCAAAGCCACGGGTCATATTCATCATGTTCATGTTTCGTCTGCTTGACAGGACCATACAAATGTGTGTATCTTGTTTTAGAGCAGTTCAAATTATTATCTCATACTGACCACTGGATGTTCTCTACACAAAGATGGCGTAGGCTATAAGAAGATCAGTAACAGCCTGGAACTGAGTTACAGTACAGTGGTCAGGGTCATACGGAGGTTTTCCAAGATGAGTTTCACTCTCAAGGGTGTCGATCAAAGATGTTGAGTCCTTGTGCTGTGCGTCAGGTGGAGAAGCTGCTTCAAAAAACAGACACATGAGTGCTGCCAGCATTGCTTTAGAGGTTGCAGAAGTGGAAGGTCAGCTTGTCAATGCTCAGACCAAACGCCATACACTGCAACAAGTCGGTTTGCTTGGCCGTCGTCCCAGAAGGAAGCCTCTTCTGAAGGTGGCTCACAAAAAAGCCTGCAAACAGTTTGCTGAAGACAACCTGGCCAAAAGCATGAATTACTAGATCCATGTCCTGTGGTCTAATGGGTCTAAGGTAAACTTGTTTGGTTCAGATGGTGTCCAGCATGTGTGGCGATGCCCTGGTGAGGAGTCCCAAGAAAATTGTGCCTTGCCTACACTCAAGCATGCGGTGGTAGCATCATGGTCTGGGGCTGCATGACTACTGCTGGTACTGGGGAGCTGCGGTTCGTTGAGGGAAGCATGGATTCCAACATGTACTGCGACATTCTGATGCAGAAGATGATGCCCCCCCCCCCCAGAAACTGTTTTCCAACATAACCACCCCAAACACACCACCAAGATGGCAACTGCCTTGCTGCTGAAGGTGAAGGTGATGGAGGGGCCAAGTATGTCTCCACTCTCCAGACCTGAACCCTATTGAGCACATGTGGGGCATCCTCATGCAGAAGGTGGAGAAGCAGCATGTGTCTAACATCCAGCAGCTCCGTGATCATTATGGAGGAGTGGAAGAGGAGGAGCTCTGCTGAACTCCAAGCCCAGGAGGATTAAGGCAGTGCTAGATAACAATGGTGCCTCTACAAAACATTGACACTTTGGACACATTTTTTTACATGTTCACTTAGGGTGTACTCACTTTTGTTGCCAGTTATTTGGACAATAATAGCTATATATTGAGTTGTATTTAGAGGACAGTAAATTTGTACTTCTATACAAGTTGCACATTGACTACTCTAAAATATATCCACGTTGCATTTGTGCAGTATTGTCCCTTGAGAAGATATACTAACATTTTTGCTGAAATGTGAGGGTGTACAACTGTGTGTGTGTGTGTGTGTGTGTGCTGTGTGTGTGTGTGTGTGTGTGTGTGTGTGTGTGTGTGTGTGTGTGTGTGTGTGTGTGTGTGTGTGTGTGTGTGTGTGTGTGTGTGTGTGTGTGTGTGTGTGTGTGTGTGTGTGTGTGTGTGTGTGTGTGTGTGTGTAAATGAATGTACTATTTGTATTTATTTTTTGTTAAGGTGAAATATGACCCAACCCCTTTTTCTGAGATTAACCCATTAAATTGTTTACTTTATTGTTTACAATAAAATCAGCATAAATATTTCATTGAAGTACGTTTATGATTATATTTTACAAATCTACGCATTTTATAATAAATAAAAATAATCCAAAAATAATATATTTATTATTAAATTGTGTTTAATATTATGATATAAATATACAAGTACATCTCAAAAAATTTGAATATCATGAAAAAGGTCAAAAAATTGTCACATTTCAGAAAGTGAAACCCATATATTATATAGATTCATTACACCTAGAGTGAAATATTTCAAGCCTTTATTTCTTAAAATTTTTATTATTATGGCTTACAGATAATGATAACCTAAAATTCAGTGTCTCAGAAAATTATAATATTACATAAGATAAGATCAATAAAAAAGGATATTTTATACAGAAATGTCAGGCTTCTGAAAGGTATGTTCATTTCTATGCACTCAATACTTGGTTGGGTCTCCTTTTGCATGAATTACTGCATCAATGCGGCGCGGCATGAAGACGATCAGTCTGTGACACTGCTCCGGTGTAATGAAGACCAGGTTCTTCAGGTCATCTGTATTGTTGGGTCTGGTGTCTCTCATCTAGATTCTCTATGAGGTTCAGGTCTGGCGAGTTTGCTGGCCAATCAAGCACAGTAACACATGGTCATTGAACCAGCTTTTGGTACCTTTGGCAGTGTGTTCAGGTGCCAAGTCCTGCTGGAAAATGAAATCAGCATCTCCATAAAGCTTGTCAGCAGAAGGAAGCATGAAGTGCTCTAATATTTCCTGGTAGATTGTTGCGTTGACTGTGGACTTCAGAAAACACAGTGGATCAACACCAGCAGATGACATGGCAGCCCAAATCATCACTTTGGTTTCAAATAACAAGAGATACCCACAATTTATATTGTATGGATGGTCATTTATTGAAACTCAAATGTAAATATTCTAATATATTGAGATACTGATTTTTGACTTTCATTAGCTGTAATCTCTAATCATCAAAATTAAAACAAAAACTTTTGAAGTGTTTTACTTTACATGTAATGAATCTAAAATATATGAAAGTTTCACTTTTTGAAATAAGTCACAAGAAAACAAACTTTTTCACCATATTAGATTTTTTTTTAGATGTACCTGTACTATGATAATTTTTTTTTTTAATGAGATTCACTCATTAAAACAGTTTACTTTATTGCCCGTTTAATTTGTCAAACAACATTGTATGACCACATACTATATTGGACACAAATAAAATTACACTCAATAAAAAAAACTTGTGATTTTCAGATGGTATTTTGAGAGTGTTAAAACATGTATAGAGGCCAGGAGATGTCTGCTGAGACCAGAGAACAAAGAGGGTGCGTTTCTCATCTGGAAGAGTGATGAGAATAATCAATATTACTTATCAGGTATGACAAGTGTGATTTACATACACAATATATCTCAAGCCTCTAACGCTTTCATTTAACTGCTTTATTTTGCACTTTAGTAGAAAAGAGATCAAAAGTAACAATAAACCAACCTTGATCTTAACTTGAAGAGTAGCTAAATAACATTTTCTACAAATAATTTCTTTTAAAGTGAGGAATGGCATTCATACGCGGCATTACAGGGTCAAGCAGGGAGAAGACAGCAAGCACTTCTTCCTTGTTCATCACACAATCTTCCAGACCTTGCGTGAGCTGATAGAGTTTTACTCTAATAACGAGGGCGGACTCTGCGCGAAGCTTCACGAACCCTGTGTGAAGGTCAGTGAAGATCTAAAACCTACAGATAAAGAAAGTACTGCAGCATCCAATTCAAAAATGTGTCCAGCACAATTCCAATCTGTCCGTTACTCTTCTAGCTGGACCAGCGAGCTTCTTGGACTCTGTCATTTGAAACCAAATGGGAGGTAGACAGGAGCTCACTTACCAAAATAAAGAAGCTGGGCAGCGGGGAGTTTGCGGAGGTCTGGCAGGGGCTCTGGAACAACACCACAGAGGTGGCCATCAAAGAGTTCAAAGGTAAAACAGGTTCAATCAGTGGTTCTCAACTGGTTCTGCATGCCCCAAGTTTTACATTTAATGCTGAGTGGCGGCCCAAGCGCAAGATAAGTGTCTTAAAAAAATAAGAGTGGCTTTAATTAATATTGGCATAAACATATTTTGCTATCATAAATATCGTGTTTGTTGCATTTTATTATTTGCATTTAGTATCCTTTTTCACCTGGTAATCACGAACAAGCTATACCAGCTAACAAAAACATGTTCTAAGAATGTTTAGCTAACATTGTCATTAAGTTACAAAATAAAATTAAAATTAAAATTATGTTCCCTGAACATTCAAAACGTCTTCATTTCTAAATGTTTTAAAATGTTTTGTTTTAGTTATACAAATGTTAAGGGAATATTTCATTTGATAATTTTGCAAACATTATGGGAGCAGGATTACTTGTGAATTTTGTGTGCTTATGTTTTGAGAACATTAGTAAAGACCAGAAAATGTGAACATTTGAAGTTGTATTACCGTTACTGGAAGAAAGTTAGTTTTTTTACCGTTTTAACCTTGCCAGAACCTTAGCTGTGATTAGCCTAGTGTGAGGTGCATCTCAAATGATTTTACTTTTAAAGTGATCATCAATTGATATTATCTGTCCCACTTTACTTGCAGATGTCAACTATTTAAATATCAAAACCGAGATTGATATCATGAAAGAGCTGCATCACGAGCGTTTGCTGAAGCTCTATGCTGTGTGCATCAATAGTGAACCCATGTGTTTAGTCACAGAGCTCATGAAAAATGGCAGTTTAAAGACATTTCTCAACAGTAAGTGAAATATTATTAACTCGCATGCAACTAAAAACATTTAGACACCCTTCATATTAACTGACGCATTGCTTTGACAGAAAAATGCCATTCAAGAATAAGTTTGTTTTTCTTCAGGCCACAAAGAGAAACAAGACCTGGAGTTTTCACTCATGATGGATTTTGCTGTGCAGGTAACTCTTTAAAAACAATTAAACTCAACATGAAACTCCCAAGCTGATGTTTTTCTTAAAGAAACAACTAAATGAATGGAGGTAAACTGTAGGGCAGAAATTTGACCATTATGATGGTGAAAATTGTCTCTATATGACCCCATATTATAGTGACTAGAAAAGTATTTTCTGAAAAATCCAGAACAGGGCTATTTTTAACAGAACGTTACAAATATATATATTTTTTCTTCAGGATAACATTCACTGATGAATCATTATAACCGTTATATGTCAATGCATTCTCTCGACGTAAGCCATTCATGCACTGATTTCTCTGAAAAGGCTCGTTTTATTTCTCTGTTAGTCTAACACAGCAACATTAATGTTAGGAGGTGGCATGTTCATTATTTTTGCAATTCTATTCGGTGCTGCTGTCATGAAAGATCAGCTGCTTCTCAATATTCAAACTGATGCTTCCTCATTTCCTCGCTCCGCCGTCCTGCAGCCACGTGACCCGGAAATCGATCATCACGAAGGACATATCAATCCTCCAAATGCACTTGAGGCAGTGAGGAAACCCTCTATGTGGTGTTAAAACACCTTACAGATGCAGAAAACTCCACATTCATATGCAACACAACAGTTACGTTAATATGCTATTTAAATACAATTATTGTATATACTTAAGCAGTGCATCTTGCATTGTTAACACAGATTTAGGACTCACACCGTCCAATAAAAAACGTTTCAGTTGATACTACATCAAGCCCTAAATTAGTGAATCATTTTATTTAGAAGACCCCAATGGTCTTTTTAAATGAACAAATAAACGATTGAAATGGATTTTGGTTGAATTGAAAAAAGTTAAATAGCAAAAGAATAAGAATTTCTCGTAATCTATTTAAACAGTTTGGAAATAATATATAGGCCTACACACTAGAGTTGGGTGAGATGCAGTAACATATGAAACGAAAAATGGCTTCTCATCTCGTCATGAGAGGAAGGAGTGAAGAGTAATTCACCGGTGGTTCCTTCGAGATTTTCACTTTATGAGTAAAATAAAGCCTGTGGTTAACATTACGTGACCATACTTTTACGTTTTGTTGTAAAATATAAATTACACTAATCTATACCCAAAACATGTTATGTACATAAAAAAAAAAAAAAAATTGTAAATAGATAAGAATGTTTGGGCTGTGAGTAAGTGCAGTTTACACTGTAGAACAAAACAGACAAATATCGTGAAGTTATGTTTACCACAGGCTTTATTTTATTCATAAATTGAAAAACTCCATTAATAAAACACAATAGAAAAATCACGAAGGAGCCCGCAGCGAATTACACTTCCTGGTTCTGACGTCACTCTATTAGTTGAATTATGTAAATTACATCCCATGTTTTCATTTCAAAATGGAGAAATTTGACAACACAGTCGAGTAGTTTGTATCACTTTATATTACCGTTGGTCGTACTCTTGTAACATTATTATAGTAAAACATTTGTCACATGTTTACCATTTAGTTACTTATCTTACCTAGCACTCTTTGACCTTTGAAGCTGGAATTCGCGCTTGGAACAGTAAAGCCCCGCCTCTTTGATTTGATTGGCCATCTCAATACATTTTGACATTAGCTATGTTTTCATCCACCTATTTTTATGCGCATTTCGGAATATTGCATTAAAAATGCTGGATGGAAACACCAATGCATATAAATTCAAAAATGTGCAAAAAAATAAATAAATGTATGCGCATAATTGAGTAGGATAACATTTTTATCCAATAAGTAAAAATGTAATATGATATAAACACATTTAGGTTCAAGGTTTATTTAGGTTCATTTATCCACCATGCGCATCAAAAAAGTCATGTGACTTTGCACTATGGGACAGGATAACTGGACTAACCAGCTGACCGATCTCATTGCACAGCACCTGAAATGTTTTGGTCCTTCTGAAATGCCTGAGCAAGGTGTCATCAAAATAGGCTCTTTCTGAATTGTGAATTTAGATTGTGTTAGAGAGGCCAGCAGGGGGTGCTCACCTGTGGTCTGTGTGGGTCCTAACGCCCCAGTGTAGTGATGGGGACACTATAATTTAAAAAGCACCGTCTTTCGGATGAGACGTTAAACCGAGGTCCTGACTCTCTGTGGTCATTAAAAATCCCATGGCACTTCTCTGTAACGGTGTAATGGCCTCCTAATCATCCCCATACACTGATTGGCTTCATCACTCTGGAAAAGCAGAAAAGAGCTATATAAATGTAATGAATTATTATTATTATAATTGTCTCACACAACTGCGTTCCCAAACAGTCTGTTCATTCTGAGGCGCAAGTAATTTATAATAGGCCATATGACAATTATTATATTCAGTGGCTTCTCCTACTTTTCTTAGTGATATTTAGTGTCAGCTTTTCAGGAAGTGACGATTTTCTTCTCCTTGACTTGTTGGATGGAAACGGTGCTTAATTCGCAAATGTTTTATGCGATGTTCCAGTTTTGTGCATAAGTGAAATTCTCATCTTTGAATGGAAACATATCTATTGACGAGCGCTGTTAGACCGTTAAGGCAGAAATGCCTAGAAATACATTTCCCACTCGAGTAGTTATTTGCTAAACTAAATCTCTTTTTTTAGATTACAGAAGGAATGATGTACATTGAAAATAAAATAGTTCACCGCGATCTGAGAGCCGAGAACATTCTGCTTACCGACATGCAATGCTGCAAAATAGCTGATTTTGGACTCGCTGAAATTAATCAGGCTGGAAGCCACAGAATTTCACCAGGTGAGATAGGCTCTTTGAAACGTTCATGCAAACATATAAGACAGACAAAGTGCTTATGATAGCTCTAATCTATCTGCAGAAATAAAGGTCCCAGTGAAATGGATGGCCCCTGAGATATTTGAAATTGGCAACAAGACTTACACAAGCAAGAGCGACGTCTGGTCTTTTGGCATCCTTTTAACTGAAATCGTGACGTATGGAGATGACCCATACCCTGGTAAATACATTTCACCACTCTAAACATGACACACGTGCGTGTAGGATTGCATCTCACCCAACTCTGGTGCATTCCTTTCTTTCACATTCTCAGGTATGGACAAAATGGCATGCGTTCGGTCCATTCAGGGAGGAAAGCGGATGGAGAGACCGGCTGGCTGTCCCGAAGCGCTCTACGAAATTATGTTGCTGTGCTGGAGGTCAAACCCTGAGGAGAGACCAACATTTACAGAACTACGCGAGAAGCTGAGGGCTCTCATAAATGAGCCTGATTCTGAACTGGAGTAGATTCTGTAGAAATGAGAGAGCTGGGACACTTTAAGCTTAGATTATACACATCCAACACATATACAATCACTTATAGTGTACAGAGGTAATAGGACGAATCTACTGAAATTAATGCAACATGGGTGACTCATACAAATTCAGAATTACAATGCAAACTGTGGCATAAATCTCTCAAACATAATGATTATGCAGGACTATTACTAGTATTGCTAATCGGTATTACCAAAGGTGATTATGAAGTTTCTTATAGTTTTCAAAAAGCTGTTTAATAGGAAATATTCCATTGTTGACTGAGATTTTTGTGATCAAATGTTCAATGTGTAACCTTTTATGTGAGCTGCTGTAGGAGCCTGTATCTTCTGTGACCTGATAAAGAATGTAATCATGTAAATCTGGATTGCTGCTACTGCTGTACGTGCACCTTTTGAGGCAGGTTTCCTTCTGAAAACATTTCAGGACTTTTACATGACTAAAATGTTTTAACAGCCCTAAATACTTGTCTAGGAAAAAACAAACTCAAATTCTTTACATTATCTTTACAGTAAATGTCAATTTTTACTTTGAAGTAGACCCTACCGGTCAAATGTTTTTAAATAATTAGAATTATTATACTATTATGCTCACCGAGGCAGGATTTATTAGATAAAAATACATTAAAAACAGTAATATTGTGAAATAATTTTTACATTTAAAAGAAACATTTTCTTTTAATATATTCTGAAATGTAATTTATACCTGTGATGCAAAGCTGAAGTTTCAGCATCTTTACTCCAGTCTTCAGTGTCATATCATGCTTCAGAAATAATTTCTAATATGCTGAAAATTCAGCTTCCCCATGCATACCAGGAATAAATTACATTTTAAATATAAAATATATTAAGAGAACATTTTAAATAGTAAAAAAAAAAAGATTTCATACATTACACACAGCCTTGGTAAGCATAAGAAACTAATTCTAAAACATTTAAGATATCTTAATTATTTCAAATTTTATTAAGTAGTTAACTGTAACATTGACACTTTAATGGATGTCAAATCTTCTCTGGTCTGTGGTTTCAAAAGCACAGCACAAGGGTGGAGTTACATTGGAAATAAAAGGGATAAACACATAATTGTATTCAAACTAGCATAGGCTATGTGAGATTAATGGTTTTCAGTAAATGTGCTGTAAAGTTCAGGCTTGAGTGACCATCTATGCACCCTGCTGAACTACATTTATCATTGACTAATAGCTGTACTAGATTAATGACCGATGCAAGTCAACCTCAATCCTCTCACCCTGCTAAAGATACTCCCAATGCAACGACAATGAGATTAGAATGACGCAAGAACTATTCAAGCTGCTGGACTCAAACTCTGCTGCAATTATTCATGCTTACGTGTGTTCTTGATTATATCACTGAATACATGAAGGACAAATAACACAAAACATGTTCAACAAAGAGCACTATAATATGAAGAAGGAAAAAAAGTTAGCGGTGCTTACCTGTGCAAAGCGCACTTGTAAATTATCAGCAAAAATCTGTACACAAATACATAGATGCAAACTATTTTAGCCACACAAAGCACTGCATCCAAAAATATGCCACAACTCTTTCAGGTTAAAAATGGCATGGCAGAGCAACAACACAGAGAAACTTGCTGAGGTTATTGTTGTCGTCTATATAGTCAGATACCTGAAACAACAATCTTCTAATGCTAAATATGTGCTCATCTGTTATGAAAACAACACGTGACACTGTCAGAGTTGAGCATTTATTACTGTAAATGTTACAGTACAATAGCAACATACAACAAACCCGGATCAAGGATGGTTTAATACCACACATGGGGAGATCTTTTAGGATGTAAAATGTGGCATCAAGCACCACTTAGCAGCATCAGAAAATCTTGCAACTTAATAAATAAATAAAACATAGTTAAGTGAGTAATTTTGAAATATACAGACATGGCAAAAAGTTGCTGCTAAACTGAGCATTTGAGCAATACCTCTTTCTTACATCATATCTGCAATTATATATTTAGAAATATAATTTTGCCAATTACCATATAAACTAGAAGTAATGCAATGCTAATGTTGGTTAAGTTTTATGTATATAATAATACTTCTAACATTCAGAACCCTGAGAATTCATTGTTTATTAATAAAATGTACACAAGTGCGTGGCTGTGAGTATATACAGTATTTCACTGAGTATAGGAATCCAGGAGTAAAATATTTGTTGATTATTAAAGTTTTAACAGACTCAAAATAATACCTTGACTACATGGAAATATACAGAATTGTACAATATACAGTTTTGAAATATCTTAAAAGTTTCTATTTAGCTCTTTAGATGTAATTGAAGTAAGATTAATCATCTCACATTATTAATATCCAAGTCCCATCTAAAGTAACATTCGTAATAAAGTGCTTTATATGAGGGAATATCAAATGATTCAAACTGTTCATTGTTCACCATAACATCATTGTCCTTTCTTTTGTTTACTGGCCCTGCTGTTTATTTTAGGAGACACTTGCCATTCAGTCAAGCCATTGCACATGCCTTTTTGGTTTCCATGTAGCTCTTTGTACGGTGGTTGTTTAGTAATCACAACCATGCCGTCTCCTTGACTTTCAACACTCTCCACGAAACTCTGAAGATCTTTCAGTTTAGCTGTCTGATTGATGCAGTTCTCCACGGATCCTGGTTGAGACTCCACTGACGTTCTCGTTACCTGTTTCGCTAGTGTGCTCTCATAGTCATCAACGACAGCTTCTTCTTTCTCAAAATCTTCCTCAACAGAGCTACACTTGTTCATTTCATTTTCTGTGTCTCCATTGACCTCCGCCTCTATATTTGCTTTGAAGTTTTCCTTGTCCTGTCCTGTGTCGGATGCCCCACCTTCATTGGCATCATCCTCTGCAGATCCATCTTTGTTCCCATCAGTATTCTTCTCATTGGTAGACTCGTCATTTGGAGTTTCATCTGACTTTTCACCTTCAGTGGGTGTATCGTCTTTGTTTGACATGGATTCACCATTTTCTACAGACTCGTCTTCAGTACTCTCTTTCCCAGTCTCAGTTTCTGCTTCCCTGTCCTCCGATTCGATTTCCTCACCAGTTTCTGTCATCCCATCCTCTTTTTCCTCCTCCACAACCGTATTGCTATTTTCTCCCTTGGTACAGTCTTTCTTCTCACAGTCCTCTTCTGTATATTTTTCAGTCTCATCCTCAACAATCTCTACTTCCTCCTCAGCATCTGGGTTACCATTTACCACCATCTCTTCTTTTGCATCCTCACCTTCTTCATTCTCCACCTGTTCTTCACCAGAATCTCTTTTGTCATTTGCTTCCTCTTCATTTGGATCTTTTGTCTCAGAGTCTACAGACACATCTTTGATGTTTTCTGCATTTTTGCCTTCATCTACTGTATTGACAACAGTGTCTGGCTCTTGATCAGCCGTCTTAAATGTATGGTCTCTAATATTGTCATTCGCTTCCTCTACACAGTTGTTCTCTTCTCTCTCAACCGCACAAGTCAAGTTGTTTGAGTGTTGTTCTTCCGCCTTTGGTTCTGTAGGTTGGGCTGGATCCTTTTTCATTTGCAAAATTTTCCGCAGATCAAATTCCATCATAACAGGAGCCAAACTCAAAGCCTGAGCTCGCTGGACTGCTCTGGACGCCATCTTCTTTTTCATGCATGCATCACATGGGCAGTACTCATCGTCACTGCGCTGATCGCTGTCTTCGGTTCCTAACGCAGTGTCATTTTCATCACTCCTTGACAAGATGGACCGATTGCGCATGACTCGAAGACGCTTGCGTCGCTGCTCAGTCTGGACCGTAGACTCTCTCGATAGAGTATTTCCTGGAGGTCTCGGACCCCTGCCAGCCCGGCTTTGGATTTTTTGCAGTTCTCTGTTAATACTCGATTGAATCCGTTTGTGTACTTCCTCTTTCAGCTCGCTTATCATCTTATCGAGCATCTCATTTTCATCCAAATCCCACTTCACTTTGAACTCCGCCATGGCATCTGCATAATGTAACATGAACTGCTTTTCTAGCTTTGTTAATAAGCTCAGCAGCCAAACGGGATCTGGGTCTTGTGAAACTCTTTTAATAAGCGGAGCTCTCCGAACAGACGGTGGAGTTTCCGAGCTTGTATTTTCTTGAGATTTCATAGTATTACTCTCATTTCCAGAGCTCTTATAAGAGGTTGTTTGTGGCGTTTGATCTGATTCATTCTTATTCTCACTGCTTTCAACATCATCTTCTTGCAATATACTATTTTCTTGGTCATCATCCAGTTGCGTATTTACTGGACTCCCCTGGACTCGGTCTTCAATGTCTGGAGTTTCTGAGGGGACTTTGGATGGATCTAAACATTCGCATGCATGAGCTGTAGATATTACCTGATCTTCTTCATCTTCATCTTGCAGTGAGCCCTCCCGTTCGGCAATTGGTGGTATTGTGCCTTGTACGGTCTCTAGTTTTTCTAATACGCCATTCATGCTACCCTTAACAGAGCCGGTGGAGCCGCTGCTAACATCAACCCCAGATGTAGACCGTGGGTTAAATTCATCTTCAGCAGAGGGGTGTTCCTTTATGTTCTGGCTTTTGTGCTCATCCTCAGAGGGCTTTTGGAGCCAAAGCGACTGTAGGATCATCATGACTTCATTATATTTATGATGCTTTTCATTTTTAGAGTCTGAGTCAATCAATCGTAAGTTCGCAAGGCAGTCCAACAGCCCTTGAGCAGACTGGCTTAATTTTCTGCCATATGCAGGGGAGACTTCAGGTAAACTACTGGATCTGTCTAGTTTTGGACCAAGTAAAACCTTCATGACCTGAACCGAAGAATGATGTTGCTTTTGCAAACTGTCTTGTTTCATTAATGCTTTGGGGTTGGGATCTGTTGTGCTTACTTCCAACAGTGCTCTTTCGTCGCACAACTCTGTCTCAACACAAATGTCATTGGTCTCCTGCTGAATAGGATTCTCACCTTCTTGATCATTGTGAGGTTTCTCAACCTGTATTATGCTTTCTGGTGCCTCAACTTTGTCTCTTTGAGAAGTGTCCTCACCACCTTGAGTTAAGGTCATATCTTCAATGAGTTCGATATCCATTTCATAAACATGGCCATCACTAGGAATGTTCCTAAGCCAGTCATTAACAACGTCTGTAGGGGAAGCATTCGGTAAGCATGACGGCATCAGCTCCTTGTTTTTGCACTCCGATGAGATGCTAACTTTGCTGTGTTTGCTCCTGCTGCTCTTTTGGCTTTTATTTTCTACCTTGTCAAAGTTTTTGCTGGAGGCAACTGACTTTGATCCTTTGCTGACTGGTCTTGCAATCTCTTTTAACAGATCTGCTGCTGAAAGTGCCCGAGATAAAACAATGTCATTTGAGGAACCAGGATGCTTTAATTGTGTTTTATTCTTGTTTGGCATCTCTTGTGGTAGATTTATACAATTTTGGGAAATTTCAGACATACCTGCTGAATTTGGCCTGGATGCATAATTTTTCATAGAAGTTCTGTCTGATGCAAATGACTTAACCGTGGCACCATCATAGTCTCCATTATATTTTATAATCAACCCATTTATTTCCAAACACTTGGAAGAACATTTAGATATTTTACATTTAGATATATCACTCTCTTTATTACTGTGCCCATTTTTGTACTTCACCGAATGTTCAGATGTTTTTGAAGAGTTTAAACGCTCACTTTCTGGCATAGCTTTTCCAGTAGTTATTTCACTTTGGTCATGTTTTAAATATGTTTCTTTCATTTCTGCATGGTTGGTGTTGTTGACAGCTTCACAATCTCTGTCTATCATAGCTGTATTTTAGCACTTCCCTGTGAAACTCTTGAGGGTGACTTACTTCGTGAAGATAACAGTGACAAAGTGGAGGGCACCCTGATATCATTTTCATTTAACTGGATTCCAGACTTGCTTTTCTTGGGTTCTGCTGATATGATGCTTTCAGCTGAGACAGGTGAGAGAGCTTGAACAGTAGTCTTACAGTTCTTGTGATGGGACCTTTTGGATTTGTCTGAAATTGCAGAGTTCATAGACATTTCTGTCCTTGGCCTTTCCTCTGCATCCACTCCATTTACAGTCTCGAACATGTGTCCATCTTCCTCTGCGGTGGCTGACATGCCACTGGTTGATCGTTCAAAGTCATCACCCTTATGCTCTTCTCCTAGTCCAAGAGAAACGGATGCTGTTGATGTAGGACTTAGAGGTTCATCAAACTGGTTGCCTGCAGACTTAATGTTATTTATAAGAGATTTGGCAGACAGTTTTGATTTTCCTGACAAGCTCTCAGATTCATCTTTGGCATCCTCTTTTAGCATCTCAGTCTTTGTCTCTTTCAAATTACCACTTGAGGATTTGAGACAATAACATTTACTGGATCTTTGGGATTGTGGGGATACATTAGAGCTTACTGACAACCCACTTGAAGCTCTGCTCTCGGTTTTCTTAATTTCAGTGTTGTGGGTTGATCTAGGAGATGGAGACCTCTTTGACCTAGGCAATGGAGAGGTCACAGTTAAGGTATTCTGTGTCATGTCTTTGCCATTTTCCACTTCCTTAGATACCTGGCTCTTTGCCGTGTATTTACCAGATCTTTCAGAGTAGGCATTAGACTTTTCTGTGGTCTTAGACATTGAGCAGGTGGCTCTATTTGACTCACTTTCTGGAGTTGCACATTCATTAGGTGTTGTATTATTTGGTTCTGAGGTAACTCTGGTTTCTGGGACATTGTGGTTTGATTTGTAGCACCTACAAGATCCTTTAGACGTATTTGTTTTAACAGACATTGCACTAGGAACTCTTTCCTTAGATTTAGACTCTGCGTGTGAATTCTTTGAGGATGCATGTGACTTCACAGATATTTTGGAGCAGTTGGACAGAGGACTGCATAGTCTTTCTTCAGTGATTACCTCAGTTTCCGGCTCACACTGAACATCAGTACCACAGGCATTTTGAGTGGCCTTTTCTTGTAAGTCGCAGCAAGATTTGACAGACTTAGTTGTTTGCTCTGATGCATGTGACGGATGTTCAGAAGATCGGTTTGATTTATTAGACATGGCACTAGCTGATCTCACTTCTTGAGGAAACTCTGTGTCTTGTCCACAATGATTATCTGTCGTAGTATGACTCTGAGTAGCAGCACTTTCTGATATATCACCCTGAGAATTAAATACGTTTGATGGCACTTCCTCTAAATCATTTGGACTACAAGATCTAGGCATTTTAGCTTTCTCTGAATGTTGAGACTTTGATTTGTGGGATGTCCTCGATGCAGCTGATAAATTTGAATGGGCTGACATTGGGCTGACAGCTCTTTCTTGGCTTTTTTCTTCAGCTTTATCCATTTCCAAGCCTGGTGTGGGCTCTCTCTCTGAAACAATGCAGTCTGACCTGACTGACTTTGCTGGTGTGGCACTTTTGGTTCTTTCTTCAACACTTTCTGCTTCATTATGTTTAGATTCTTCTGAGATTTTTGAAGTAGAAGAGGCATTATTTTAGACCGTGCAGCTTTCCCTTCTGACATATTATTAACTTGTTCACAGTTTTCATGAGCATTTGACGTGGATGCAGCAGATTTGTTCGACTTTGACAATATGGAATCAGCTTTCTCTGCTTCGCTCCCCTCTGGATTCCCATTAAATCTTTTATGCTCACCACAGCATGAACATACACCAGACTTGCCAGATCGTTTCGACACACCTGATGTGGCACTTAAAGATCTGTTTGCAGCATCTTTGTCACATATCTCCAGAGCATTGGAGGCACTGGATCCAGGGGTGTTTGCTTGACCTATAGATTTACAAGATGCTTGGCTATGTCTGGAATTTGTAATACAAGCTCCTCCCTCAGGCCCATGCTGCCTACCAGATGCAACTGAATTTGGGGTTATGGCTCCACACTGACAAGGATGTGATCTGGAGAACACTTTTGAAATCTGAGATGTCCTACTCAGCTCGTCTGGCTCTGCTGGTGCTGCAAAAGTGGTTGTATACTTTTTGAGCTTAAGTGAGTGAACAACACAGCTTGGTTCTTTACTTGGAGGTCTGGGGGACAAATAAGATATTGGTGAAGACTGGTAGCCACAACAATGAACACATTTGGGTTGAGCATCACTCTCAAGATGATCACTTTGAGACCAGTGTGATGCTCTTGAGATGCTTGGAGGCAGATCATCATAATCATCATCCTGATCTTCCTTCAAAGACTCGAGCACTTTGGATGAGTTGCTGACTGCAGACAATGGACGCTCTTCCATAACCTTAATGACCTCACAATGTGGAGTAGGAGAGATTTTAGGTTCCATATGAGAATATTTAGTTTTAGCAAGACTCTCACAGTCGTCCTCACAAGATCTCTTGCTCTTTGACGTTACGCCAACGGATGATACTTCATTTTGATTGCAGCAATGACATATTGCACAGTATTCTACTCTAGGGTCTCCTTCCTGCATTGTCTGCTGAAAGCACAAGGCTTTTCCACCACATGCTCAGTGTACTCGCCGCTGGAATGAGAAATTGTGCGTTTACTATCCAGTGATGACTTTTTGTGTACAACTTTGTGAGACGATGCACTGGAACTAGGTGATTTACAGGCCCCCGGTTCTTTGTGCATTGGGTTTTTCCAGATGTCGTATTCTTGGTAGTGATTGCAACAGTTTTGACAAAGCGTTTCCTCGATATGCTTCTGATGCAGTTTTGTTGCAAAGGCTTCATCAGTCTCTGATGCAGATATGGAGTCTGGGTCTGAAAACTCAGCTTTAGCTTGAAAATAATCTGCATCTTTCACAGAGCCAGAGTCGTTCACTTTCACTGACGACTTCTTGATCTCGGTGGACCACTGAAGAGTCTCATCGTTGAACAGCCGAAAGCGAACCTTCATCTCCACAGAAAGGCTGCCATCTTTGTTAACAAGCACTCTTTTCTCAATGTCATCGTTCACTACAACTTCTTTAACATATGGACAGTTGCTGACACAACCGGACTGTCCTGGTGTCATGCATAATCCATTTTGATAGGACTTTTCTGAAGAAAGAGAGAATCTTGTAGATCTATTACTGGAGTCTGATCGTGGATGGATAATGCTTTTCTTTGTCTCCAGGCCAAAGTTAACTGTTAAAACAAAATCATAAAAACTAGATATAATTACATCAATGATAATAACACATTTTAAACATGCAAACAACAAATGTAAAAGAGGTTCACCAACCCCTAGAATAAATTAACTGCATTTGAGTTGGTGGTAAATGGTTGTTTCATCTTCAGTCTATTATTAGAGATACGTGGGTTGGGCAGATGGTTATAATGACTCACCTAAAACAAATGCATGTAAATGGTAGTTAACTTGAAGTGTGTACACAATAAAATAAAATATTTACCATTCTTTTTGCTTTCATGGCCTTCACTGCAGATACTGGAGTGAGACCTTGTGCCCATTCCTGGAAGCTTTTCATCTGAGAGCTTCTTCAAGCTTTCCATGAGCAGCGGCCTGAAGGGCTCTCGACCCACACAGACCAGCACACTAGGACACTGCATCAGACTCTGAATATTGTCAATCTATGGGGAACAGTGAATAAACATAAGACAAAAGCCAAATAACGTGTCAAAACCACTCAAGATAAATATTACTATCACAGTGTACACAGACAGCTAACTTTTAACAAAAACATCCTGACTGAAATGTAACCTCATAATTGACTGTTTTAATATGGTTAACACAGTTGCAATCATTTTAGCATTGAGAAGCCAAAAATTATCAAAATAATGGTTTGCTGCAATAACAACAGCAGCATGTATGCAGGGCAAATTCAGTTAAATTTGGCCACATTTTAACATTGAGATAACAGAATAAAAATGTCTCAATGATCCTGAATTAACCTTAAATGTGTAAATCAACAAATTTAACACAAAATACAGATTTTTTACATAGTATTTAAAGAAATAGTTCAACCAGTAATGCATGCAAATTCCAAAATGAACAAAAAATATATAATATTTGTTATAAAAATGTGTTATTCACCAAAAATCTTGCCCAACAGTGATCAAATAGTGCATGCACAGATTCGAATCATTTGGTTATAAGATACACAACAATCATAGGCAATTGGTGTTGTAGTTCACAAATCCTGAAAATGTACATGCAAGAAGGAGATTTTACACCAATGGTGCAGGGCAAGTATACTTGAGTAAATAAGTTTACTCGGTTCCTCAGAACACTAGCATACAAATAATATGGATTGGTTCTATTATTTCATATTTTATTTTCTCCTTTTGTGTTTTCCAGAAGGAAAATCATACATGTTGGGAATAATATGAGGGCGAATTAAGGTTTTATTTTGGGGGTGAACCATCCCTTTAAGATACATATTAGATTAGTAGCTACTGTAGCACAACTACTTTCCCAGGGCCTTCAGCTCTGTCCTGAACTGACACCTGCCTCCTGAAATACTTGAGCCAGCTAATTAAAGAATGGTTGAAGAAATGAAATCCTCCCTGACCTTACGTCCCTCCAGAGTGTAGAGTTTCTTGACATGACACTGCATGAGTTCTGAAATCTCGTCCATGAAGACGCA
The DNA here is from genome assembly GCA_027564155.1 of Gymnocypris eckloni scoliostomus. Taxonomy (NCBI): domain Eukaryota; kingdom Metazoa; phylum Chordata; class Actinopteri; order Cypriniformes; family Cyprinidae; genus Gymnocypris; species Gymnocypris eckloni. The sequence goes on from CM050428.1 coordinate 25,336,889, forward strand.
AAGACTCCGAGCGGTTCGTCTGCTCAGAATGATGGATCGTCTAACAGTAGGGTCATTGTTTTTTATCAGAACAATCCTTTTGGGGTGCCGATGGTGATGCTGATGTCCCAAGGCGGGCTCCTCGGGTCGGCAGGGCTTGTGGCGAGGGTTATGCGAGTGACAGTGATGGTGCCAGACCGCCGGCCTCTTCCCTGCAGCTTCCATGTTGATTGGCTTAACGCAGCGGCGGTCAGAGCACAGGTAACAGCCTCCGTCCTCTAACTGCTCTAAATGTTTAATGCTATGGGTCCCCCTGGGAGTCATGATGGTACGCACACCAAAAGGTAGAGGAACCTTTTGGGAAAGGTCATCCAATAAGGCATCAAAGCATCTGAAGCTGCGCTTATGGATGGCCATTTTGACGCCTTTGAACTGAGCGTCACCACTCTTGTAGAAGGTAATTCTCTTGGCTGCGCTGGCCGCAGTCACGCTGGAGCCAAAGGACGACGTTGGAGGATGTGGAAACTGATGAGATTCATTCTGAAAATGGGTACTAGCTTCGAAGGAGCCTTGGGTCGTCCTCTGCATCTCTCAACCCACATCAATTCAAGCTGCGGAGGGAAGTTTGGAAATGTGAATGACATTGAAGCTCACAATCAACACAGATTTCAAATTCAAATCCATCTTCATAAAATATGAATTTACAAAGACATTGCATTAAATGGAGACTCTAGTAATGAGTCTGCTGTAGTTTAGTTGCCCTCGGATCTGCCAAGAAACCACAGTCTGTATTGTAATCAGAATACTATAATCAAAACTCATCTAACTCTCCAAAGATCAAATCATCTGCATATCCATATTCATTTCATAGCATCATAGTTTCATCGTTGTTTTTATATTTATTTCTGATAATTCTGACAAAGTGAATGAATGAGACATAATTAGACATAAATAGAACGAGCAATCCTGAAAAATATTTTCTCCTAAGAACAGAAGACCAAGATTAGGCCTCAAACATGTCAGTATAGTAACTCAAGCTAAGACAGGTATTAAGTCTTTAAACTCCCAATCAAGATACAATTGCTAAAATATCACTATTTGATCAGATTTAACCAGAGGTGGAAAAACATATAGATAAAACATTTATGTTATTATGAATGTCTCTGAAGTTCATCCTTATTGATGGGAGTATGGTACTGTATGATTGGCATATTCATACAGTGAACAATAGTGCTCCAAAGTACTTGAAAGAAGACCATGGATGGTATTACAGAAAACACAGATCTTGAGATGAAAACTGCAATCATACCAACTTTTCAGTGTACTTGTATTATACTACATAACATGCCATTTAAAACTAGGAAACTACCGTAGGCCCCAGTCGAGGTTAATCTCACGCTCTTCGGGAAACAGAAACAGACTAGTTTAAATTGCATTTAGTTCTTAGTCCTTAATAGGCACTTTAAGGTTCAAGGTTCTTTATTATTTGTCACATACACAATCATACAGGGTATAATCAGTAGTGAAATGTAGGTCGGGACAGGTCCGCTCAATGGAAAGTGCAAAAAATAAAATAATAATAATAAAATAGAAAATAAAGATAACATAAGCGATAAAACAATGAACCATAACACAAGAGAATATATATATAAATATAGGTATAGGTTTAATCTAACATTTAAAGAAGTTCAAGTGCTCAAAGTTTGCACATAAGATCATTTTATGTGTATTATATCGAGACTAAAGTTGTTTTCCTTATAATCAGATTTTATCTTTATAATGAGATTTTACAAATAAGGTAGTTGAATTTTTAAAACAAAATGCACAAAATCATTTCATCACAGTCCAGACTGAATAAAAGTACAGAGTGTATCTTGACATGTTCTAACTCTATTTGTATAAAATCTAAATAAATAATCCATATTTGACCACAAAAGCTATGATCTACTGCATCAAGCGTGTCTTCACTGAACAATTTGTTTTATGAATAATAAAAAACAATTGTTTTACAATTACAATACCATTATTTCATCAGTATCTCAGCTCAATATAAAAACAACAGTATCTAAAATATATAAACAACATACTTACATTTACAGAATACATTATCATATCTGATGCTAAAAAGAAAATAAAATCTTACTATAGAGAGCAATGTTCCAGGCAGCATCCAAGCACACAAATGCTACAGGGACGCACGTTCACAAGCCCTCCCACGAACGGTCTGGCCACTAATCAGGGCCTTTGGCGGCTAAGGATAGAACGAAAAGCTTCTTTAATCATCTGGAGATTTTACTGAACTCTAGGGGAGCGTTAGACACATGACAGCGACACCAGGATTGCATAAACAGAGCTGCGCAGTGCTACGAGACGTCTGCTTTCTGACCCCTGATGACAGGCTGGTTTGTGTATATTCTACAAACAACGATGCACCAAACACACAGACTTGCTGTCAAATTCACTCCAGTTCTCGAATGCTTCTATTTGCTGTGAGTCCCCATATAGCATATTATATCCTTGATTTGTTTGGGCAAACATACAGTAGACTCATAAATACTATAGCAAATATCAACTGCTTGAGTGTTTGTAGCCTATCATCTCAAAATGTAACTATCCTGTCACTTAGCTCTTTATATAAAGTTGGATACATCATATGTCTTTATCTTTATATCCACATACATACACTATAGTCATGTAAAGCAATATATAAACACTGTATAGCAAATCTCAACTGCTTGATTGTTTATTTCTTTGCTAAATGTAACACCCAGCTCTGCTAAATGTGACTTTAAAGCATGAAGATAGTTTATCATCATGATGCTTTGGAATTATGTTTTGTGAAAAGCACTACACAAATAAATTTGCATGACTTTAGATGGATAAATATCATGAAAACATGTCCAGGTCACACATTATTATTATTTTTATATATTTAAAAAATAATGTGATGTCATTTAATAATTATAAAACAATTACATAAATATTATTATATTTCTTATATTCTTTTTTTCCGTTATTTTTGGTGGTGAAATATAATTCTTCTGATATATGTTTTCATGGCATGATCTTTGAAATTCACTCAGTACATGTCATAACTTAAATATAGTATTAGTATCTGTCATTTCAACATTTGAAAACTTGAACTGTTCCTAGAAAAACTGATTTAACAGTGAACCTTCCTTCTGTGAATGTCTGCCTGTACTTCATTGGTATTGATTTATATGCGGTTTCTAAGGGCACCTTGAGATGAAAGTGAACACACACAGAGAGTCTTCAGTGAAGCGCTGCTTATTCTCTCTGAATCCTGCAGTGCCATACAGTTACCTTACACTCCTTTTCAATCAAAACATGTATTTCATGCATTCTTTGATTTGTACACTGAAGAAATTGGTGGATAAATATTTTCATTTAGTAACTGCAAGTAAACTTGACCAATAATTATGATAAGACTGACTGTTGCTCGCTCTAGTACTGCCAAAGCACAGGCTTACTGTAATCTGAGGAAAAGACAGCACATCCTCTGTACTCTTAACTGACCCACTATTAACTAGCTGAAGGAACATTAGTACGGATGTTTCATTCGGATTCTTTTAATGGCACACCAAGCACAAACACCATTTAATTAGAGCTAATTAGTGACTAAACACCTCTGAGAGGTGTACATATATTTGACACTAATTATCAATCTCTAAAGGCTGAATTAACAGTTGAAAGTGCCACACATGATTTCCATAATTAGAGAGCTTGGCAGCCCACTGGGAGAAACCTGCAACACAACACTGTCAGATCACTGAGACCGAGGGAAGATTGTTTGAGACTCATGGGATACGTGTGAGAAATACAAATATACATCTGTTCAGTAAGCCTGTGTCCTTTAAAAAGATAATTGTGACCAAGAATCTTGTATCAAGATTACATCTTACAGTTTTGACTTTTTATCTCAGAACTATGAGATATGACAAAAATGAGGGATATAAAGAAGCAATTCTAAGAAATAAGTGAATTATGAGATAAACTCATAATTGCATGAATTATAAAGTATAAAGTTGAATTTGTGAGATTTGATGGATCTGAATTGTGAGATATAAAATTGGAGTTGCAAAATACAAACTCAGAATTGTGAGGAATAAGCTTACATTTCTAAGAAAATAGTCTCAAATGTGATATAAACTCAGAATTTGATATATAAAGTTGCTATTTCAAGAAAAAAGTCTGAAGTGAGATATAAAATTAGACTGGCTCGAGATTCGGAGAAAAAAGAATTGAAAGATATGAACTCAGAATTGTGACAAACTCAAAGTTAGAATTGCGAGAAAGTCGAAATTCAAAGAAAAAAGTCTGAATTTGCGAGATATAAACAAATAATTGTGAGATAAAAACTCAGTTCTAAGAAAAAACTCTGATTTGAGAGACAAAATCAAAATAGCGATATAAACGAAAATTGAATTGAAATATAATAATGTTGCAATTACCATTATTATTATTATTAATATTATTATTATGTATTATCATCATCATTATCATCCCAGGTCAAACAAGCTTCCATAGTTCAGCACTATTTGAAAAAAATAAAAATTAGCAAAGCACTTAACAACAGTGTAAAATGATTTCCATAATGCTGCCTATAATAACCAAGATCATTAATGCTTACTTAACAGCACTCGTATTACTCAGAGCTGCTATTAGTCACTTTTGAACAGAAAAAAACACGTCCTTGAACATGTTCTGTCTGTTTTTCAAGTGAGGTGTGAAAGTCTGAAATAGGAACTCTACAATATGAAACATTTTAAAATAGAGACGAAAACAACAACACTCACATGATTTGTAACACTGCTAAGCTTCAAAGAAATTCATCAGTTCATCTGCCAGTGCTCAACATCATTATAGAAACCAATGATGGTTTTCATAAAGAATACAGGTGCATTAACAGCTCTCACACAAATACACACTTTAGTCTGTAAAGTCTTACTCCACTAATGCACACACTGCACACTAAAACCATTGAGAAGCAGGCCTTTTATTAGCCAAACAGAACCATCTCGATGCTCTGTCCTAATCCCACACACCGGCTTACCCTGCAGGCACGGATTCATTCTCCTCGGCCGCCAAATCCTCCAAACTTTGACAATATTTCTGATGTAATCTGAAGCTTATCCTCACAATAATCAGCGCTCCTTCCTCCGGACGCAACAGCGTTTGAAATCATGGCGTTCCCTCCTGTGAGGAATGTCACTTTCCACCCACGATGATGAGCCACCGCTGCATATCATCTATCCACACGCATTCATTTCATTAGGCTAATTATCACGGACAGACCTTCATCCAGAGAGGAGGAGGAGGAGGAGGAAAGAGGATTATACTGTGACCATCTGTGCCAGACCGAATTAACTCTTAGATCTCCAAAAACAACCCGTTGTACTTGATTTGGGCATCGTTTACTAGTTCAGACCAACACAAAGTTATACTGCATATGTAGACCTATGTTATGTTAGTCATGTTTCTTAATATTATGAGACCAGATCGAATATTATTATCAAACTATTATTATGGGGGCAAATATAGTATGTAATTAACGCAATTCTTCATATTATAATCAAACCAAATATTGCTCTCAGCATAATATCATGATTAATTTAAATAATTATTATTCATTATTAAGATTATATATAATCAAATATCAAATGTATTAATACACATTAATAAAATAGAGTTGGAAATGTAGTTTATTATTAAAATAAAATAACATTATTATTATGATACTTTTTAATAATTTAATTGATAATGAGAGACACTTTTATACTATATTATTTATACATAGAGATAATTAAATATTTAGATTTAAGAATTAAATATTAATATTAAGCACAATAATATCCTTAATTGTATTGTGCAATTTTAAGATATAACATTTATCATGTTTTGTTAGTATATATAAATATATATGGATATAAAATGTCAATTTAATTTCAGTGAAATATATTCATATATATTTATGAAATGTTAAATTATACATATTATACCTAATAACAGTATACTGTATATATTTTATATATAAAATATTATAAAATAATAATCATAATAATAACATGTATATATTATAATACAATATTAATGTTAATTTCATAACATATAATATACAAATAATAAGACATTTTAACCAATTTTAAGATATAAAATTCATCATATATTTTTAATTATAAGTAAATATATATAGGGATCTAAAATATAACCAATTTAATTTCAATTAAATATATTAATATATATTAAGGAAATGTTAAATTATGAATAGTATACCTAATAAGAGTATAATATGTATTGTATGTATATATTATAATATAATAATTTGTACATATTATAATACAATATTAACGTTAATATCATAATATTGTTGAGACAAATATTGAATGAAACCATATGATTAATAACACCAAATTAACTTTAATGTCTCAGTATTGCAAAAGCAAATATTGGGTCAAATGTGCAGTATTATGAAACCATATATTATGGAATATGAATATTACAACATTGTTCTGCATAAAGGTAACAGCAGATATAAGTTGATGTGTGTAAAACAGAACACACATGCATTAGAAGCACTGTGTGCGGTTTCCCTGGCAACAAACACAACAGCGGTCTCGTGATGGCCTCCACACACACGTTACAGGAGATCTCGAGGATGAAGGTAAACTGATTTCACCGCATTCTCACACAAATAAACACTAATTCGATGTGAAGCAATGGCTCTCACCTGCACACGCGCTTGTCGATAGAAGCGGGAAGCACGACGCGTCTGAAGTCACGAGACAGTAACGTTAGATCCATCGTTAGCTGTGAAGTCAAGGACGCTTTAAGGTGTAGGTTGTTTACGCGTTAAGGCGCGTTCTCTCGCGGCACCTGTTGTCTAGAAGCTCTTGTGATATGTGTTGTTTCAGAGAGATGAAGGCATCGAGCGTCTGAGCGGCTGTTTTGACTGGACGGAGTTCGATGCTGAAGATAAACGCCAGTATTTACATCAGGAGTTTGTGTATGAGAATGTGATGTTTGCAGTAACGCGAGGACTGTCGTGGTCAGCGGTGGGACAGGTGGCTAACATCAGCAAACATCTCCTGCCCAAACTCAAAGGTGGGTGACCTCAGCGAAGTCCGACCCTGCTGCTGCTATATGTGTGTCTGACGATGACCTACTATACTGATTTATCACGTGATCACAGGGACACCCGGGATTTTAGATTTCAATAAATATAATATTTTTTATAAAGATTTTTTTTATCTTTTGTTGTTCATACCAAAATAAATATTATGCAAACTATTTTATTATCACTGAAATTTCAAATTCATTATTCAGATTAGGATATAACTTTGTTATAGTTACTGTCAGTCTGTGTGCTCAGTTTGATGGTGTCACATCTGACCCTTTATATACCAGAAAGGTGTTATTGATACCAATATATCATTTTGTATTTTTATGTATTTATACACAAAAAATGCCACTTTTGTTAGTTTTTCTGTTTGCCAGTTTTTATACACAATAACATCATTCGGTGATCGTACTGTAATTTATAGATTTAGTTTTTAGACAGACAGATGGATAAATAGATAGATTTGGTTCTTTACAGATAGATTTAGGTATTTAAAGATAGATAGACTGCTATATATTTTACATATTTTCTTCTTAGTCTTAGAAAAAAGGGGTTGTTTTGTAGAATAACTGTACTCTTAAGAAGATCTGTTTAATGTCATTTATAGTCTTTAACTAATAACTGAGATAATCTCTGCTTTTAATATTCATGTTAGGTTTGAAGACATCAGAAGTCATTTGTCTTGTCAAGGATCATTTGTCACAGATAGAGCCTCGTCTCTCCACTGCTCATCATGCGGTTCTCCTGGACTATATTGTGAAAACATACGTTCCTCATCAGCGGCTCTATCAGGCGTGTTTACACGGTGAGACGGGTGTTAAACACACCAGATGCGAGCTTGAGATTGAAAGCCCCCCTCACCTGCGGCCCCTCGGTGAGGGAACAGATGCCGTGGAGTGGGAACATCAGCGGGATCTCAAAGAGCTGAGTTTGGCTCAGTCCAGAAAAGAAGCCGAAATCAAGGAACTCAAAGAGACGGCTGAAGCTCAGATGATGACAACGCTGCAGACCAGTTTAAACAGACTTCCATATGAAGGCCGGATGAGCAGACAGGTACACGATACCAGTTATTTACAGTATCATCTTATTTTGCAACATGGAAGCTATTTTCTGTGAGAGATACTGACACCGGAAGCCTCATAAACTGAAGTCGCACCTACTCTTATGTTAAAAATAAGGTGGATAAAGACTCAAATTTGTTAGGATGTTCTGGGTGATTACTAGGTGGTTTCTATGGAAGCCGGTTTCCACCACAGGTTTTTTTTTTGTTACCACGAAAAAAACTAATTAACTGCAACTTTTTTTTTTTTTCACAATTCTGACTTTGTATTTCACAATTCTGACTTTTTCTCGCAATTCTGCGACATATAAAGTTAGAATTGCGAGCAAAATTGCAATTCTATAATATTAATCATAATTATAAGATAAAAAGTTCAAATTAACTTTTTATTTTTTTATTCTGTGGCAGAAAAAACAGAATTGTGAAATATAAACTTACAATTGCAAGATGTGAACTCGAAATTGCGAGAAAAAAGTCAGAATTGCGAGATATAGTAGAATTGTGAGAAAAAAAGTCAAAATGGCAAGATATGAAGTAGAATTGTGACATGTAATCTTGAAACTGTGAGAAAAAATATATATTTGCGAGATATAAACTCAGAAATTTCTTGGAATTACAAGAAAAAAGTCATCATTTCGAAATATAAACTGAAAAACACGAGAATTCGCTTTTTTTCCTCAGAATTGTGAGAAACAAAGTTAGAATAGTGAGAAAAAGTTGCAATTAGCTTTTTTATTCTATGGCAGAAATGGGCTTTTATAGGTTTCTACTGTTATATATAAAAAAGAAAAAAGGATTGCTTTGAAAAGTAAATGGTAATAGGATGTGAAGGAAAGGACGTGACCTAATTGGAATGTGCTCTGCATTTAACCCATCCAAGTACACACACAGCAGTGAGAAGTGACACACACACACACAGTGAGAAGTGAACAAACACTCTCTCTCACACACACACACACACACACACACACACACAGTGAGAAGTGAACAAACACTCTCTCACACACACACACACACACAGTGAGAAGTGAACAAACACTCTCTCTCTCTCTCACACACACACACACACACAGCAGTGAGAAGTGAACAAACACTCTCTCACACACACACACACACACACACACACACACACACACACACACACACACACACACACACACGGTGTCTTGCTCAAGGGTCTCAGTCGTGGTATTGAGGGTGGAGAGAGTGCTGTACATTCACTCCCCCACCTACAATCCCTGCCGGACCTGAAACTCGAACCCACAACCTTCGGGTTACAAGTCCGACTCTAACCATTAGGCCACGACTGCCCCCTGATAGTGATGCTTGTCATACTAAACACTGCACACTGATGATTTATAATACGAATATACGTTTGCATTGTAATTTATCAACATTTCATTGACATGTTTATTAAAAGGAAGAAATGTAAGTGGGTGGTGTGTTTGGACATCAACCTGAAAGGTAGCTTCCTGCTCAGTGCTGATATAAAACAGGATTGTGATCCTAAGCTGCCCTGTAGCTGTTGGCACACTGTTACCTTTTCAAAAACCATCAAAGTTAATCTGCAAGCTCTTGGCGAGCGGCTCTGATGCGTAACCGCCACCAGCACTGACCTAAAAACTGTATTTTGCCATTTTGTAGCACAGTGTGAAATGTGAAAGCTGTAATAATTCATACTGACACAAGCAACAAAGGATTATTTCTGTTGTGTATTGTTTTACGGTTATCACCTTCATACTGAAGACATTCACAGCTCGACCACTTCTCACTTAATATCTTAAGGAGATGCAGGCTGTCAGCAGTTAGCAGATAAGATGGATTAAAGGAGCACACAGCGCAGTTATTTAACCCTGCAGAGCACATCAGCCACGGACACTTTTTCAGTAGCTGTGGTTCAAAGTATTTGTCCTAGTTGAAATAACACTTGGTCTCTACAGAAGCATAAATCATTGCTTAACAGCCTCAGAGCTCGTGGTAGGTCTGCCTCCAAAGGTTTATACGCTATCGCCGAAAATCAATTTCTCTGTGGAGAGAATAAATGGGATTTTTACCCCAGAGACCCAGCAGTTTTCTCTCTATTCTCTCACTGGAAAACAATGTGAATATTTGTCTGATGGGAAACAAGCTAAAGCAAACAAACAGGTTCTATTGTGACTAGAGATCTGCACGGGCTCAAAACTGAAGCCCGAACCCGGCCCGTACCCGAGATCGTCTGACCCAACCCGACCCGACCCGAGCGGCACAGTTCAATTTAAAGCCCGAACCCGACCCGAAATCCCCCCCCCCCAACAACGAATAACAAAAAAAAAAGGAAAAGGGTTGCATTTCACGATTGCATGCAAAGAAACGGATTAATCAAGGCTCTGACATTTCACAAACATTTACCAGTTATGAAAGTTTGTGAACATCAGGTGTGGGTCATACATTCTGCCGAGTTTATGAATTTTGTATGGACAAGAAGATGATGACCCTGCAAATTATGGTCATTTTTTGTCAGTTAAGGCTCGTTAGCATTCTGTCTACTTTAAATCAGACATAAGATCTTAAATAAGATTGTATTTATTTGAATGAATTAATCATTTATTTGAGAGAGAGAGAGAGAGAGAGAGAGAGAGAGAGAGAGAGAGAGAGAGAGAGAGAGAGAGAGAGAGACCAAGCGGCGAGCGGCGACGATTGCGCGTGCATGTGAACCTGCGTCTGCGCGTCTCTCTCTACAAGCAATGAGTCACTTAGTTACTTCAAAAACAGCGATTTTGCCGCCTCATTGCAGATAAATATAATGTTGTGACTTGCGAGTTAGTAGCCTGTCGAAGCTATTTTACTAATAAAAGTTTCCGTGCTGTTTGTGCGCGATCTCTGACATGTGTGTGCGTGCGTCTATGAAAGCAGCGAAGCCTCTGCATACAGTTTTGGTTTAGCTACAAACCCGAACGACCCGACAAGCTATCCATTAAATATTAACGAAACCCGACCCGAAACCCGACAGTATCTCGGGACCCGCGGGTTCGGGTCGGGTAGCAGACCTCTAATTGTAACTAATAATTATACAAATGTTTCTTTAAGTTCTTGTTGGTGCTGAATGAAACTCATTGGGAATATAATGAACAATGGGATATTTTTGTCTCATATTCTCTACTGTAGGAGGTTGAAGAATTGCTGCACAGTTTTCTACAGTCGCAGGGAGAGATTATCATGGAGTCTCTGACGAAGGAAGTTTGTCTCACAGAGGATCTGTTGAGCCAGAAGTCTCAACTAGTACAAAGACAACTTAAAAATCAAGCGCTTTTACCTGGAAAGAACTGTGTGGCGACAAAATCAAAGAAGAAGAGAAATTGAAATACAGTTGCATAATGTCTATTTTGAGATATTTGTGAAAATTAAAGATAGATAGGCCTACCTGCTTTGATGTATGTGTTGTGTGTAGAGTCCACATCAAAACTAGAGCTAATTCAGTTGATTTCTACACTCTACAAAATGCTGGGTTAAACAACCCAGTGCTGGTATATATTGGACAGAACACATACTGGGTTTTTTCAACCAACTATTGGGTTAAATGTTTAATAAATTGCAGTGGCCACAGAAGACCAGCAGCAGCTCTGGTTTTATTGACTGCCTTTCATTAAGCATAAGAACATTTTGGCAGTGATGTTTCACTTTTAAAATTGTTTAATGACATCATTTACATTTTTGGGTGAACTCAGAAATATCCCTTTAAGATTGTATCAAATGAAGAAGACAAAGTGATTTTCAAATGATTCTTAAAAATGTATTCAATAATCTTTTGCTGGCATAACGTTAACAACTAAACCAAACATCAAAGATACAGCAATATATATTGTGGAGTTACATATGTCAAGTCTTTAGAATTAGATCAAATGTTCCCTCAAGTACAAAATAAAATCTAATTCTGGTATGCAAGCACCATGATGAGGTTATTAGGTTATTTTGATAAAACAGCGTAATAATGCCTTTCAGAAATAGCACCATATTTAGGATTTAGGAAGTTTGGAGTCTGTAAGATTTTTATACTTTTTAAATTATTTGTTAAAAATATATTAAAAACAGTAATAATGTGTAATATTAGGTAACACTTTAATTAATTCATTACATTTATATAGCGATTTTCAGCTTTACTAAGCACTCAAAGCGCTCTACATTGTTTACGTCTCATCTGAAGGACGGAGTAATAGTACTTTAATATAGAGACCAATTTTCACCATTAGCCTATTATATATTGGCTGTTTATTAGTACTTATAAAGCACATATTCTGCATAACCATATTCTGTATCACTAATCCTACCCAATACCTAAACTTAACAACTGCCTAATTAACTATTAATAAACAGCAAATTAGGAGTTTATTGAGGCAAAAGTTGTAGTCAATGGTTTGTTAATAGCGAGAATTGGACCTTAAAATAAAGTGTGACTAAATATTATTACAATTTAAAATAAGTCTTTTCTTTTGTAATATATTGTTAAATGTAATTTATTCCTGTGATGGTAAAGCTGAATTTTCAGCATCATTACTCCAGTCTCAGTGTCAAAATGTATTTCTTTCAAGATGAAAAATCTTAGCACTCCAAATGTTTGAACATTAGTATACATAATTCTAGCAGAAGAAATATTTTATAGTTCAGAATTTAGTCAATTCACTGATAAAAAAACAAACATTATTTTAAACTGATTGCTACAGAACAAAGATTACACAAAACAAATGTAGGCTTAAATAATGTGTGTGTGTGTGTGTGTGTGTGTGTGTGTGTGTGTGTGTGTGTGTGTGTGTGTGTGTGTGTGTATAATAACATGTGTGTGTGTGTGTGATCACATGAAAGCTGGGTTTCAAGCCCTTTCCCAATTAGTTTTTATTTTGTCCATATCTTGACCGTAATGGAAGTTATGGCTATGTGAAGTTGGCTATGATTTTCAGGAATGGAATTTTGAGAAAAATGGGGTTAAAGTGAGACGGGTTTCACTTTAACTTCACGGGTTTAACGAGAGCTGTCTGTAAGGAGCTCTATACTGCATCATTACACAAACAGACTAACGTTACCCTGAAGAGTTTTCCGTTGTTTATCATGGGCATAGTCTCTGAAAGTTTGATCACCTCTTGTTTGTTTAGATAGCACAAATAGTGTACCTCAGAAAAACTGCGCACCTGTGCATATAACAGACTGTTATCAGACTCCTCTTTAGTAACTTAATCATCCGATCCTTCATCTCTGGATGTGAAATAGTCCATTATAACATCTAGGCACTGACAAGGCCAAGATTGAGCAGACTGAGACGAGCAAGATCGTTTAATTGAGCAGCTACTTCAGACTGCGTTGATTTCTTGCGCTCCGCCATCTCACAATATTAAAATAAATAAATAAACTTTGCGTGCCGTAGTTTACACAGGACTGGCGGGAAATGTGCATTGATACACATTTATTATATATTACGTGGTTTATTTTGATAGGATAGGTTAACTGTTTTTGTGGTGTTAAGAGAAAGCACCTCCAGCGCGTGTTTAAGAGATAAACAGTCTTTTCTGCTTGCTGCAATAAATCGCAATTTTTCTGCCCTAAACAAGTTAATTTTGCAGAGATATTTTGTAGAATAATAACTTAATGAAAACCTAATTTTGATTAAAAAAATGACATTCAACCTATTTTTCTAATTTCCTGAAAACGTCCCAGCGTAACATCCGACGGGGTTTCCCAGATCGCATCATATATATATAATCATCAAGGTTATTCAATTATTAAGCTGATTGAGGAGAGTAAGGATATAATTGAACCCCGTAAATCTTTGGTTTACTTCACCAGGAAAAGTGTGCAAATATGTGCTACATATGGAAAAAGGAATAAAGGTTGACCTTCATTAATCTCTGTACGTTTCATAGTATACTGCAGAGCCCAATTACCATCCGTTCCCTTAGCTCCCAAACACCTCAGCTAAACTCAGACACCAGATGGCAGATGGGGTTTAGTTGGCTCGAGCCATTCTGAAGTTTGAGCCAGTGAAGTTGAGCATCGTCTGAACCAGCTCTGGCAAACCATAGTTGTGTTTCCAGCCCCAGTCACTGCGGGCATTGCTATCATCAAAGACCGTTGGCCAGCTGTCAGCTAGAAGAAATAACACAGAAACTATTTGGAATGAGAAAAAAAGAAAATCAGATAAAATTACATAATCTGCTAAATTATTTATTTTTTGCATTGCATATCCACTGAAGATTAGGAAATGCATGATCAGAATACACTGCAATGCATCATTTTTTCACCAATGGATCCTCTGCAGTGAATGGGTGCCGTCAGAATGAGAGTCCAAACAGCTGATAAAAACATCACAATAATCCACACCACTCCAGTCCATCAGTTAACATCTTGTGAAATGAAAAGCTGCATGTTTGAATTTAAAACAAATTAACAATGCATTAAGACATTTTAAAATGTAAACCATTGTTTCTGGCTAAAATATCCAGAGTCCATAATCCAGAATAATGTTTCCTCCAGTGAGATTCATCCACTGTTGTCTTTTTAACTAAAAGCAATATTATGGATAACGGACTTATATTTTATCTTATGCCTCAATATGTGGATTATTGTAATGTTTTTATCAGCTGTTTAGACACTCATTCTGACGGCACCCATTCACTGCAATGTGAATAGGTGCAAGAGATGTAATGCTACATTTCTCCAAATCTGATGAAGAAACAAATTCATCTACATCTTGTATGGCGGATGACTGATGTGCTAGACTCTCACCAATGGCTTGTCGAACTGGGTCAATCTCATAGGTGACCTGCAGGTCTGGCAGGTGCCTCCTGATTTCTCGTACCAGCTCCTCTGGAGTGAAGCTCATGGCGCTGATGTTGTACGTTCGCATGGAGAGCGTCTCAGCAGGAGCTTCCAGAACCTCCAGTGTGGCTCTCAGACAATCATCAATGAACATCATGGGGAGTCTCGTGTCAGGCCTCAGATCGCACACAAATGGACCCGTTTTCACAGCATCGTGGAAGATCTGAACAGCATAGTCTGATAGAAGAAGATTTACACAGATGCATTAACACAGATATTCTAGTATCATTTACAATTATAGTAATTATTCATATTTTGGATTAGCTTTTATTTTTATATTTTCAGTTTTCATTTTAGTCGCAGTGTTAGTCATTTTATTATGTGCTTAAATTGTGTGTAATTTCTATTTATTTATATTACAGTTAGTTGTCAAGGCAACATTTTCTTTAACGTTTTTTAAGTTTGGGTTTTTCATCAAATTATTTGTGCATTTATTTCAGCTTTATTAAAATATTTCATATTCTTAGTTTACAAAAACAACACATGGCAACATCTATAATTTCGTTTTACATTTTAAAACATTTGATTTTATCTAATATTTATATTTTATTTCAGCTTTATTTTACTTTACAATAACAACACATGGCTAAATTTCAGGTTTCTTTCAAAAAAAAATTGTTTGTAATTTAATGATTCTATTTTATTTCATTTTCATATTTTAAGCTAACATATTTAAACTTTTTTACATTTTAAGCTTAATTAAAATGTTTAATACTTTACAATAACAACACACAGCAACATTTTCTAATTTCTAAGCTTGTGTTTCATCTAATATTTTTAGCTTTATTAAAATCTTAATAGCTTTAGTTTCCAAAACCATTTTTAATTTTCTAATATTTCTATTCCATTTCAGCTTTATTTACATTTATAATAGTTTTAGTTTACAGTAAGTACACGGCAACATTCTCTAATTTAACTTTTCATTATTTTTTTAAGTTTTCGTTTTTCATGTAATATATTTTTTTCTTTTCTAATATATTTCACTTTCTTTCAGCGTACCTGTAGTTCCTCCACCAGGTTGAGAGTCTGCAGAAATGATTCCTGGGTATCTGAGACAGCGGAAGTCAAGACCATATCTGTGATGATAATACTGTAATACACAATACAGAAATGTAAAGACTTGAAAATGCATCACAACGCTGATACACTGCGAATAAGAAAAACAAAGCTAGAAACATTAATACGCATTAAGACCTCATGAAACAGTTTTACGTATATGTAGATGTATTTCCGACTGCCAACAGGTTCATATCAGGCTTGTACTCTCCTTTTTTCATTTAATATAATGCTAAAATTAAAGTCCCAACAAAGGCTCAGGATTTGCAGGAGTTCTCTCAAAGGCATACTGACCTCTCCCATTAGCTCAGCATGAACCTTGGACACTCCGTAAATGGTTCGTGGGCGCTGGATGCACAGATCCGGGGTTGGGTTACGAGGGGACGTGGGGCCAAAGGCTCCAATAGTGCTGGGGATGAAGAGACGGAGCCCATGTTCTGCTGCAACGTCAAGAACATTGTGCAACCCTAAAGATGAGGAAACAAGAAACATAAGTGTACCTCATCACTGATAAGAGATTAAAGATGACTGACCTCGGTGACTAACCAGTGATGTTGACGTCACGAGCGAGGGACACTTTGTCCTCTCCGACTGCACTCAGTAGGGCGCTGTAGTGTATCAACCAGGAGATGCGGTTGTTTACAACAATCTCACGCAAGTTCTTGTAGTCCAAAATGTCAGAATATATAAAGGGACCTGAGGTAAAAATGTAAGAGTCCAAAATTAATATAGAAATAAATTAAATGAAAAATAAATAATATGCATACAAAATATTAACATTTATATGTATAAATACTATATAAATATTATAAAAGGAAAATACATTCAAATTTACAAAAATAGATCAATATATTCTATAACTATAATTTTAAACTAATCTACAGTTTCATGTGCATTTTTGGAGATGAATTCCACACACTAAAATGTGACAACACAAGTAAACATTTGTTTATTTAAATGACAAAAATATAAAATAATAACAAAGATTTTAAAACAGGCATATACATATTTGTTTTTATTAAAAGCATTTTTTCATGATTTCTAATTTTTGGAGATGTACCTGTACATATATCACATTTGTAGAATAATTGTGACTAAAATATGGATATACTGACACTTATATTTTCAATAAATAAATAAAGGTACATGAAGTCAACATTTACAATTAAGTGCCAAAATTGTAATACTGAAAAAAGGTATATCAATGTTTATGTAGCATAAACATTATTATTTATTTTTGTAATTTTATTATACATTTTATTTAAACATTCACATTTAGAGAGAATCATTATATTAGTAAATATTCTAAAAATAAGATCAATCTATATTATTAATACATTCTACATAAATCACTTTTGGAGAAGAAATGTGAAATGTTTCAGTTTCTAGGATGCTGTTCACTGTGTGAATATACGGACACTCACCGCTTTGGTAAACATGAGCTGGAGGTTTCCTGATATCAGACAGAATTACATTATATTTTCCAAACTGCTTCCTGTATGAAAAGGGAAATATACAAGATTTATTCTGGTATGTCATGCATAAAAATTCCTTACAGCCTGACAGATATTACCGTGACAACCCTAGATTCTGTAGTCAGCAAACAAAGAGTCGCTGCACTTTTTTTAGCCAATCAGAAACCGGCCCTCGCTGTCTGCCTTTCACATGGTGACACGTGGTTGGTTAAAATGTCATGGGGGCGGGGCATTCAGTGTGAAAGTTCTAAAATCATCTGAAAGCGCTTCAGTCTCACCTGAACAGTTTGGCAAGCCCTAATCCCAGCTGACCCAGACCTCCTGAAATAGAAAACAGACAGAAAATATGATTACATCTCATCATCAGTGATGTGTTGCCATGGATACTACTGCTTCAGAATGTGGTAACCAGGGAAACATGGCATCTAAAGGTTTATATAACATCAATTTTGGCCTCTAAGCATCATAAAAAAGACAATCTTTAAAAATAGGATTACACAATAAACGGTGCATCACAAAAAGCAATTCATTTGTCTCCTGCACTCATACCGGTAATGAGAACTCTGGGATGATCAGATTCAGAGAAGGACACCGAGTGAGAACTGGCATCCGATGCGACTTGGCGTGGAGAGAAACTGACACCGCGAGATAAAACAGTGAGAGTCTGAACGCCACAGACTGCTGCCAGACCTCTCCCAGATCTCACACAAGACATCTTCTACTACTGTCAACACAAAGAGGAGAATACAGAACATCATTATCCACCTGATTTAAACCTAAGAGCTGCGCTGCCATTTCTAAACTACCGGGTTCACTCACTTACAGTCACAATAACAGTCCATTATGCTGCTTGATACTGCAAACTGGTGTGTTTTATAATGACTTTAATTTATTATAATACAGGTACATCTAAAAGAAATTTGAATATCATGAAAAAGGTCAATATTTTTTGTCACTCATTTCAGAAAGTGAAACCCATTATTATATGATTTATTCTGGAATGTCATGCATAAAAATTCCTTACAGCCTGACAGATATTACCGTGACAACCCTAGATTCTGTAGTCAGCAAACAAAGAGTCGCTGCACTTTTTTAGCCAATCAGAAACAGTCCCTGCCTGTCTGCCTTTCACATGGTGACACGTGGTTGGTTAAATGTCATGGCGGGGCATTCAGTGAAAGTTCTAAAATCATCTGAAAGCGCTTCAGTCTCACCTGAACAGTTTGGCAAGCCCTAATCCCAGCTGACCCAGACCTCCTGGAATGAAAACAGACAGAAAATATGATTACATCTCATCATCAGTGATGTGTTGCCATGGATACTACTGCTTCCTGAATGTCTGGTAACCAGGGAAACATGGCATCTAAAGGTTTATATCATCAATTTTTCGGCTCATTTCTTCCTTCCAGTCAACTTTGCATTTAATATGCTTTGATACAGCACTCCTTGAACAGCCCCCTTTCAGTAATGACCTCTGTGACTTACTCTCTTTGTGGAGGGTGTCAATGATCGTCTTCTGGACCATTGCAAGTCAGCAGTGTTCCCCATTATTGTGCTTTCAAAGAACAAGAGATACCCACAATTTATACTGTATGGATGGTCATTTATTGAAACTCAAATGCAAATATTCTAATATATTGAGATACTGATTTTTGACTTTCGTGAGCTGTAAGCTCTAATTATCAAAAAAAACAAATGTTTGAAATGTTTTACTGTACATGTAATGAATCTAAACTAAATAAATGTTTCACTTTTTGAAATAAGTTACAAGAAAAAATTTACTTTTTCACCATATTTTTTTTAGATGTACCTGTAATCATAAACTTTGCACTTTGTTATTCCTCTATATTAACGGCTAACGAATCTGGAGTCTCGGATGTGCAGAAAATAGCAAACTTTCACATTGCAAAATAAGGCAGATACACAGAAATTAGGCTTATGATCTATGACAATGTATTGTGTTTTTGTGTATTTGTTAATAGAGATTTGTGGACACATTAATATTAGTTTATTCGTGAAGTAAAAATATAGTTTTCATTTTGAAGTGAAAATATTAAGACTCTGGTAAAATGGGCCAGAATTGACACAGAAGGCCCTGATTGCCATTTCACTATTTTTAAATGTACTTATTTAAACGGCTTATTATAGGTAATGGAGCTATAATTCTATATTTTAATGAATTCATTTAGATGTCTCAGACACCTTCACTTTTCATTAAAGCCTAGGACAATTAAGTGAAATCAATCAGCTTGAATTCATAGTGTTGGCATACTGACACATCTTTAACTAAATATTAATATGCCGTTAAATCATAGAATAAATGTACTGTAAATAACTGTCTGTAATCAGTTATTCAACTATATTATCAAAATGCAATTTAAATAGAAGAGCTGATTCAGTATTTTGCTGCAATGACACTTTAATGCATATAAATATTAATATGAATTCAATAAAAAGTTATTGATACATTCTGTAAAAGTTGAAGTAATGGGTAAGCTGGCCTCTTTGAACAAGTTTATATTTTGTATAATGATAACTAAATTGCTAAATGTTTCTGTTTATTTCTTATAGTAGCACAGTGGCTAATGCATCATCATCATCCTGCACATGCTAAACTCATATCTTACTTCTAAAACAAGTTGTAGCGTGGACTTCACGTAAGACAAAAAGCTCAAATCTGTTAGTTTGAACCAAAATCAAGCCCTGGGACATTATCGTGGCTTCTGTGAAGAAACACCCCGCTGCTGACACCTGCTGTTCAAGACTGTAACACTTTAAGAGAAACCACAGACCGAGGTATAAACTCCTCACTTTATTACTACCACCACACGCATTAAACTTCACGTTCACAGCACGTATAAAGTCACATTACTTACTTTCTAGTCTGGTCTGAATCTGAAATAACTTGTTTAAAAGACTCATGAAACTGAATTGAGTTGTATGAAGGTCACCAGTGACTCTCTTGGTGTTAGTGTCTGTCAAGCTTAGAAATGATTTAAATCTTCTTTTCTTCACAAGTGTTATTAATTGTGCTAAGTGTATTCTCCTTACACTACTACATTAACGCAGTGTGCAGTAAACGCGCCTCGTCGCACACGGATTGATTTAGTCATCAACACAGTACAAGCAGCCTTTGTTGTAACATCACGCTGTCAGTGATGATTTCACTTTTAGTTGCTCCATGTATCGCTTCTGACTCTGAAACTGTTACAGTGTGTCAGCTCGGCGGGAAGATCAGAGGCTCTGGATTCACGCGCTGTAACACTGAAACACATTCCTGCAGCATATCACGTCACGTCATTCAGAAATATGCCATAGAGTGCTGACTACATAGACAAGAGAATATCGATTTACTCACCGCCCAAATGTCT
This sequence comes from Gymnocypris eckloni scoliostomus, assembly GCA_027564155.1. Taxonomy (NCBI): domain Eukaryota; kingdom Metazoa; phylum Chordata; class Actinopteri; order Cypriniformes; family Cyprinidae; genus Gymnocypris; species Gymnocypris eckloni. The sequence continues at coordinate 25,357,811 of CM050428.1, forward strand.
AGAATAAAAGGGGAAAGAAACAGGTCAAATATATTTAAGACCTGTATGCTCTTGTGCAACTACAGAGGATCAGGTGTAAATGTCTTTGACAGGACTGACCATCAGTATTGCATCAGCTACAGGTCTCCTATAGCCAGCGTGAGCCGCTCTCTGCTGTGATTGGTCAGTCAGCCCGAGACACGCCCAATTTACATTGATTACATTTGTAAATTAGCTTCGTTTTGTTATTATAGTGGCCTTAAAACTTTTAAAAACACACTCAAATGTAATTAAATATAAAATTTAACAAATAAAATACAAAATTTAAAGTCAAAGGAAGTGCCGTTTATTTTACAGAAAGATGGAACAAAGTACTTTTCAATTGCTTTAATATTGTCTGTGTTCATAATTTATTATGATTAGTTCATACGTTCCATATTTTAAACAATATATATTGCCAGATCATAAATAATAATAATAAATAAATAATTATAAATGGTTTTCTTTTAGTGAATTGGTGGGGTTTTGTTAAATGTGAGCCAAAATCATCACAATTAAAAGAACCAAAGACTTAAACTACTTCAGTCTGTGTGCATTGAATTTATTTAATACACGAGTTTCACAATTTGAGTTGAATTACTAAAATAAATGAACTTTTCCACGACATTCTAATTTATTGAGATGCACCTGTAAGTCTTTATTTCAGCTCTGTTTGTATGATGAAAATGTGGCATTTTATTTCTGACTCAAATGACAGAGATGATGTTTCTACCACCTACACAGGCTGTTAATAATCTGGCAATGGACTTGACACACACACACACACACACACACACAACTTTATTAGGTACACTTGCTAGTACCGGGTTGGACCCCTTTTGTCTTCAGAACTGTCTTAATTCTTCGTGGCATAGATTCAACAAGGTGTTGGAAACATTCCTCAGAGATTTTGGTCTATATTGATATGATAGCATCACACAGTTGCTGCAGATTTGTTGTCTGCACATCCATGATGTGAATCTCTCGTTCCACCACATCCCAAAGGTGCTCTATTGGATTGAGATCTGGTGACTGTGGAGGTTATTTGAGTAAAGTGAACTCATTGTCATGTTCAAGAAACCAGTCTGAGATGATTTGAGCTTTGTGACATGGTGCATTATCCTGCTGGAAGTACATCAGAAGATGTGTACACTGTAGTCATAAAGGGATGGACATGGTCTGCAACAATACTCAGGTAGACTGTGGTGTTTAAACGATGCTCAATTGGTACTAAGAGACCCAAAGTGTGCCAAGAACATATCCCCCACACCATTACACCAACACCAGCAGCCTGAACCGTTGAGACAAGGCAGGATGATCCATGCTTTCATGTTTCTGACCCTATCATCTGAATGCAGCAGAAATCGAGACTCATCAAACCAGGCAACGTTTTCCAATCTTCTATTGTCCGGTTTTGGTGATCCTGTGTGAATTGTATCCTCCGTGTGCTGTTCTTATCTGACAGGAGCGGCACCCGGTGTGGTCTTCTGCTGCTGGAGCCCATCTGCTTCAGGGTTCGATGTGTTGTGTTGTTAAATCCACTTTCTTCCCTGTTCTGATGCTCGGTTTGAACTTCAGCAAGTCGTCTTCACCACATCTAGATGCCTAAATGCATTGAGTTGCTGCCGTGTGATTGGCTGATTAGCAATTTGTGTTACCAAGCAATTGAACAGGTGCACCTAATAAAGTGACCGGTGAGTGTATATATATATATATAAACTTTGGTACTTGAATTCAGCATTATAATGTAAACCAGAGCAATAATGAACACAAATAATCTTCTTTATGAATGACTGATGATAGTATTTTAGCCTCTCCTCAGACAGGAGACTCAGAGAGGTCATTGTGCTCAGACCATTTATTTAGTCTAATTTAATTAATTTCACGTCTTCCACCAGGAGTCAGTGGAAATGTCCTCTGTTTGTCTTGTGATTAACTATCAAGAGTACTACAGAATCTGCACATCTATTCTCATTAAAGGGTCTATTTATATAAAGTGTTGAACTCCGTGAACCCTTGAACATGGACTGTGACGTGCTGGAAGACTCGTATAGAGCTTGTTTCAAAAGGACTTTTCCCACATCTACGTGACATTTAGCACCCAAACAGACTTGTGTGAGTCTCATTCCTCGTTCTTTCCCCACTCACTTGCAAAAGAGTAACATCCTTGAAACAAAAACCATACCAAATATGAACCAAACTGTTACACTGATTATTGGAAAATATATTTGTTTTATAATAAAATGATATTAAATAAGAGAAAATACATATTAATGATCATTACTTCGTGAAAAATAATGCTATTTTAATAAAATAAAAAAAATGAACTATATTTTTTATATAAAAAACTAATGGTGTACCAAAAAAAGAAAAATAATTTATAATAAAAATTACATTAAATAATATTTAAATATATCCTTATATGAAATTAGAAAACACGCATATAAATTATCATTTTTAATTTATTTTAAACGTGAACTTTTAATATGAATTATGTTAATAAAATATTTTATTACACAACTCCACTTGTGCATACTGTATCATCGGCGTGTCTTTCACGGCATGAGCATTTGTGTGCAGCAGTCATGCAGGAAATATACATTTATCATCTGCTTCAATAGCAGCACATGAAAGCAGCCCAGAACTCAAGGGATCTGCAGGCAATTATCTCACTTGTAGTATTCCCTGCCCCTACAGTCACAACATTAGCTTTCATAAAAACTGCATGCCCTTGTGCTTTTGCATTCAGTAGCTGTTCTGTTTGGTTCAAACGCGCTGCAGAGAACAGTCTCTCTTCTGAACAGGGAAGCATACATTCCTTCTCTACCTATTTTTGTATTACATTTATTCTTTCATGCAAAACATTTGAAATAAAACAGCCGAGTTCACAGTGTCCACTACAGTAACAATGCAATGCTTTTGACTTGATCTTACATTTGCAAAGTGATGAATGAACTGGAACTAATTACACATGCAAACTGTAATCTCTTTTTAAATAATCCTTTAATTGGAATGGAATGCTACTTAATACATTTTACTCAAAATATATTTAAAGCAGATGTATGCTTTGTGCCTTGAAAACGGATGTATTGTAATGGTACACTGATTTGTAATGGAGCGAAAGGTATATTTGCGGCGGTGAACTCCACTCACTTAACTGCAGGGGGCTTCAAAGTCACAAAAATACACAAAACTACATACAGTCGCTTTAACAATATCATTTTTATTAATTAAATAAATAAAACCCTGCAGCAAATGAACAAATAAGACACTGTTGATTTTGAAAGGGCAAAGGTCTCTGTCTTGTTTCTGTTGTGGTTTAATAATGCATGCACCGCAGGGTTTGAGCTTCAGCATGCATGGACTCTTTTGGGCATTTTTCCCTGTTACTGAAAATGAGGTTTCCACTACTCCTCTGGTTTTATCATGACAGTTTAATTAGCTCAGAGCGGGTATCTCTGTCAGATGCGGCGCAGTGTCTGTTTGAGGATTTGGACTCTCTCCACTGGGACAGAACTAAAGACAGGGGCTTTTGTCATATTCCTGCGGCAGAGGGTTTTGCGTGTGCTCTGTTAATCTGGGAGATTGCTCTTGTGCTGAAAGCAACTGCAGTGGATTTTATGGAGCTCACAGATTGTGTTCAAGGAGGCTGTTTTTTCCATAACATAATAACCGGTTTAAATATGAATTGAGCAACAATACAGTGCGTTCTAAATAGAACAGTAATAGTAATGCACAGGAAGTCTGAAATGTGCTGACATTAAACATGTATGCCTGCGTTTCATGAATGGTTTGCTGTTTAAATTCTGCTGAAGCCCAATAACGGTGCAGGTTTCCAATGCAATGAAAATATAACGTGTTAAACGTGTTTTTCCTGGACAATAATGGTGTAAATATTTATTATTTATTTTAATAATATATAAAATACACATATAAATAGAAATAAATGTTACATTAATAAAGTCAGTATTATTAAACATTTTATAATGGTGGAATTTATTTATGTATTTATTAGTCAAACGGGTTGTGTACAGAAATTGACTTTCATAAACCCACCTTGAGAAATATACATTGTTTTTTAAATCATTTTTCATGGACAATAATGGCTGAAACATATTCATTAATTCATACATTCATTCATTCATTCGTTTGTTTGTTTGTTTGTTTAAAATCTTTAAACATGTGTACAGAAAATTTACTTAAAAAAACCTTGTGAAATATTAAATGTTTATAAAAGTGTGGCAAAGAAAGTGTGTGGGTTTTCCTCGACAATAATAGTGATGTGTTGATATATTTGTTTGTCCATTTAATTATTTGTTTGGTTGTTCAGTTAAAAATACTTAAAGGTTTGTGTACAGAAATAATAAGCGAATAAAATAAAATATCATCAGAGTGAGAAATATTCATAACATTCTTACACATGTTTTTTATTTATTAATTTAAATTGTCTAAAAATATATAAAGTATATAAACACACACACACACACACACACACACACACACACACACACACACACACACACACACACCTATCTCTCTCTATACACACACATATATACTTTTTATATTTTTTTAATAGGCTATACAAAATATACTTAGTACAGTACACAGTATTTAATTTTTTTTGTCACTGCATGATAATTCCAACTATTATTGTGGCATATGAAAATGTGTCCTTACACAGGACGTGTCCAGACTTTTAACTGGCAAATTATTAATGAGCCCCACAAAGTATCATCGTCTCTCTCTCACACACACACACACACGCACACACGCACACACCCTCCGGTACAGGTATCGCGGAAGTGACGTCACGGAGCGCGGAAGGAGGGGGGATGAAGCGTTTCAGAGAGCAAGATGGCAGCAAAATCCGATGGCGTGAGGGTCGTTGCCGGTTTCGCCCAGCTGCACAACCTGGACGAGGCGGCCGGCGACGAGGATGCGCTGGACAGCTCGGCTATACACATCTGCTACTGCTGCAACACGTCGTCGTGCTACTGGGGCTGCAGGAGCGCGTGTCTGCAGTCGCTGCTGGGAGACAGGGCTGCTGCTGCTGCTGCTGCTGCTGGAGGAGAAGGAGAAGGAAGAGGAGGAGGCAGGCGGCCGCAGCATCAGCACCAGCCGGAGGAGCGCCTGTGGCTGGACTGCCTCTGGATCGTTCTCGCGCTGCTCGTCTTCTTCTGGGACGTCGGCACGGACTTGTGGCTGGCCTTGGACTACTACTCCAAACGGGACTATCTGTGGTTCGGGCTCACGCTGTTCTTCGTGCTGGTTCCGTCGGTGCTGGTCCAGATCCTGAGCTTCAGGTGGTTCGTCCAGGATTACGCCGGCGGCGGGATCGGGGCCGTGGAGGGGCTCAGCAGAAAAGCCACGGCGGATCTGAGCTCGCGCATCTACGACAGGGACAGGTGCTGTGCGATCTCCATTTGGATCTGGCATGCTTGCGTGCACATCCTTCAGATGGGACAAGTGTGGAGGTAAGAGGCAGAGGCTGGACGTCACATGCACATGATGTGCTGGTTTTGACTCCGGAGATCATGCACATTGCACACATAAACTGAGAGATTGCATCTGCACATGCATCATGTGTGACCCTGGAGCACAAAATCAGTCATAAGTAGCATGGGTATATTTGTAGCAATAGGTCAAAATGATTTTTCATTTATGCCAAAATCATTAGGATGTTAAGGAAAGATCATGTTCCATGAATATATTATGTCAATTTCCTACCCAAACTTAATTTTTGATTAGTAATATGCATACTTAATTTGGACAAATGTAAAGGTGATTTTCTCAATATTTAGATTTTTCTGCACCCTCAGATTCCAGATTTTCAAATAGTTTTATCTCCACCAAATATTGTCCTATATCCTAACAAACCATACATCAATGGAAAGCTTGTTTCTTCAGCTTTCAGATGATGTATAAATCTCAATTTCCAAACATTGACTCTTAAGGCTGGTTTTGTGGTCCAGGCTCAGTTGAAACACAATGTCTTCTCTCTCTTGCTTTACTCGTTCAGTGTCCTCTAACCATCGGTGTAACGATGCAAACAGTTCATTTCAGCAGAATGACGGCTCACTTCAGGCGGGAGAGTGTGAAATCGATAGAGCTTGTAATTCATTTACTTGAATGACCTCTGCAAGAGGAACACACCTCGGTCTGGTTGGGTTGGTTTTGGAGGATGTTGCTTGCGCTTTCAGTCTTGTCTTCAGGATGTTGTCAATATTTTAGTTGATCCAAGGTCATATTTTGACATTTTACATATAACAGCTAATCACAATTTAGTCCCAAATTTGAATTATTATTATTCACATTATTATTATTCACTCACTTATTTTTAGGTTTTCTTACTCAATATGATCATTTTTAATTACAGATATAAATAAATAAATAAAATAAAACATTGTGTCTAAATATTTTATAATTCTAGTTTTTCTGTATTAAAATATTGAAAATGTAATTATTGTGGTGATTTTGGGGAGGTAAATTTGCTTAATTGACATGAAATGAATGTCAGGATTATAATAATAGTTGCAATTATAATAATAATAGTAGAAAATTCTTTAACATTTTAAATGATATAAATTGTTGTTTTTTCTGCATTAAAATAATGGTAATTAAATCATTGTGAGGATTCTCTGGGTAAAATGTGCGTAATTGTCACTAAAGAATTAATAATAATATTCCCCATTTTTATGCGTTGTAAGTGTTTTGACTGATTTTGTGAATTAATCTAATTTCCTTTTGCATTATTTACTGCCATAGTTTAGTTTGTTGGTCAAATGGTACAGAATAACTTGAACCGGTCATAAAAGTGTAATATTAATTTTAAATAGCATTTTCATAGAAACGATTAGATTAGAGAATGAGTACTGATCAGATTACAGCGGTTTCTAGTGATAAATCATAGTGTTTGTGCTCTGTTCTGTTCAGTATGTAATCGTCTGTGATTAGCTCCACACTGCGGTGTAACTGTATCCTGAGAGCGTCCAGTGATATGTGAGAATAGCTTGTTGTTGATGTTTGGCTTCAGCGGCGGGGCGACAGGAGATGTAGTCAGTGTCTGCAGGCCTGAATAAGACGATTAGTTGACTGTCACGCCGGTTAAGATCATCTGTCGGGCTCAGGGTGGCCAGGAGCTGGCGGCCAGAAGCTGGCACTCTCTGGATGCACATATGCTTCTCTTGGCAGAGATCTAACACTGATGAGGGCTGATTGCGGTGTTCAGAGTGTAAGACCCCAGCTTGACTCTGAGCTCTCACAGCGGGGCAATCCATTCAGCCCTTCCAAGCATTTACTTTACACATGCAGATCTGGTCCAGTTGCTATTCTGTGACATTTGGGCTTACAGGATTGAGAAAATGATGTTCTGAATGTTACCAAGAGGACTTTTGGACCCTAATGCAGCTGCTATTGCTAACATATGACTAGAATTAATCAACAAACAAATTAATTAATAGTTTGAAGAGATGTCTTGTTAGTTCGTCAGTGTTGTCTATGGTCTCTTTCTAATATATATATATATATATATATATATATTTATATTCCATGTTGGTCTTAATTGTATTTTTGCTGCATATTTTGGCCTGGAGACTTCTGTAAAAGAGATTTTAAAATAACTCAAACAGGGTTTTCTTTTCTTCCTGGTTTAATAATAATAATAATAATACATGTTGGTGTTTTCATAGAGGATTTAATTTGTGTTGTTTTGTGCTAAGAATTGCAAAGAAATGCCAAATAAAACATTTAATTAAATGTGAATTTTGTTTTTAGGTAGAAAGACTCAAATAGTATTTTCTTACTAAATGTGCTTCAGTAATCTGTATTTACAAAATAAACAGATATGTATATATTTTTACAGTATATTTGAAGTTAGTGAATTGAACAAACACTTAACCCTAAATATTGAACTGAAAACAAATTGAATTACTTTTCCTGTAGAAATATCTAGATGCATTTACTTGTGTATAAGATATACAAATAAATAATTTAAGACATCAAGTCGTGAGTGAGTTTATGCTTAAACAGAGGAATTTGGCATCAGAAAAATAAACTTAATTCAAAGAAAAGCAAGTGTTTTATTACCTTATTGGCAGATATTTTAAGAAACAAATCACTTAATTTTAATAAATGTTTCAAAAAACAAGTCATCTTGCTTCTCAAGTAAATTAAAATATTCATACTAGAAACAAGACAAAAATATTAATAATGTTTTGCTGTGCAATTTTGATATGAATAGTTCCTGAAATAATTTGTATAGATTTGGAGAAGTGTTAAAATCAAAATGAATGAAATCCCCTAGACTTGCACTGAAGAAGGGAAACGGTCCGTATTTAGAGACTAGAATATCACAAACTCTTTAGGACCACTAAGAAACCTTCTACCGTTATTCCTTGGCAAGGAAACACACAGTCTAATTAGCATCCTTGCATCTGTTATTAACCCTCTGGACAGCACCCTAATGAAACGGGTGCGCTCCGGGTCCATGCCGTCCTGTTACGCAGGAGTGATCTGTAGTCCAGCAGCTGGCACTGACACACTGACCTGAATTCTGTTCTGTTCTGTATCTGTTCAGTGCACTTTCACCGGCCCGCTACTGGCCTTTTACTGCCTCCACTTAACCGCAGCACGAGCGGCTCCTGGGACGAGACACGGCTCTCACAAGCTGCTGCTTTCATGTTTTCTTGTCCACCCACTCATGCAGCCTTCACCTTGTTTAATGTTCAGCACTTGTACATTGTTTATGAATTTCAAATGCGCTCTAGAATGACATGAGAAATGCAACAGACGGTCTCCAGTACCAGTTGCTCATAGCATGAGATTTATAGTTGATGTATGCATTGTTTTTGACGTTAAAATTTTTCAATCTTTGTCCCGTTCCAGTTTACAGTTATGCATTTTATCCAAAGCAATTTAGAATAGAAACATAAGTGAAGTGACGTATGGCCGAGTATGGTGACCCATACTCAGAATTTGTGCCCTGCATTTAACCCATCCAAGTGCACACACACAGCAGTACACACACACACACACACACACACACACACACACACCTGGAGCAGCCAATGCTGCGGTGTCCGGGGAGCAGTTGGGGGTTCGGTGTCTTGCTCAAGGGCACCTCAATCGTGGTATTGAGGGTGGAGAGAGTGCTGTACATTCACCCCCCACCTACAATCCCTGCCGGACCTGAGACCTTCGGGTTACAAGTCCGACTCTCTGACCATTAAAGTAACCTGTCACAGACTAAGAAACGATGAAGAATGAAGATTAATACTTTTCCTTCAAAGTATGCAGTATTAGTTTAATATTCAGTTATGGTTATTTTAGTTTTATTAATATGCTATCATAGGTTTTAATTATATATTTTTAAAATAAATCTTTGGTTTTATTAGATATGTTCTACTTTTATTTTAGTAATTGTAAAGTAATTTTGTTTGTGGGGGTGGGTATTATTATTTATTTATGTCTGTAATTTATTCATTTACATTTCTCTGTGTTTTTATATTTTATTTTAGTACTTTAGTATTTGAATCAGTTATTTATTTTATTCAGTTTTCTGTCATTATTCATTAGGGTCATTATAGTTGACTAAAACTAGAACCAAAACCATAAAAAATGTACTTGAAAGAACCTAATTCATTACCTGAAAATAACTTTTTGTCAAGACATTGTCATTTTATTTAGTTTCATTTAATAAAAAAAACTATTTAGATTTATAAAAAAAGTATTTATTTTTGAAATAACAAAAACAACAAAAATGGCTCAAATATTTACTACTATTAAAATGAAACCTAGAATCTTTGTTTCAAAATATTAAAATAATCTACAGTATGACACTATAATAAATCTGGTATGAATGCAGTTTGAATTCACTTTGAAACGGGCAATATGCACAGGGATATTTCTGATTTAATCATGTGTTTAGCTTCTAAACCGGAGTAGATCATACTTCTACTTAGCCACATAATCCTCCATCATCCATTTAACCTTTCAGATGACTGTGAGCCCTAACTATTGTTTCTTTATGTTGGGGAATTACATTCACTTGACCTTCAGAGAAGATATAGTTTCATCCTTTGTATGAATGAGGACTCCTAAGGATCATGATTGTTTAATTCATTCTGCAGCTGGGTCTAAAAATATCACACAGAACAGAATACAGAAAATTGAATCTACTGTTATAGTGAGACCGTTTGCTCTTTTTGAAGAGGGTCATATCATGCATTTTATTTATTTATTTTATAATAATTTGATGTTTTTGTGTGCAAAGGCTTTTTGCTTCTGTAAAGACCAGGATATTCATCTGTCTGATTTCTGAAAGTGGCGGAAATTCAGAAAGAGAGATTTTTTGTGATCTAACAGTCTGTTTTCATAGTGCATCAAACTATGCCTGTCCTTTAGATGTTTTCACGATCGTGCCCCTTTAATAAGTGCTCAGAAACATGTCTCCATAGCTGAAGAGGTCTGAAATCTGTTTCCTCAGATTGAATTACTAACTGCTCATCAGTCTGTTCAGCTGCAAAGCTTTTATGAACTAAACCCAGACTGATTCCTTATAAAAGATTCTGCTGTGAGAACCTGAGCTGCACACAAACCTCAGTGTTAAAGCTGTGTTCAATTATTGATTGCAGGCACAATCTGTGAAATGTTCAGGGTAAAAGCATAAAGCCTGTGAACTGAATCTATCCTCCCTGCGGGAGTTTCAGTAACCGCTCTCCAGAAGAGAAAGAGAAAGAGTTTACAGTGTCTCAGCAGGTTCTTTCTCTTAGTCATGATGCACTCGCTTGAAATAGCACCTGAATACTTCATCTAGGGGTCAAATGAAAGAGAAAGTGCGGGGCATTTTCCTGTTTCACAAAAATCCAGACAATCTCCCATAGACATGCATATCTAAAAGGAATAGTTCACCCAAAAATAAAAATGTGCTCAACCTCAGGCCGTCCAAGATGAAGATGAGTGTTTCTTCATCAGATTTGGAGAAATGTAGCAATGGATCCGAATGAATGGGTGCCGCCAGAATGAGAGTCCAAACAGCTGATAAAACATCACAATAATCCACACCACTCCAGTCCATCAGTTAACACAGTTTAAGGATGGATTTGTTTCTTAGAAACCTGCAGCTTTTCTCTTCACAAGATGTTAATTAATGAACTGGTGTGGATTATTGTGATGTTTTATCAGCTGTTTGGACTCTCATTCTGACGGCACCCATTCACTGCAGAGCATCCACTGGTGAGCAAGTGATGCAGTGCTACATTTCTCCAAATCTGATGAAAAAACTAACTCCTCTTCATCTTGGATATCCTGAGGGTGAGTATATTTACAGCAAATATTTATTTGAAAGGAATATGCTCTAGGTTCAAAATAGGATCCAGGTGTAACGTTTTCAGTGTTAATATAATGCATGTATCACAATTAAATGTGCAGAGTCAAACAGTAAGCTTAGGAAAAAGGAGCATGAAGGTTGTATTATGTCCTGATATTTAGAAACACTTGTCTGCATGTGTAAAACTCTCTGGTGTGTGCCGGTTGACATAATTTAAATTTTATTCACAACTTTTCAAATATTTTTCTTATTTTTACTGTGACATACAGTTTCAGAACTAAGAGACAAATTAAAAAATATATCATAACAGAATAAATGCTCTGCTGGAATACATTTGAAATCATTCGCAGATCCTTGTGTTGAATTATGCCGTCTCTGCTGAAATCTGTCACCATGTATTTGAATGTTTTTGCAGTTGTCACAGTGTTTTTTAGAGCATTATTCAGTTTTTTTCCTAGCTGATATTTTATGCAATATATGTAGGCCTATAAATAATACACTTGCTGGAGCAATTTTCAGTGTGTATTTTACATATCCAGGGCAGTTTATCTTTCAGTGGCATTTTAGCTTCAACCAGGGTACCCATGATTTCTGACCATCCTCAGTGTTTGCTTTAGCTCTTTTCATGGTCATATTATCATGTGCTATGATTTCATATTGTGGTGTTGATAAATGTGTGAGGGATAATGTACAGTCATGGTAATAAATCTCATATCACCCTGAAGGGGGTTGTTTTGTGATTAATGACAGACTGTCATTTTTGTGTGACTAGAATAGAGTTCATTTTGAATTTATGTGGTATTTTTCCAACCTATGCTCATTAGAAAAACATGCTTGTGGCGTGATTTATGTTATGGTTTTTGCACTTTGCACGACACTTTTAAAGTGAAATGTCCAGTGAATGAATGATGCTAAAAGCAGGTTTAGTTTTATCCGAAACATGATGAACGTGAATCTGACAGTGTTTTATTACATTGGCTGTTGTTGAAAATATTACACACAGCACTAAACATTACTCTTAAGCTCACCGATAGTGTTAACAAAAACAGACATGAGATAAACATGCATTTACTGAAGCAACTATGTTTGTTTAAACTATTTTTTCAGCTCTTTTCTTGTAACTGGTGTTTCGTGGGACTTGTATGTATTTACTTTTGTGAGGTTTTTATTTTTCAATTCACACTTTTTCTCTCAGAATTGCAAAACAACAACAAAAAAATAATTATGAGATAAAAAGTTGAAGAAAGTCTTTTTAGATTTTCATTCTTTGGCAAAAATCAACAGAATTGCGGGATGTAAAGTGTAAAATGGAAAATATAATTCAATTCTGTTTATACAGTATCTTGCAATTCTGACTTAAAGGTCCTATGTAATCAAAATGTAAGTTTTTAGGGTGTTAGTATCAATATGTTAGTCTTAAGGTTATCTATAAGTCAGTGTGCCCCAAAACAGTGACGAGATATAAGATTAGAAGATATAAACATTCAAAGTTTGCAAAACGTCTCGACAGCTTTTTTTGACGTCACATCGTAATTCATCTTCTCATCAAATTTCTGTCCAATCAAATGCTCTCTAAAATGCGAAGTGCCCGCCCCCTACACTATAAATAGACGCTGAAGGCGTGGCTTATATCGGTCACTTGTTCACAGTGTAGTATTTCCTGTACAGTGAATGGCACGTAGTGCACAGTGTAGGCGATAGGGAACGATTCAGACAGTGTAAATATGCTTTCGATTGGGGCAAATGAGGTCTGGTTTCGTGTTTTCACGCCAACCGAGGCACTCACAGTTCAGACTGGTTCTGGTCCAGATGCGATGCGATCATATGCACGAGTCGGCATGCCGTATATTAAACACTTTTAAAACTACACAGCCAGTATGATTATGATCACTATTTTGTTTTACTAAGAGGTTCATATTGAGTCTAGGGGTAATCTATTAGACTATGGCTCTCAAATGCGGCTTTACCAAGCTCAAGTACGGCTCTGGCCCGATAAGATATAAACAAAATGCTATTGGCTATTTTAAAAGGGGTGGAGCTGCTCGATATGTCCCGCTCTGTCTTCCGTCACCACATAGAATAACACTGCCTGTTTCAAAGCACTTCAGGGGACCTTTAAATTGGAGATATAAACATAGATTTGCATGAAAGATGTGAAAATGTGAGTGAAAAAGTCTCAGTTGCCTTTTTTTGGTGGAAACAGGTTTGTATACTATAGCCATTTTATCATCTTATCAAACCTCATATTTAGTTTTTGTTAATTATATGCATGCGTATGCATATATTTACCTTCAAGTGTGCAATATGTATAATTTCTTTAGTTATTGAAAAGGTTCAGAATTCTCTTCTCTCTCTAAATAGCACGTCCATCTCTCTGCTTTACACGATTCTAATGTGTGCCTTGTTTGGAGTCTTTTTACCCATTTTCATTTGATGTCTGCTCGATCCCATAATTCTGTTGCGGTTTGGTTGTTGTGTGTTCTCCCTCACCCCATTCTCATTTCATGACCCATTATGTTCTGTTTGTTTTGCTTTAGTTTCCCTGATGGACTGATGATCTAGACAGAAGCAGTTTGGTTTGGGACAGGGAGGTTTACTCGTTCACAGACAGAAAGAATGAAAGAAAGAAAGAAAGGCTTCTGGAACGGAGGGAGATGAGTGTAAGTCTATCTCTCTGTCTCTTTACCCCTCCTGTTTTTAACATTCGTTTCTGTCTTATTAATGCAAAAACATCTTTCACATTTCACCACTTCTAACAACTTGTTTTACTTTCAAAATGTACTTTGCTCTGGAAGAGCTGGAAAGTGAGACGGAAAGAGAAGAAATGTGGCGTATCACACACATGCATAATATCCCCAATATTTCCCCATTGTCTCTCTCCATGTGTTTGTTGGATGATATGAAACAGCACAAATCCTATTATTCATAGTATTCCCTTGAAAGGATTTAGCGGGAAAACCCCAGGATTTCACAGGCGTGCGAATCTTTCATCCGAGGTGTCACGCTTCTAGAGAGAAAGCAAAGTAATTCTGTTTGTCTGTATTTAGACTCTGGAAAAGATCATAGCTTTATATGGATCTATGTGTCGGCGTGTTTATTTTCATAGTTTTGTTGTCTGTATGATGGAGATCGATAGGCTGCATTAATACAACACATCTGTATTATCTCCTTTCTAGAGCTCTTTCACTCTTTTATTAGTGTTTCTTTATTATAATGACTTCATCTTACATTCTTAATCTTCTTTTTTTAGATTTTTCTGAAAAAAATGAATGCTTTTATTTTGCAAGCATGCATTAAATTGATCAAAAGTGACGGTAAATAAATGTATAATGTTAGAAAACATTCAAATATTTCTAGTTCATGTAAAAACTATTCAAAAACTCCTCAATTTTAGTTTTCAACATTAATAATAATAAGAAATATTTCTTGAGCAGCAAATCAGAATATTATAATGATTTCTGAAGATCATGTGACACTGAAGACTGGAGTAATGATGCTGAAAATACAGCTGCGCATCACAGGAATAAATTACATTTTACAATATATTCAGACAGAAAGCAGTTATTTGAATTTGCAAAACATTTCACAAAATTACTGCATTTTTTATCAAATAAAAGCAGCCTTGGTGTGCATAAGTGACTTCTTTTAAAATGCTGCTACTAAAACAGTTAACTGTATGTCACAGTGCATCCTATGAACCTGTGGCTAAATGTATCAGCTTTCACACAGAGTGATTTTAGTACGTGCACACCATGCTTTTAAGGCGGTATCGATTAACACAGGAAACCGCTTGGATGACATGAAACCCAACATTACTGTAACCTGCCCTCATTCCCATCCCATCCGGGTCGATATGAGTGGCACAGCTGCGTACGGTGACTCATTCAGCTGGAAACGTTCACTGAGTACTATTAGAGAGATTTGAGATATAACTCTTTCTGTCTGGTGTTAGACTCATACGCTGCTGGATGAGAGAGGCTTTAATATCCCAGTTCAGCCAGTGCAGTATCCACTGGCTATATATCAACACAAAGAGGAGGTCTGTTTGTTTACATACAGTCAATATTGGCCATTAATCATTATAGTGCAGAAACGTCCCACAGTGACTGTAAATAAATGCAGTGTTAATATGTAAACTGTGATGCATATGCGATATACTGTGATATCTCACTCCGTTTGTCTGTTTTCACAGCTTTACGCTCCAGAATAGAGTACTATGTGAGCAGTTCAGGGTTATTAGATAAAATAAAACCATAAAAAAACATTTCTTACTTAAAATAAAATACATTTTAACTGAAATAAAATATTAAAATGTTTACTTATTTCAGCTAATTTTCAAAGCAACATTTATTTCATTTAGTTTGCTGAAATATTTTTTTTTATTATAAAAAATATATAGACATAAAAAAAACGAAATGAAAAAATACAACAAAACAATTTCAAAATATAATTGAAAAACATCACTGGAGCGGTAATGCCTTCTCGTCACCTGTATATTGTCACAATGTGAATACTGCCCTAAATATTTGTTTAAAGGAGTGTGTTGTATTTGGGTGCTTCAGGATCAAGACACACTGATGTGATACGTCTGCCTGTGATGGGAAACGCCTGCTTCCATGTGCTCCAGCTCATTTTATAGACATTAATAATTCATACTCATGTCCAGTCGCTGTGCCTCAAGCATCCTGTACACATGATGGGCACATGCCATTTATTGTACATCTCTTCTAAAAAAAAAATGGTTACATAAATGATTTATTCATTCATTCATTTATTTTCCAAATATTTTTGAGGACCCTCAATTCTTTGTAACTGTGTCCATCTCTGGTGAAATGCATTGATGCCAAGTGAACAGTTGGACAAATAGATGCTGAATTGCAAGTTATTGGATGCAGCACCACATATAATGTAGATTTATTGAACCTTAACCTGCATTAAATGCTAACCTGCAAATGTACATTAAGGTGACTAGATTTCTGAAAATAACTGAGATTTCCTAGTTCAGTGGTCAAAATATCATTGAAATCGCACTTGTTATTATCTATTAATTAAAAAGGGGACAATGTATGTTTTCATGTCTTGTTTTTTGAGTTCCATATACTGATATTATGAAGAATAATAATGAGGATATTTGCCGGTCTAACTGTCCCTAACTGGTTTTAATGCAATTCAACAAAATCTGAAAGAAAAGTAAATAAAAAATAGCAAACAGATCAAAATAGTATTATAACATAATTATGACTTTACAAAAATGCATTACAAAAATAAAACAAATACAAGTTCATACAGTATTTAACAAATACTAAAAAATTTTTTCTAATTGCATGCAGTTATTTTATTGTATGTATTTTCGTTTTTCAAATTTTACTTTATGTTTGTGCTTTTGGAAATGGATCTTTACTGTCTCTAAAATTAGGCTGATTATTTTACATTTTAGGCTCATTTTGTGCACAAAGTATGTGTTTTCTGCAAATATAATTGCAAGTGTATTATTTGCATGTTTTTTCAGTGCTGCAGTGCTTTCACCCACATGACATAATTAAGGGAATTACTGCATTGTGAGGGCATAACCTTTGGGAATGCTTAAAATTGTGAGCAAATTCTGCTATTTATAGATATCAGATTGTTTTGTGCATTACGCTGTGTTTCACAGTAACGTAAGATGGGATCACAAAATAAAAAAGACCACTGCATATATTTTGTCCAGAGATGCGTATGTTTATTAGATATGCGTCTCATTGAAAAGGGTCATTGGAACATGATGAGATATGAATTCACTGAGCAGTTAATGGTGTTGGGGTTTTGTAGCTTTTGGTAATTGCAGACAGGTGTGTTCTTGTAGTAATGTTTGATCTTCTGAACAGGTATATCCGCACGATGTATCTGGGCATCCAGAGTCGACGGCAGAAGGAACAGAGGCGGCGCTTCTACTGGGCGATGATGTACGAGTATGCTGACGTCAACATGCTCCGGCTGCTGGAGACCTTTCTGGAGAGTGCCCCCCAACTGGTGCTACAACTGTGTATAATGATCCAGAAGAACCGGGCCGAGACGCTGCAGTGTGAGTGTGAACCGTACGTTAGTGGAGTTAGTTCAGTCGACTAAAGCTTAGCGCTTGCAATTGTGAACTTTCAGAATGCATGATAATGTTGATGAATTTTTGGCTCACCAAAGTCACACCAGAGGTGTTCAGCTGCTTTCTGCAGACCAGTCAAGTTCTTCCACACTGACTGAATCATCATTTCTCTTTGATTCTTGTCTTATACACAGAGACACTGTCATGTTAGAATAGAAAAGGCTCCTGTACAAATTAGAAGCACACAATTCCCTAGAATATCATTATATGCTTAAACATTCAGATTTGTATTCATGGAAATTACTAAAGTAGTCAAACCTTTCATTAGAACGGGGTGACCCAATACTTTTGGCAATATAGTGTATATATATATTATAACGAATAAATTGCCCTATACAAGAAATATATTTTCACTTTAAAAATAATTTAAGAAACGAAAGAAAAACCGTGCAACAAGTGGCCTATGCAGAGTTTCGGTTCATTTTTGTGCTGCGTGAAAGGGAACCAGACGGCAGAAAGCAGCATCCTATTTTTTAGGCTTGTTTTACAAAAGCGCAAATATTTGTTTTTGTTGTGAATCTACACAAAAAAAAGCAAACCTTTTACAATTCTGATTATCTTCATGACTAAAAGGAGTATTTGCTTCCACTGTTAGAAGGAAATAATCAAGTGCTTGCTCCAGCGCCGCATGCGCACACAGTTAAGCATTCTACCTTGACATAAAAAACAATCAGTCAAACATATGAAAAAAAACACTGCTCAGTTTAAATATGTAGTAAAATCTGTTCTGTTAAGAGTTATCACTGTACCACCATTAATGAAGTAGGCCTACATAAAAGGTCAATAATATTTTGGCATTCAAATACATCTCAATATGTAAACATTTGATTTTGTGTCGCGAGACCCAACATTGGTTTCAGTTTCGTTTTAGCCTAAACTAATTTGTTTTGGTTTGATGTTTATATAGCTATAGCTTCTTACATATTTAATTCTTCTTTTCTAAATATCGCACTGTTTTTTGAAATGATCTGTTGTGGACTGAGGGGAACTAAAATAGCCTAGCTATGTTTAAAATGTTTATTATAATGTTTGTAATTCGTGTCGGCCTATTTCTGAATGAAATAATCAAATGCGACTTATTCTCTCTCTCTCTCTCTCTCTCTCACTCTCTCTCTCTCTCTCACTCTCTCTCTCACTCTCTCTCTCTCTCTCTCTCTCTCTCTCTCTCCTCTCTCTCTCTCTCTCTCTCTCTCTCTCTCTCTCTCTCTCTCTCTCTCTCTCTCTCTCTCTCTCTCTCTCTCTCTCTCTCTCTCCTCTCTCTCTCTCTCTCTCTCTCTCTCTCTCTCTCTCTCTCTCTCTCTCTCTCTCTCTCTCTCTCTCTCTCTCTTCTCGCTCTCTCTCTCTCTCTCTCTCTCTCTCACTCTCTCTCTCTCTCTCGCTCTCTCTCTCTCTCTCTCTCTCTCTCTCTCTCTCTCTCTCTCTCTCTCTCTCTCTCTCTCTCTCTCTGCTCTCTCTCTCTCTCTCTCTTTAAAATATTTTGACAAATTATTGAAAAAAATCAACAAATAAGTGACTTTAAACCGTTTAACTGATTGAATTAATCGGTCAAAATTCTTATCGGTCGGTTAACGGTTAAATGAACATCCCTATTAACAACACACCGGAAGTTGTGAGCTGGTGAAAATGACGCATTCTAGCATCTTTTACAGTGCGTGCCATTGTAAATACTGCAAGTCTATCCCTCACTAGGGATGTAGCGATGCACACTGAGCCCCAAATCAATACAAATATTCCACAATTCAAATTGGGTTGAGATGTTTAACGGATCGTTAGGAGTTTATATGTATGTATTTCTAAGGGGAATTTACTGTCAGAAATTTTCTTTTCTTTTTCATATTAAAGTAGTATTCATAAGCGCAGTGCTGCTTTGTTTATAGCGGTACATCTAATTTAGATTAAAAACTGCTCAGTATGTATTTTTGGATTGTGATTCAATTACAATGATTGCCTCTAATTGCCTCTAAATGGAAAGAGCACAGATAAAGCTTTAGTTTGTTCATATAAAGAGATGTATTTTTTGTGTGTTATTCATGGTCACAAACGGATTGTTTGTATGCATTTCTAAGCATTGTGGTTTAAAAGCAAGTGATTTAAGTTGTTGAAACGCAATCAGCAGCGACGTATTGAACAGTTATTTTTGCCACTTTATAGGCATTGAACGGTTAGTTGTGTGTCAAAAGGACAATTTTGCAAGTATCCTCATAAACACAGTGATTTAGGTCTTAGGTGAAAGCAAACAGCAGAGAAAGATAACACGTGTAACAGTATATTGGATATATTCTTAAAGTGACAGCAGTCTAAAATTCCTGCTCTCTGACATTTATGTTAATCTAACAACAAAAGAGAGAAAATCTCTCAATGCTCTTGACTAAATCTTGTAACTTTAGTAAGAAGAAATATATATTTAATTTACGCAGTTAAGAATATGCAGTGTTTTTATACGTTTGATCATTTCATATCTTGTATTTAGCATTTCTTAATTATTTATTCTATTGTATTTATTTGTCCCTGCTTGTAATTCGTTTCTTGTTCTTTTTTTAATCGCTGATGTTTACTTGTCTTCAGTGAGCTTGCGATGTTTTTTAAATTTAGACTAGTATTTTTTTGTGATTATTGTTACCGGTGACAGGAATTTCTATGGTATAGTAAAGACCTTATTTAAAGCAAAAATAACTATATTGTGATATATATCATTACCGTGACATAAAATTAGTCATATCGTTATACAAGATTTTGGTCATATCGCCCACTCCCGCATTAAATTAAATATGTTGTCTAACCTGACTAAAGTCTATGCCTTCATTCTATTGTATTTGTGTGCCACATTCAGCGCTTCCGTGAAAGTGATGTAAAGTGTGACGAAACAAGAGGGGAGGTCTAGACGAAATTCGAGCACAAATGGTAACAGGATAAACATTTAAAATGCATGGTGAAACCAGGTGCAAACGGTCATGTGTCTCGGCTGATCAGATCACTGAAAACATATGTTAATATCAGGTGGAAACAGGGCCTCTGATTAGTATACTGAAGACTGTCTCTCATCACGAATACCTCACAGGTGTCTCCTCCGTTGCCTCTCTACTCTCGCTGGCCTGGGTCCTGGCTTCGTACCACAAGCTCCTGCGCGACTCCAGAGACGACAAAAAGAGCATGAGCTACAGAGGCGCACTGATCCACATCTTCTGGAGGCTTTTCACCATCTCCTCACGGGTGCTCTCCTTCGCCCTCTTCGCTTCCATCTTCCACATCTACTTCGGCATCTTCGTGGTCGTGCACTGGTGCGCCATGGCGTTCTGGATCGTGCATGGCGGCACGGATTTTTGCATGTCCAAATGGGAAGAGGTGCTTTTCAACATGGTGGTGGGCATTGTCTACATCTTCTGCTGGTTCAACGTGAAGGAGGGCCGAACCCGGTACCACATGGTGATCTACTACTTCGTGGTGCTTGCCGAGAATACGGTGCTTACTTGCCTGTGGTACGCCTACCGAGATCCGGTCACCACCGACTCCTATGCAGTGCTGGTGCTCTGCGGGGTTTACCTGACCTTCGCCTCAGGGGTGGTTTTCATGGGCATCTACTACGGGTTCCTTCATCCGATGGAACCTAAAATAAGGGTGCTAGCCAGCTCCTGTTGTGCCGAGCTTCTTTGGGGACTTCCGTTACCCCCGGAGGCCGAGCACCTGGCGCCCACCCCTGGACCGCGAGCGTCCCAACCCACTTCCACCCGGGCTTCCATGGGGGCCTTTGGCCAGCAGGACGACGCCTCGGCGGACACCTGCCTGCCCGTGTTTCAGGTGCGCTCGCCTGAGCCCACCACTCCCTTGGGCCGCTACCGGCCGGAGGGACCTCTGATCAAGATCGACATGCCCAGGAAACGCTACCCGGCCTGGGATGCGCACTTCGTGGACAGGCGCTTGCGAAGGACGATAAACATCCTGCAGTTCATCACGCCCGCCGCCGCCGGGATCAGGTACAGGGACGGACCGCTGCTGTACGAGCTCCTACAGTACGAGTCGTCCCTGTGACGTCTGCCACGTATTGCGAAATGCATGCCATTTTGGTTGCCGTATAAATGCGCACTTGTGTGTAAAAGAGTGTAAGCATCAAGCATTGCACATTTTTCTTTGACGTGAAAAGCTTTCAGAAGATGTGTATATATTTTGTATGTATATACTGTCTCTTTTTTACAATATCCATTTAGAAGTGTCCCCGTGAAGGGATATGTATGCATCATGGTGTTTACAGCCTGCAGAAACCATTACATTGGAAAAATGGAGATTCTTTGACCTCATCAACACCGCCTTGTGTGTTTTTTACAACTTTTTTTAATCTATACTGGCTGGTCTGATATTTGCGTTGATCGATATGCTCAAGTGGTGGTTTATATACAAAAAGAACCTGTTATAACCTAAATTTTCCACTTGTGATTTGCATTGATGATGCAATCAAAAGTCACGTATTTTGGGTGTTGATTTTTGAGTTGGTATTTCTACTAGAAAACTACAGTAGAGGGATTTGAGCTCTAGTGAATGAATCGCTGTACGCGCCCCTTTACACTGACCTCTGCAGGTGAGAATCCTGTCAGACAAAATCCACGTGGCATTCATTGTCTGTTTGCCTTAAAATCTGTATTTAGTTTGTTAAAGTGTCTTGATTATTAAAGAAATACCTCATTGACTATAGCACAGTTCAGATCCATTAAATCATTTGCACAGTAAGTATGGCTAATATTGCACTGAGAATCAGGTTAGATCTGTTTAGTGGGAATTTATATTAAGAATTAAATAATAAAAGCACACAGCTCTTGGGCGGTTTTGAAGGAACAGTTTTGTTCATAGAATAGCACATTGAATTGATGATTTTTAAATTATTTATCCTTAATTATTGGGATGTTTTTGTTTCCCGGCTTTGTTCACACCACAAGCCAAAATCCCTCGTTCTGATTATCAGCTCCTTAAATGATATGTATTATTTATTCTAACTTAATATTGTTGTTTACAATTAATTTGATTTAGTTGCATTTCTAGAAACAATACATGTATTAGAATTGACCAGGTTTAGCATCATTCCACTGACCAAGTGTGAACGTGTGCAGTTATGACGCACGTCGAGTTCGATTGGTTGAGTGGAAAACACATCAGATTCAGCTGCGGTGTGAACATAGCACGTGTTTTATCTCATCAGAAATAAGCACAGAAAACCCTCGACAAGGTGGCGTTGTATGACTGGTCATCTCCATTATTTCAACCTCTTTTCGAGCATTTAGACTGCATAGTGTGTATACGGTTATTACTCTCATCTGTTTGTCTGGTCTCGTCATCCAAATTTCCAAGTAATAAACTTGTGAGGTGCAGAAATGTGGCTGCGGTTCTCCGAGGAACCCTGGCCCACATATTTTCCTATGTGTAATGACGTAATTGTCAGTTTTTTTATGTTTATGTTATTCTAAGGTGCAACAAGATGCTAAGCTAATGGCATTTGAAGTTATCTTTGCCTGAATATACCTGAGTGTATTTACACAAGTAACCTTGGCAGAGTCTCACCAGGAGGATTTTGCTATCGTTTGAGAAGAGGATGATAATTGCCTCAACACAGAGGGCTCGCTGCTGCCCGCAGCGCGAAACAAAGCCAAATCACATCCTTTACTGTAACAGTCTCTCTCTGCCATTGGTGCATCCAGCCGCCTGTCAAGCTCGTCCTCCTTGCTGATTGGTGCTTATAGTGAAGCATTTGTTTCTTGCTATCTGAGCATGCAGTTTTTGTTATTTTTTGGTGCTACTTTTGCCATGCGAAAACTGGGATTAATAAAACTGCACCAAGTATTTACTTATTTATTTTCTTTATTTTTACTGTAAAGAATGTTACCCCACTTCTGAAAATTGTTTAAAATGGTGCTCATAAAAAAGTGCTTCAAAAAATTTGGTTTAGGAGCAATTTTCACTGATACATTTGCTAGTAAATTTCCTAAGAAATGGCAGTAACACGTTGAATTGAACATTACATTTTGAAATATTTATAAGATATAAATATTATTTTCTTGTAAAATGTACTCCAGAAATTTACAGCTTAAAAAAAAAAACTTTACAAATATAATAGCTCTCCCAAACGTTGTGTAAAATAGTCAATTTTTAGTCAGACTGAGCAATTTTAAACCATTTTTTTAGATAAAAAAAATAAATGTTAAGTCAACATTTGCCATCTTTAGTGCATTGCAGTATGTTATTGGCTGGGATACATACTGTATAGTTCTGCCTTTGAATTTGACCAAAAATAAGTTATTAGAAAGCAGCATGATTTATTTTTAAACATAGCCTTATATCTCATGCAATATTTTGGTAGTTCATATTTCAGTGCAATATTTAAATTACAACAAAACATTGAATCGTCACCAGTTTTTTGTCTGCATTGGTCAGAGAAACAAACAAAAAATGACTTGGTGCACCTTTAACTAGGAATTGTCTCCAGCATCAGGGCCTTCTCGAATTCATTGCCATTTTGAGTTTCCAAATCCGAGCGCACCTGAAGCAGTGCTGGCTTGGTGCACCACATAGAGGAGATCACATACGTCCTTGACTCCATTGTGCCTGCTTTGATCCCAACAACCAGATGCCATACAGGAGCATCCAGCAGGTGAAAAGGGTTCTTGCCAAGTTGGAAAAAGGCATGTGTTTCCCCTAAAATTGCTCTTTAACACTGGGTCTCTCGACTCTGCTTTCTCCCTGGTTGCTGCTAGCACTTCCCTCACATTAACATGTGGCTCAGGTGTATTCTGGTGCAGATACTCATGTTTTAGATTTCCCTGCAAATATAAATCTATAGTAATAGGTCATCCTGAGGACGGTCCTCCTCCAGCGTTCATTTCAAGGCTCTCTCTGTGTGTGTGTGTGATTTCTGTGCATGTTTCACTTTGATTTCGCTCACCCACTGCATTCTGGATCACTGTTGTTTGCTGGAGAAACCTGCATCTTTTCATGCTGTCATTTTGAGTTTTGCCAAAGTGTGTTTTTTTATGTGTTTAATGGCTGCCAGATGTGCCGTACTACATCCATCGGTGCATCTTCACCCGTGCACATCTGTGCTGTAAATATTAGACACTTATAGGCCTTGTCCTGGCACTAATACACTGTGATTATTTCTCCTTCTAACCAAGCCGTGAGCATTCAGATGCATTCAGCTTGTCGAGTCCAAGGTCTAGAAACAAGCTTCCGCTGCTGAGGACTGTATTATGAAATATAACCGTGCTGAAAACACCTCAAACATTACTGTTGTCCTGTTAGACAGCACTTGCAATGATGAAGTCAAAATAAATATTTTGTTTACTCAGGCATTTTATTTTCCTCTGACAAACTTGAATATGTCAAACTGAAATATTCATCAGCTACTGTCAGAGAATGCAAGGGCTTCCTTGATATAGACAGTATTAGACAATATTGCAGCATTCAGCTAATACCACTATATATTGGTTCCAGAAAGAACCTTTATCACCCATGGGACCTTTCCAGGTTCTTTATAGTGGAAAAACACTTAAAAATCAAGTTTCTTTATTGGAATCTGTGGTTCCACGAAGAACCTTTAACATCACTAGAACCTTTCTATTGTAATAAAAAGCTTATTTACAGTGGAAAATGTTTTTTTTAGATCATTACATTTAATAAAGGTTCTTTATTGGCATTGATGGTTCTATGGAGAACCTGTAACGCATTGGGTTCTATATAGTGGAAAAAGGTTCTTATGATTATTCTAATGTTCAGATAAATAATGGTTCCTTTAAGAACTGTTCACTGAAAATAGTTCTTCATTTGCATCGCTGTGAAAAAAAATATTTTGGAACCTATATATTTAAGAGCGAAGGTATTTTAGAAAAAATTTCTTTGTGAACTGTTCATTGGAAGATTTATTGAGGAACCCAAAATGGTTCTCCTGAGCGAGGAAAGAAAAGTCTTTTGGAAGCTTTATTTTTAAGACTGTACTTGACTTTCGCAGACATCTTAAAGATGCCATCGGTTTTGATGTCATCATTAGGATGTGATGTCGATAGGAATGTTCATATGCCATTATTCCATTTTGTCACCCATTTATTTTACCCCGTGGTGCCTTACAACGTCGGTGCTTCTAACCGCCAAGGCAACCAGTTCAGCAAACAACAATGCCAGTATATTTCTATGTAGTGTTCTTTCAAACGTGCCAATGCAGTAAATGGAACTGTACATAAACACATGTAACACAGCAGAGCGATGACGTAAACATTCCAGCGTTGGCATGGTTATGTGACTGCATTGGAATAGACAGACGCTCCACAGACGGCGTGAAGCAGTACTAGACATCGGCCTTATTACAAACAACAGAATAAACGTATTTCTAGCCCGTCATGAGAGGCAAACGTTTTGATTTCTGGATGTGCTGTCCAGTACTGCTTCACCAGTGATGAGAACAGTATATTCAAGGTGCTAAAACTGAACCATGATATTTTGAAATGTATAGATTTGTTCTTGTAAAGCCTTACCTTGTACTGATCGACGTATCAGACTGTTCATCCAAAACCATTACAGAACAGTAATGTCTTGTATATAATGTACAGTAGAAGTATGTTTCTGTTATGTACAGATGGAAAATGTTTTGTTTTTGTGATTCGATGGGAACTGCTTGATGAATATGATATAGATATTACAGTGTTGCTTATGTATAGAATGTTTTTCGGGTAACCCTGTAATGCTACATTAGCAGTTAGATAGACAAATGGTTTGATTTATTTTTCTTTTGAATTCCCCTTGGCACAGAAATATTAGAGGATGAGGTATTTATTCTGGTTAAAAACTGTTTTTCATTTTTATTGAAATGGTTGTATTTGACCTTTTCGTTGTGAATTTGAAAGTGTTTCATGTATTACTAAAATGGTATACAATGTGTAAATAAGTGACTTTATGTTCAAGCATGATTGTGAAGAGAACAGGTTCAGTGCTCAAATGGACAACAACGGTCAATGAATACAAATTCAACAATCAAAATGCAGTTCATCATTTCCAGACTATGCAATTTCCCCAAATATCTTAAGTTTGATTTGATTTTGTGTTTACTTCTCTGTGGCTCTTTTTAGTCAAGGCACGAAAAAAGGTGATTTTAAAGGTTTTATATCTTTTAAGATTAGAGGTTTTCTGGTTTATGTTCTTTATTTTGTTTAAACATTAAGAAAATATGTTGGACAATTATGCCAAGTGCATTTGAGTCATTTCTTTTTAAGGGTTTATGAGCACGACCGGTGGAAAAGTGACAGTTTATAAGAACACACAAACTCAAACACAAGTTTTATTAGATTAGTCAATCTTTATATTTTCATGCAGACTAACATATATTGTTTTCCTTATTACCCAAGTCGTATTCTTTACATTGAAACTATTCAACGTAAATGCAAGCCAGGCTGTTATGTATATTTTCAGTTTGAACATTAATCCAGATATGAAACTCTTCCTGTAGAGTTATAAATATCCCAACGGCAAACCAAAGTCGTTTCAGAAATACAGATGATAAATATTACCTTTGTCGTAATATTAATTCTGATCACGTCAAACACACGAGCGTATTCTTTGGTATCCAAACAGTACAAATATGAAGTTGCTTTGAGAAGGAATTATTTTTATCCCACATATGATTTATTCACATAAAATAGAAATTTGTTATACTATATAATATAAATACTATATATATATATGGAACATATATATGCTGAAAAGCACAGTGCAATATATTTGACCAATACTGATAGTCTAAAGGAACATTTCTTATTTTTATGTTTGGAATATTTCGTTTATGATAAACTTTTTTATGTTTACTCATGTCTCAAAGGTAGTGTTGAGTGTATAATTGATTTTTTGTTTGTCATTAAACAGATAGAATTGAATGAGAATTGTTTGATGGGACAAACAGAACCGCACAATAATGACAGATTCCTGAGGTTAGTTTTGGAAATATAAATCTAGTTCATTCCCACATAAATTAATGTTGCAATTCCTGGATTGTGTTGAAAGTCCTCTTGATGATTATTCAATTACAGGCCTATATTTATTTGTTTTTTAAATGGTTGATTGTCCTCGACAGACAAGAGCGTGATATACTGTAGTGCATGAACATTGCAATTTCATGTTAAATGATTTTGGGATTTGCATAAAGAATAAGTTGTATCTGTAAAATCGAAATAACGTCAAGCAGAACTACAGGTTATGTTTGGATATTAAATATAAAGTGTTGTAGCTCTCAAATGGTTATTCAGGTTCTTTGGTGAGACGTGGATTGTCGTTTTTTACATTGTCACGGAGTAAAATCTCAACAGACATCATAATGTAATATAGAAGATGTTTATGTCATGCATCACGTGTAACTCGCACGATGTAGTCGTCCCAAGCAGGAGTCTGAATTGTCTGAGGTCAAAGTGTGTGTTGTGTAAAACACATCTCTGTTGTATGTATTAATGAATCCTAGATTGTTCTATATGCATCCTTGTGGAATGTGAAATTGAATGTTTTGTGTGTTTATGTATCAATCTCTACTGAAAGTGAAGCACAAACCGGTTGGTTAAACATGCAGGGAATTGGTTTTATTTGACTTTTAAATGCTTTTGGATCAATAAATTGATTAAAGGAATAGTTCACCCAATAAATACATGTGCTGACAGTTTACTCCCCCACTCAGGCCATCCAAGATATAGATGAGTTTGTTTCTTCATCAGATCTGGAGAAATGTAGCATTACATCACTTTGCTCACCAATGGATCCTCTGCAGTGAATGGGTGCCGTCAGAATGAGAGTCCAAACAGCTGATAAAAACATCACAATAATCCACAACAGTCCAGTCCATCAGTTAATGTCTTGTGAAGAGAAAAGCTGTGTTTGCAAGAAACAAATATATCATTAAGATGTTTAAATATTAAACCATTGTTTCTGGCTAAAATATGAGTCCATAATCCATAATAACACCCCCTCCAGTTAAAAAGCCATTGTCCTGTTCTTTCTCACATCAAAATCCACCCACATATTTGTTTAGAGCTGCTGTGGACTGTTTTCACTTATAAACGGTTCTTAATTTCTCTTCTGATTCAGACAGGACGAGAATACAGTATTGCAGATAGAGGACTTGTATTTTAGCCCAAAGCAACAGTTTGAAGTCAATGATGGAATTGTTTCTTACAAACACACAGTTTTTCACTTTAGATGTTAACTGATGGACTGGAGTGGTGTGGATTATTGTGATGTTTTTATCAGCTGTTCTGACTCTCATTCTGACGGCACCCATTCACTGCAGAGCATCCATTGCGGAGCAAGTGATGCAGTGCTACATTTCTCCAAATCTGCTCCCATGAAGAAACAAACTATGTTTTTGATGACCTGGGCTAAGTACGTTTTTAGCAAATCTTCATTTTTGGATGAACTATTCATTTAAGTAAAGTATGTTGAGAGAAATCACTGTTAAACTGTTTGGAGGATGTGTGGCATGCTGTTAATAACCACGTACATTGATTTAATCTCATCTCTCAGTTAGTACAGTTTAAAAGCAGAGATGTGCAACATGTATTTTTATTAATCCTCATAATGAATGTAGTTGTTACTGGGTAAACATGGTCAGCAGATGAAATGTTAATTATAACTTTGCTCAGACAGTTAGTAAGCGATTTCCAAACAGTGTGTGTAATTAGTTTATTCCAGTGCAATGCCTCATCTCAGAGACGTCCACTGTAAACCACCAGCTAACACAAATATCTTCTACCAATATTTTGCTAATGTTTCCATTAGGTTATAAAAACATTATTTCTGAATGTTCTCTGAGCGTTCAAAATGTACAGTTTTGTAAATGTTTAAAAATGTGAACATTAAAGAAGAACGTTCTATTTGATCATTTTACAAAGATTATGGAAATGTATCTTTTAAATGTTCTCTACATCATTATAAAATATCCAGCTCTAATGTATCAGGAAACCCTTCCATAAATCATTTTTGTGCTAAGGTCTTGAGAACATTATTCATTTGAATGGTACACGTTCTCTGTTATCTGGATACTTGTTTGCTGAGAGATCAAATCATTTTCTGATGCTGTCTGTAGATCTTGTTTTGATCGTGCGTGGACATTTAATGTTTGTGGGTTTTGTTCTTAGTTTCCAGTTTGTTCATATATTTCTCACCACTGGAATTATAAATGCATACTAAGGACAAAACCATTTATCGCTTTTGTGAGACCAAATATACCTTGCAACAGATCTTTCTTAATTTCTTAATTAGCGTTTATTAACAGAGCTGTGCAGAGGACATGTGATTTCTCAGTGAGGGGTGATTGTATTTACACACTAATGTGTTTTAAGGATATTCTCTTGAAAGATAGTTTAGCTATTAGTTGTCTGGTCAGGGTTTATATTCTAAACATGTGTTTGAAAAGTTTGGTAGTTTATGTTTTTAGACAAAAGGCAGTTTTTTATTGATTATAGTTTATTTTTGATTGGGTCAGTGGATCGTATTAATGTTATTGCGTTTATCCTAATGTTGAAATGCATTCAAGAATAGGTTTATTTGTAACTTTGTGTGGCGTGTTGTCTCTAAACATGTAAGGAATCTGAAAATGCATATTGTTCTTTAGATATCTGTTTCGATTTGGCTGTGTCTTTGATATGAAAAATCGTCTGTGTTTCAGTAGCTTTTATGATTTTATATATATATATATATAAAGAGAAGCCCAAAAAAAGGATATTAGAAAAACTCAACTTGTGTAATTTTGCATGGGTGTGCCATGTTTGATGATTTAACGGCATAAACAGTATTCTGAAGATTCAGGTATACATGTTTTTATTATTTTAGTGATTTCTGTTCTTATCATGGCAGATGTGAAGGGTTTTCTGTGGTCTCGTCTCATAAAATGAAAGTATCTGATTTCATGAGGCTGCTCTTCAATAATCACCAGCAAAGAAACAACGTCATTTCTTTGTTCATTTACTGTTTTTAATTTGACGCAGGTCTTATGATTCTGAACTAGAAACAGTTTTTGTTTTGTTTTGCTATATTGCTACATCTCAGTCTTAAGCTCAAACTGTATTTTGATGGACAAACATCAGCCGGCCGCGGGGCAGATCAGGGTTAATAGCAGCATAGATCATGTATTTTGTAACTCGCATTAAGATATATAGTACAAATAGAGTTGTCTCCAAGGGCAAGTGTGAGACATACAGTTAGTTTATTCATTTATACACCGTGTTTAGGGAATGTGCCAGATTTTCAAGCTTCTTTGTTTCATTTTAGATACAATTATGAGTGCAAATATCCTTGTCTGTTCTCTTGTTTGATTTTTATGCAACATCTAGTTTTGTTATGAAAATGATACAAAGCTTATATGTATTGTACAGATGAACAAGATACAAATGGACAAATGCTTAAATTTTGTATCTTTGTCATTTTAATACAATAAAATGTGACTGAAATGAAACGCTTGTAAGCAGTTCATTTCTTCATCTTCCTGAGAAATGAAGTTTATTACCTGATCAGTATGAAATCTCGGCTGAAATAGATATTAGCCATGCAGACTAGAGAAAGCATCATTCAACGGCTGTTTAGTCAGTTACATCAGTTGCATGATCACCAAATGTATTATAGACTAAAAACTGCAATATCACCTTATTTTGACGGCAGAAGCAAGCCATTTTCTGTGGATGTGTGAGACTTCTGATTCATTAGCCTTAAATAACTAAGAATAACACAGTAGTCTATAGTGCACGGTACAACTATTAGCTACAAACCAATGTATTTATAATTCATTAGTTAAAATAATATGGTAAGGAATAGCGGGTTGCAATATCAAGCAGAACAACGAGTTGTTTTGTACCGCTAAAAATAAGCGGATGAAACCGGAAGTCTCACACATTCACGTTTCAAAATGACTTACTTTAAAAATCCCATCGATGTTAAAAGTGAGGTGGAAAAGAGTGAAAGTGCTCAATAGTGCTGATAAAATACGAAAAGCTTGTTCACACAAATTCATTATGCTATTGCTCTTAATATGAAACATGTTTAGATGATTTTGTGCATTAAATAAATTGTTCAAAATGCAAAATTACCTTTGGAAGTTGTTTATCAAGGCCTCTAGATGGAGCTGTAGCTGCTTTATGAGACCTATTTCTGGCCTATGCAAGATTTGTAAAATGCCATCGTTATTAAACAAAATAATCTTTAACATAGGCATTTTTACAAACGTGCAGGTTTTTCATTAATGACAGCTGTAAACACAGTTTTGACAGTTAGTCAGTAAAACCAAAGCACTATAGACATCTGTCTGAAGTTAGTCTGAACAGGTTTGTGATGGCCATTTCCTCTTTCTGTCACAAACTGAATAACACACGGGCATATAGAGAGAAAATATAGTGTACAGACCTGCACAGAAGCTTAAAGGGCTCATGTAAAATATGTTTAGATTGTTTTTCCCTGGATATGCACAAAAGGCCTTTATTTATTATTTCCTATTATTGTATTAAATTGCACCAAAAACTGTTTTAGTTTAATTTTTCTGTCCACAAGTCTTTAGTGTAAACACCATGTTTGCATGCGAGTGTCTGCACATTCATTTTCACAATGTGCTGATTTGCTTTAATCTAAAAGTGTATTCTCCTGACATGAGCCCTTTAACTATACTGTTCAGTGCTTGTTTAGTCGGCCTATGCATGTCAAATACTGTAGTAAACATCATTTTCAACACAATACTTAGTGCAGGAAGGTTCGGTTGAGTCTGAATCACACAGTACATTCATCAGTTGCAGCAGGCAGATCTTTTGGTCACAGGTGGCTCTGTTTTAATGGTGGCACCGACCGTTAACCCGCTCCAGTCATCTCGGGTGGGTATTTTACCTTGCTGGAAGAAGGTGTATATGCCTCTGGTCAAGGTCTCAAACGCCTCGCTGACGTTCATGTTCTCTTTTGTAGACACCTCGAGGTAAGCCAGCATGTTGAGTTTTTTAGCCAGAGCTTCTCCTTCACTCTTCCTGACCTGTCGGCCCACGGCCAGATCACATTTGTGACCCACGAGCACGAAGAACATCGGGTTGGGTTTCACATAGTCCAGGACTTCCTGATGCCAGCAGGCCACGCGGTCAAACGTCTGTCGCTGAGACACGTCAAACATCAGGACGCAGCCCACAGAGTTCCTCATGTAAGACTTGCATATGGACCTGCAGGGAAAAGAAACTTAACTGCACTGAGTATTTTAGGGTGTTCAAAAATTATAGATTTTTATTTCTGCATTGAAACAAGTCTTGACAATAGCAAAGTACTGAATATGTTCCCAGTTATTAGCAGGTAGAATATATATATATATATATATATATATTGATAATTTAATGCAGGTTGACACTGCTCTTTATTGACACTGGTTTATGAAGAACACCTCATTTTTTAAATATGATAATTGTAAGTATGAAATATGGTCGAAGTAAACAGCCACAACATACTTTTAAGGCTTTTATGTTTTTTCTTTTAATTTTCCTTTTATGGCAAAATTTAAAAACAGAAATTAATCATTTAAAATATTGATGATGTTTATAAATAGGACAACATGTTACAAAAATCTTAATTCCTAAAATGATACTTTAGCAAGAGCTGTAAAGATCTGCATTTGGCAACAGAAGGTTGCCTATAATTACTATTTTATTTATTATTAAAATTAAAAACAAAAATATTTATATTATTATTAAAATAGTGAAATATATATTTTAAAATAGTCAAAATCATGATATAATATTTAAAATATTCAAATAAAATTTAACACAAAATCATCAGACCAATTTTGGCCAATAGAAAAGTTAGTGACAACTTGCCCCGACCTGCCATTAATGATAAATACTCTTCTCCAGAGAGAAGTTCAACCTTTGATTTCAAATCTGCCTTTATTATATTATAACAACTCTTATCTGTGTGTTTTATTGTGTACCGTAAAACACTGAGAATTGAGATTTGAGGATAAAATTCATAAAACTCATCCTAATTTAAGACAGTTGTGAATTTTAAACACTGGCCCTGGCCTCCTTATAATTCACGTGGAGTCTGTTTCCCACGTCTATAATTTATAATCAGCAGGTTAACATGTCTCAAAAAGAAAGAAATGACAACACAATAACATCAATAAGCATAGAGCCAGCTCGTGTGTGTTAGGTTTACTCACCTAAATCTCTCCTGTCCTGCCGTGTCCCACAGAAGCAGTTTGATCACAACATCAGGGTCAAAGGTCACGTTATGCACCATGAAATCGATTCCCAGTGGAGACTGACGGGATTCATCAAACGTCCCTTCAGTGAAGCGATGCAGAAGAGACGATTTCCCTACGGACGAGTCTCCGAGAATGACGATCCCGAATCTGAGGTTCCACGGCACCTGCATCGCGAGCGGCTTGAGTCAGTGTCTCAAAACTCACAGCAAGTCTTTACTGTAGGCCTTACCCTCAGGTGACTGAACAAACCGGTTAACAAGGACACAGAGGAAGAGGTGTGTGGAGTAATGATGCATACACACCTATTTCAGAACAATAGCGGCCTGTGAAAACGCGCATTGTAAACAACAGAAATCCTTTACGGTTACACAATGTGAGATGACGTGATATGAAATATGATACAGTATGCAACACTATTGTCAAAGCATTTACTGCTGCAGGATATCTTCAATTAGTTTAAATCTGATTAGTGTTTGATCACAACACTAACATTAAACATGAACAGTAATAGTGATGCTCAGCTTAGTATTATAATGAATGAAGTATAATATGTGTGGCTGTTCCTGACCCTCTGTGAACTTTCCCCTCAGGCTCTGAAGAAAACTGTTCGTCTTTGGGAGAACCGGTTTCAACTGTTGGCAGTATTATGATCAAAATAGTTATGGTGATTTTGCTCTGATAAAATATGACAACAGATAAGTTAGAAAGGTTTTAGTTATGCTAATACTTAGTGGCAATTACAGAAGGTTAAAAACTACAATATAACATCATATATACCCCAAAATGCGATTTGTACTTAATAGTAGTTCACCCCCCAAAAATATGAAAATTTTGGTATAATATAATGCAGCAGGTGTTTGATGTCACATTCAAAAAATAAGATAAAATTGTAAAAGGAAGTCAAATTTATTTTCATATATATGTGTGTGTGTGTGTGTGTGTGTGATTCCATGTTGAAAAGTAAATCAAATTAAATTAAATAATAAAGTAAAATGTAAATATTTTTCACAATTTTTGTATTTATTGTTTGTTGTTGTTCAAGTTCAGTTGTATGAAACAAATATTCAGCTTTAATGAGATAAAAGATGATAAGAGGCCTATAAGGTAAAGATTCAGATAATACAACTACAATTAAAGAAATAAACGACAAAGCTGTTTTGAACAATTAAAATTGTACCCCCATTCTAGAAGTATGTCATATCAAACACATATTACACTGTAAGATGATTGTTAAGATGAACTCAGCTCTTATGTTGACTCTAAGGCAATGAAAGCACAATCTTTGAAAATACCTTTATGCTATAATATTTGATCATCTATAAGAGCACTCAGTCATTAATGTAAGATCAAACTGAGTGCCGTGTTAGCACAGAGAGAACCGGCGAGAGTTGATGTTCATCTTGGTGACCCCGATGACCTTGAGTGGCTCTGAGAGACCCAATCCAGGAGACATGGGGACGTCACACAGGTCAGACATATCGTCCCGCTCCTCCAGCTCCAGCGTGGCGTCGTTCAGCATCTCGCGGTGTCGGTTACACGTCTGCACGATTCTCAGGCTGTTGAGATCACTGCGCAGACGCATCAGCTGACGCGCGAGCTGCTGGTCCTGCAAACGCATCTCTGCCTGCGACAGAAGAGGAAAAACACAGGTAAAACCTTCAAACCAGAAGCTGCTTGAACTAGTGGTGTAGATTTGATTTAGACCTGTGGATTGTTTCAAATGATTCATAAATAAGTGTTCTTTCGGTGGCCATTTGCATTGTTACACCAGTAGGTGGTGCTGTCAAATGTCTATGAAGCAGTGATTCCTTCTCTGAACTGATTTATAAAAATGTCATTTTATAAAAATGCTGATCCAAATAAATATATAATAAAAATCATGTTTAACAAATTCAGATTCAGTAAACAAATGGTGTCACAATGTAAATGACCACTGAAATAATAAATCTGGGGGATAACATTTATAGAAATTGATAATTTATTTAATTCAATTTGCTTTTCACCTTTGTTTCTTTATTAATAAATTAAAACATAAATAAATCTGATTTGTTGTCATTGTGGGTAAATGCATATTAAATATATAGATTTAAAAAATGAAAAATATAAAAATATTTATAAGATCATTTATACATTTTAAGTATTATATATAGTTATAATTTTGATGTATTTTTATTTATGTTATATGTTGTTTACTATACATTTTACCCACAAATTAGTATTTTATACATCTATTTTATAACATTTAAACCAAAATGTAAATATAAAACAAATATTTGTTGTATTTTAATATTTTTGGTTATGTATTGTTTGCTATGCATTTTACCCACAAAGGTTCAAGGGTTCAAGGTTTGTTTATTCGTCACGCATACTAAATTATGCAGGTATAATCAGAAGTGAAAGGTAAATCAAGTCAGGTCTGCTCAGTGGACAGTGCAAAAAATAAAGTTAAATAAAAGTAACACAACACAAGAGCATATATATAAATAGAAGTAAAAACTTTCAAGAGAAATAAAGAGTAAAATGTGCAATAGAATAAAAAAGTGCAAAACAAATAAGATGTGCAAAAACAGTATACTGGGACTTAATAAATAGTAATATGAACAGGGAATGACACCAAAGCAGATTTATTTCTTTATTAATTTATTAGAAACAAGAAAACAACTCACCAGCTCTTTCCTGAGCCACTCGAGCGCTTGGTCTATACTTCCAAACCCCAGCGTGTTTCCGAACGCCTGCCTCCCTTCACGGACCACACTAACGGCCAGCGGCGGCGGAGGGCCTGGCGCTCTCAGTTTCTCTGTGTCACTCTGGGCGAGCATCGCCTCCAGCTGCGCTCTCCAGTCCAGGTAACACGGCTTTCTGGTCTCCAGCTTCAGCTTCTCAGTCAAAGTCTTCAGACTGGAGAGGTGGTCGACCTGCGGCGCGCCAAGGCTTTCTGGGGTCTGAGATGCATGGGACATTTCCACTGGCTCTTCACAGCGTTGCTTGCAGGGAAACTAAAACGTGCTCCGTGGGATAAGTTGGCAGACCAACATCACTGGATATAGTTTAAGTAACCTGGATCCACGGATATCTTTTGCTTTAGAGAACTTTTATATCACACACATTAGTTATGAGTCATTACTGAAGATGCAGTTTTCCATTTCTTTGCTCTCAGTGTCGTTGAACTTCTTTTGCAGTTTCTCCAAACGGGACTTGCAGACAGTGTTTCACTTCTGAGACACAAATAACATCAAACCATGCAACAAGTCAATATTGTATGTTTCGATGTGCTAAGCAGTCTTATAATATCAAATGTACAAATCGTGTTGTAAAGAAACATAGCCTACCTGTGCAGTTCTGTAATGATATCAACAGTAGAGCACTAACACTTGTTTTACTAGTTAGTCTTCTTTAATAATAATTACTTCCTTATAACTTTGTTCTTGACTCATCGTTGACTCTTCTGAAATGACAAGCACTAATACTTGTGAATAATATATCAGAGAAAACAAACGCACACCAAGAAAATGGGTCAAAACTTATGAACAAATGAAGAGCGTATTTGCAAAAACAGATAACTCTGTTTTTTATTTTAAAAAATCATGTTTTTTATTATGTCATCTTGATTGTATTGTGTTTTGTGTTAGTTAGCTGTATTTTTTACTTACTCAAAATAACCCGACTGCAGTTTGATTGAGATTAATTGGAATGCATAATAAAAAAACATGATTTTTGAAAGTGATCTGTTTTTGCTAATGTACTCTTCAAATATGCAAAGTGTTGTGGTTGCTCTGGACACAGTGCCATTTTACGATCATCGGTGTTTTGTTATTTTTATTAGTTTTTTGTCATTTTATTTATTTTTACAATATGTCTAGACTTCTTAGGTTTTAGTTTTTTTGATTAAGTTATATTAATACTTCAACTTAAACCAAATGAAAATGAGATGTGTGTGTGTGTGTGTGTGTGTGTGTGTGTGTGTGTGTGTTGTTTAGTTTATACAAATAAAAAATCATAATCATTCTTTTTGCTTTTCACCTTTGTTTCTGTGTAAATAAATAATAAATAAATCTTCTTTATGTTCTATTTTCAAATGTTAGTAATTTACACGGACCAATTTTGTTGTGTGTTTTGTCATTTTTATTATTAAAAAAATAACTTTATAGTTTTATTTTCAGTTTATAGTTAAGTACTTCAACTTAAACTAATGAAAATGAGAAGTGTTGCCTTGGCAGTCAGCTGAAATAAAAGAAGTTATTTGGTTTAATGTTTACTTTATTTCAAGTAACGGATGAGTTGACGTGTCCATATATAATGCATGAGTGAACAGAAGCTTTTGTATTAATGGATGAACAGATGCATTGTAAACTGAACACAGTATTTATTGTGGTCACGATTTGTCTGTTTTTTACACAGCATCATATAATCAATTCATTACAGTCAGGAGATCCCAAATACCTCTATCATGAAAGTATCACTTAAGGACCAATTTCCAAATGTTCCAAATTCTGACAGAATTCTAATAACATTCTTTTAGGGATTTTGACAAGCAGCACGGTTACAGAGTCATATATAGAAGCAGAATGTGTACATGTGATGTTGGTGACAGTCTGCTGGACTCATATGACTGTGGTGGAGGTTGAGCAGTGAACTAGGACACGGCAGCGGCCTGCTAAACTGGGAACCCCTTGAGTCCAGCGCGTCTCTGAGTGATTCTAGTTCTCATCAACCATACAAACTCTTAATGTGACCAGCAAGCTTTTATCATGTTATCATATCTTATCATAGCATCACATTATACAAGTTCTGTACAGGTCCTTAAAGGAACAGTTTACCTAAAACTAAACTACTACTCACCCTCAGTCCATGCAAGATGAGTTTGTTTCTTTATCATTAGGGTTAGGGTTAGGGTTCTCCAGATTTGGAGAAATGTAGCATTCCTTCACTTGCTCAGCAATGGATCCTCTGCAGTGAATGGGTGCCGTCAGAATGAGAGTCCAAACAGCTGATAAAAACATCACAATAGTAATATGTTACATTTATTTAGCACTTTTCTGGGTACTCAAAGTGCTTTACATAGAAGGGGGGGGGGGGGTATCTCCTCATCCACCACCAGTGTGCAGCATCCACCTGGATGATGCGACGGCAGCCATATTGCACCAGAACACCCCCCACACACCAGCTTACAGGTGAAGAGGAGACCGAGTGATGAAGCCAGTCAGTGTATGGGGATGATTAAGGAATGCAATCATCTACAAGTAATCCACACCACTCCAGTCCATCAGTTAACATCTTGAGAAGCTGTGTGTTTGTAAGAAGCAAATCCATCATTAATATATTTCTGGCCAAAATACGTGTTCATAATCCATAATAATGCTTCAATCATAGTGAACAAGTTTTAAACAGTTTTCACTAGTACTGTGAATAGTGCTTGATCTGTGCAGATTTCTCTCCTGATTCAGAAGAGATTACTTTTTCATTAGAGAAAGCGATATTATGGACTCATACGAGCTGAAAGCAAACGTTCAAAGTAAAAAGTCTTAATGATGCATTTGTTTCTTACAAATGCACAGCTTTTAATTTCACAAGACGTCATTTTCAGGTGAACTGTTTCTTTAAAAGGGGAATCCTCTAGTGACAGACTTTCCTCAAGACTGTGTGAGTTTTGTGGAGAAATCTCATTATATTAGAAAAATGCTTGGAGGAACCAACTACAGAAAAAGTTGGCTAACCAAACAGAGAGTCACTGTGGAAAATGTAATGGATGAAATGGATACAAAAAGTTTCCCGCTGCTCAGTATGTTTGCAATGTTCTGATTCATGGAAAAGTCAGCATTACACAGCAACAGGACGCTGTCCCTCAAAAGCATGAATATAATGAGAACATGCGGAGTGTGTTGACCTTTATCATGAAATCTAAACGCAGAAGAGGGAATCATAAACTGTCAAGAGCATTTCTAGTTCACAATTCATCCCAGAACAAAAAGAATGTCATTCAAATATTGAAAAGTGTGTACTTATAAATATCATGATATGTATTTAATATATATAATACAACTTTTAATATTTAAAATACAAAAAAATATATTAAAAAATAAATGTAAAAATAATTGTATTAATATTATTTATTTATTTATTATTTACGATTGATATGATTTATTATTTATATTATTATTTAATGAAACTAATATTTATCATTAAAAGCATGCATCAATACAGAGTCGTGTCATCTCTGACTGTGGCTCCTTGACCCGAAGTGGAGAGAATAACTAACCTGCAACTGACCTGTTCGTGTAGTTTATTAATGTTAAGCACATTTCATGAAAGATTATTTAGGTCTAACAACAGCTTAAATTAATACACAGATCTCGTGTTTTCTTAGACGGTGAAAAGCTCGAAATCAGCCGTGACGTTATTTCTAGAAATACCATATCACAGAGAAAATATTACAGACGACACGCTGAGAAAACAGACCAAACTACATTTCAATGACAGCGCTCGCGTGATCCCTCTATGCTACTGTTATAGAGATATGAGGAATACAAATGTTTGAATAACAACCTACCTTCACCAAACCGCATTAAACACGGATCTGCTGCGAATGAACGCGTCCGTGCCGCGTCGCGTAATGGAGGTCGTTCATTGGTCGATTGTGAGCTGATGAAGACGCGTCGCGCGCGCTCCTTATAATACGAGCGCTCTGATTGGTCGACATCGGGATTCCGTCGCTTGCAATGTAAGCGTCGCGTCACACAGGAGCGTTTTATGAACTTTCCGCGTCAAACGCATCAAGAAGCGTTTAAATGCATATTTTATATTATTAGCGAGTGCGTATTTGTGAAAACTAAAGTATCAGAAACGTGTAGAAAAATCTGCATCCTTCCGTAGCGGGGCTAGTTGTCACATTTGTCACTCAGATGCTAGATTTATTTGTTTATTTATTTTTGTATGTAAAATGTTGTATATACACGAACCTTTAAGATGAAGGTTTATCAAACAGCTATTAAAAATATGATATTGTAATGTCGGAAGAGAAAAATGAATATAAATTATTCTAATTTAAGATCGGATGTATTATTTTCACATTGGTTGTGCTTAATTCAAACAAATGTCGTATATACAATAATAATAATAATAATAATAATGTTTACTGTAGATCAGTGGTTATGAAAAGCGAAGAGCACCTGCAGTGGGACGTCCCTTGCTTCTATTGGCTGCTGGATCTGTCAATCATGCTATGACGTCATGCGGGTATTGTGTTTGAGGAAGCGCGAGAAACTGCATCAAACCCAGAAGATATTTGACTTTATAAATCATATCGATACTACCGAAGAGTTTAATGTGACTGCAGCTAAAATATATGATATACAACGTCCCGAGCAAAAAGGTATGGTAACATTTTTTTTTCGGCTATTTGAGTTCCTTAATAGCTAAGTTTGGCCAACCGTCATTGATAATTTATATCATAATTAATGCATCATCAGTAATAATGTGATCAGAGCCGTATTCAGTTCAAGTTTTTACTGTCAAGTTTTTCTTTTAAGTTGCGGTTTTCGTAGTTTGTTGAAACCATTGAAACGGCCGGTTGACGTTATATAGACAGTCCTCGCATTATAAGTGAGTTATGATCAGGCCTGTATTGATTATTGATCAGATCCAGTAAATGTGAGCAGGACTCTATGTTTTGCACCTGCTCTCTATCAGAATGGGTTTAGAACCACGTTTTGTTCTTAGGCGCTTCCTGTATCATTTCCTTGTTACACAAACACATAATTTACACAAAAGTTATGTTTATTATAAATATCGATCTTAATAATGAAATGTCTTTTCTCTAAGTTAAAGTTATGGACAGTGGACATGTATTAGGACTGTCCAGTGTTGACAAACAGGTGAAGTTCCTGGTCATGGGTTCAGACAGAGCTGCAATAAGTATAAATATAGAAGTGTGATTCAAGAAGAGTTGATTTATTATAGACAAAGTCTCTTTGTCTTTGTTATTGATCATGTGACGGGTTAATCATACTTAGACGTTAACAGCAGTATGCTAGCAGTCAACTTTAAAGGTATAGTTATTTTTTACTAAATATTTAGTACATTTTTCATTATTAAAAGGGCTCAACTAGTGATTATTTTAATAATCGATTCATCAGTGAATCAGATAAAACATTCATTTTAATCCATCATTTACAGTACTATCCTTTATGTACGATGAAACATTATTTACAGTTATCCTGATTATCAATTATTATATATTTAATCTTTCTTTGTATTAGTCTTACCCTAAGTCTCTCCCTAACATTAGTTCAACCCTATGACTGTAGTTAAAATATTCATAATTGTCTTAAAATAATAAGAAAACTATTAATGAAAACAGTTTTTGTGGAAAACAGTATGTACAAGTGTTGCATGTATAACATATATTATAGTTTTGAAAACTAGCTAAATAAAGTAATAATACATTAAAGTTTTTATCATTTTTATTAGTTTAAAAAATGTGTCTGTCTACATAGTTTTTATTAGTTTATTTGGTTTTAGATATTTTCAACTTAAAATAAATGAAAATGAGAAATGTTGCCTTGCCACTTGCCAGCTATCTGAAAGTTAAAGAATAGTCATTTTGTTGTGTTTTTTCATGTTTATTCATATTTTTATGTCTTTTTGTCAACTGGTTGAAATGAAGTCATTTTTAATGACGTTTAAGTTGTACATGCGGTCAGTAAAGTTCAGGGTGGGTTAGTAATGGTTTTTCACAAGTTCAGTAGTGTTGTAGTCTGCTGAAAAGAGTGTGTGTTATTGAGGAAATTGTTGACTTGTGGATGAAAATTGATTTCATTATGGGACATGTCTGTCTTTTGTGTTCTGACAGTGAAGAAAGTGACTGGCCCAGGATGCAGGTCAGCGGTTATCTGTGCGCTCTCATCGCCTGTAGTGGATTAACCCTGTCCCTGGAGTCTGGAAACACCGCGCCGCCGCTCCTCCTGGTGTCGTTTGATGGCTTTCGTGCAGACTACCTAAAGAAATACTCATTTCCCAATCTGGAGAAGTTCTTCTCCGAGGGCGTGCTTGTCCACGAGCTGACCAATGTGTTCACGACGAAAACCTTTCCCAATCATTACAGTCTCGTCACAGGGCTGTACGCGGAGAGCCACGGGATACTGGCCAGTATTATGTACGACCCGGTGTCCAAAAAGACATTCTCCATTCAGAATGACAGTGACCCTTTCTGGTGGAACGAAGCCACTCCGATTTGGGTGTCCGTGGAAGAGTCTGGCTATAAGGCAGCGGCTGCTATGTGGCCAGGAACGGATGTCAATATTCAAAACCATTCATTAAAATACCAATTCGAATACGACCCCAAGGTGACGTTCCAAGAAAGGCTGGGAAACCTCACACATTGGATGACCACGGACAAATCTGTGAAGTTTGCCGCTCTGTATTGGGAAGAGCCCGACCGGAGCGGACACCTATACGGCCCGGACAACACCACTGAGATGACCAGGGTTTTAAAGGAAGTGGACGGTCATATAGGCTTCCTGATGGAGCAGCTCAACAAAACGGGATTATGGGGGGAAATTAACGTCATCATCACTAGTGATCACGGCATGGCCCAGTGTTCTCAAGAGCGTCTCATTACACTGGATGACTGCATCAGTCCGAGCAGCTATAAGGTGGTGGATCTCACTCCTGTGGCTGCTATAATCCCACTGGAAGGTCATTATTTATACTCTATTTCATTCATTTTTAAATTAAAAAGTTTGTTTTCCACAGTGAATTAGTTTTTGTCCTCCAATCAAAATTGCTATTTATGTTTTTTAAAGAGATTAGGGTGACCAATGGCCAGGATGTACATGACATTTTTTAAATAAAAAATGATATATATAAACACCAAAATAACACTGATGTCATATAAAATATATAACATTGAATATTACTTTACTTTACTATTTTACTTTACTTTTTAGTCATTTAGCAGACGCTTTTATCCAAAGCGACTTACAAATAAGAAAAAGTAACTACAACTATAAGTTAATAATGGAGAAATTAAATAAAATGACAAATGCATACACATTTCAAAACTAAATATTTAAATGAAAACATAAAATAAAGCTAAAAACTTAAATATAAAGCTTAAATATATTCACAATATTAAAACAACAAAAGGTATGAGTATAAAAATTATTCTAACATGACACTAAGTCAAACACCCAAATATATATATATATATGTTATTTCATTTCCATGTAGTATGTTGAAGTAACGTTACTAAAATAACTCAAATTTATTAAAACTAAAGAAAATAGCTATAAATACCTAATAAATTCATCTATCTAAAATTAAAATAAATAACAAATCAAATGCCAGTACTTTATCAGTAATCCTAAAAAAGAACACCAATGCTAACACACATGCTAACAAACAATAACTTACACATAGTAAGAATTGGTTATAAAAACTTAAACAGAAGTGAAACAAGCAGTAAGAAAGAGAAATAAAAAGCGATACTTCTATCCCTTCCCGGTGAAGTCGCACGGTAGAGTCGACGGTCTTTACACTATTCGGTCTTCTCACGAGGAGGTCTTTACACAACGGCTGCCGCGGTAAACTACGCTTTTATACCCATCTATCAAAATACTTCTCCAATTCAGCTGAACACACTTTCCTTTATCACAATAAATGGCCAAGCAAGCGCCGACACTGAGAAGAGACGCGATACAGTACGAGACCAAACGCCATTATTAATATTAATTATATTATATTAATATATTGTTAAAATGTTAGTTTACGTTCAAGATTTTTTTGCTGTAAAATAAACACTAACCGAAATAAAATAAATGACAAACAAAAAACAATGGTATATTAGAAATACTAAAATAAAACCATTTAAATGAGATTTTATTTGACTTAATATTTACTAAGAAATGTACAAAAAATGTTGCATTCATGCATTATCCACAAAAGAGGCTGTAGATATTGGTGTACGGTGCTGGTTTATCACTAGTCATCTTAGCTCATTTTACTTTGTTTATATTCATTCCTTCCGAAGTCCACAGATTTGATCTGGGCCTGCTAATATGCATGTTTCCTCATAATGTTTTATTGAATTGAATTGACAGATAATTCAACCGTGTACAAAAACCTGTCCAGCTGTCACGAGCACATGAAGGCGTACCTGAAGGACAATGTTCCTGATAGGCTGCACTATAAAAACAATGCACGGATCCAGCCGATCGTTTTGGTGGCGGATGAGGGCTGGACGATTGTCAAAAATGGC
Organism: Gymnocypris eckloni scoliostomus; assembly: GCA_027564155.1. NCBI lineage: Eukaryota > Metazoa > Chordata > Actinopteri > Cypriniformes > Cyprinidae > Gymnocypris > Gymnocypris eckloni. Next base: position 25,402,770 of record CM050428.1, read on the forward strand.
AAACTCCCACGCAGTAAGTGTTCCTTGAAAGCAATTTTTGAGTTTGAATTTGCATTGAATTAATTCATTAATTGACTAATGGTATTTTACAAAATACATATCTTGGCAATTGTGATTTGTTTTTCATGAGTTTCTTGTCTTTCGCAGTGGGCGATCATGGCTATGACAATACACTACCCAGCATGCACCCCTTCCTGGCCGCTCACGGGCCTGCGTTCCGCAAAGGCTACGAGATGTCGAGCTTTAATAGTGTGGATCTCTACCCGCTCATGTGCCACCTCATGGGCGTCCCTCCGATGTCTAACAACGGCAGCTTCGCTCACGTGCGCTGTGCGCTAGTTAACGAGCAGTGCGGAGAGCTAGCGCTAGCGGTGGGCCTCGTGATGGGGGTTCTGATCATCCTGACCACCTTCACCTGTCTATTCAAGCTGATGAAGAACAGAGATGCCTCGTCTTCACGTCCGTTCGCCCGCTTGGAGTTAGAGGACGATGGTGACGACGAGCCGCTGCTTGAATGAAGCGTGTTAGTAGATGCAGGTACTGTGTTGATTCAAACACATGCAGGAGACGTTAAAGGAATAGTTTATTGACATGATGACTGCATTTTCCATTTCAGGTGAACTGTTCCTTTAAATGCTGAAATGGTGCAGAGATGGCAATCATACTGAAATTGAGCCGTTAAAGCCAGTAACATACACTGAAGGCACAATAATTAGTCATCTTTAGTACCAAACAACATGACAAAACATATCCTCAACATTATCAGCAGCTGTTGAGATAGAAATACATTAAAGACATTTAGATTTAAAATGTGTTCTTAAAGGGATAGTTCACCCAAAAGGAAAATTCAGTTTCAACTTCTTTCTTCTGTTGAGTACAAGATATTTGAAGAATGTGGGTAATCAAACATTTCCAGTCACCATTGACTTCCATAGTATGGAAAAAATACTTTGGAAGTCAATGGCCTGCAGCAACTGTGTGGCAACCAACATTCTTCAAAATATCTTCTTTTATGTTCAACAGAAGAGAGTAAGTCTTGGAACAACTTGAGGGCAACGACTGAGTAAATGAGCACAGAATTGGTATTTTTAGGTGAACTGTATGAGTTCCTTGGTATGGAATTTCTACTACAAAAAAAAGGTAACTGTGATTATTTATCTCACAATTATGATTTCTTCCCCCAGAATTGTGAGATAAACTCAGAATAGTGAGATAAACTCAGAATAGTGAGATCAACTCAGAATAGTGAGATCAACTCAGAATAGTGAGAGATAAACTCAGAATAGTGAGAGATAAACTCAGAATAGTGAGAGATAAACTCAGAATAGTGAGATAAACTCAGAATAGTGAGATAAACTCAGAATAGTGAGATAAACTCAGAATAGTGAGATAAACTCAGAATAGTGAGATAAACTCAGAATAGTGAGATAAACTCAGAATAGTGAGATAAACTCAGAATAGTGAGATAAACTCAGAATAGTGAGATAAACTCAGAATAGTGAGAGATAAACTCAGAATAGTGAGATAAACTCAGAATAGTGAGATAAACTCAGAATAGTGAGAGATAAACTCAGAATAGTGAGATAAACTCAGAATAGTGAGAGATAAACTCAGAATAGTGAGATAAACTCAGAATAGTGAGAGATAAACTCAGAATAGTGAGAGATAAACTCAGAATAGTGAGATAAACTCAGAATAGTGAGATCAACTCAGAATAGTGAGATAAACTCAGAATAGTGAGATCAACTCAGAATAGTGAGATAAACTTTAGAATAGTGAGATAAACTCAGAATAGTGAGATAAACTCAGAATAGTGAGATAAACTCAGAATAGTGAGATAAACTCAGAATAGTGAGATAAACTCAGAATAGTGAGATAAACTCAGAATAGTGAGATAAACTCAGAATAGTGAGATAAACTCAGAATAGTGAGATAAACTCAGAATAGTGAGATAAACTTTAGAATAGTGAGATAAACTCAGAATAGTGAGATAAACTCAGAATAGTGAGATCAACTCAGAATAGTGAGATCAACTCAGAATAGTGAGATAAACTCAGAATAGTGAGATAAACTCAGAATAGTGAGATAAACTCAGAATAGTGAGATAAACTCAGAATAGTGAGATAAACTCAGAATTGGAAAAATGTCAAGCATCTTGTTTGCCGTGGAATAAAAGAATAAAGGTATTTGCTAGATTTTATCTCACAATTCTAACTTTATATCTCGTAAATCTTATTTGTTTACCCAGAACTTCAAGGTGTAAACTAAGAATTGATATGAACTTGTACATTTAAAAAAAAATCTATATTGCAAGTTATGAACTCATATTTAAGAGGAAAAAGTCAAGCATGTTTTCACAGTGGAATAAAAATAAAGGTAATCGTGAATGTTTATCTTGTAATTCAGATTTTTCCCTCAATCCTGAAAGATATAAACTCAGAATTGAGATGTAAATTCATTTTGAGAAAAAAGTGAGAATAAGTTATAAACTTGTAATTGAAGGGACAATTCAAGCTTGTTTCTGTCATGAAATAAAAAAGGGTAATTGTGACTATTTATCTTGAGTTTATATCTTGCAATTACAAGTTTATGTCTTACAATTCTGACTTTTCTTTTCAGAATAGCGACAAAAAAAGCCTGAATTGTGAGATTTCGTGATGCAAATAAGTTTCATACCTTGCCTGGACAACAACGACATGAAAATAATATTTTGATTGTGTTAGATAATTTCCTGAATAATCTCACATGCACAAGCATGCTCTGTTCATGTTTAACAGATTTAAGAATGATTAAATCATGCTACTTCCAGTAATGCTTTTATCATTATCATATGCATATAAATCTAGCTTTATATCTACGCATACTGTATGTTAGCGGTCAGTCACGTTACTGAGGTACACATGCTTCATGCTCTTAAACGGCTGTGTTTCATCGAAAGTCGAAGTAGGTCTTAGAATGCATTGAAGACGATGTTTTCTACTTAGGTTTGCAATGCAGAACATAAGCAATAATAATTATTACTCGCTGGTTTTCATACTGAAGGTACTTGAAAATGCTCGTACTGATTTTGCATGTAGTGAAACTTTATTTATTAAGTCCCGTTCTCACCGGCGGGGAAATACACAACCAGTTAAATCTGAATATTTATTTCTTTTTCTAGAAGTTGCTTCGTCTCTTTGCAGAACAGGTGTATTTAGATCAAGTGCAACTAAAGGAATGCTAAATCTCACGTTTCTTCTGAGGAATATTTCTGCAGGTTTATGAGGGCTGTTTCTTGTATTGTAGAATGATTCTCAGAGATTGTTTTATGTGTAAATACATGTGTTTTTGCTTGTTGCACTGTAATCTGTAGCTTCAGATTTAGGGAAGGAAACATGTTGCTGCATTTAAAATGAGGACTTTTTATTCATGCTTTAAAATGTTTGTATAACAGGGATGTTATTTTTCTATTGAATGTGTTCTTTTGTTTTTAAATAGCATTGCTGATTTTATTGGGAAATAACAAAGGTGTTTTGGACTTGTAATGCTGGGTTCTGACTGTTGCAGTTCTCTCTCTTTGTCTTTTTATCCACGGCTTGTCATTTTCTAAATATTTCTTGCCATTTTGTCTGTACATTTAGCAGTGGTCAATATTATTTCACATCCATCTTTAGTTACTGAAACGTAGGAAGTCACCCTGGCTTGTGCAATATTTGGCTTTCAAATGTTTGTGGCAATATTTTCACAGCTTTTTGAATCTTCATGAAACTATGCAAAGCAAAAACTAAATGGAACCTTTTGTCACTCTGAAAAACAAATAAAATATATATTTCAGATATTTAAAGTGTTTCTTTTGTGGTAATGAAGTATAGATAGATGATGTCAAGCAGCCACTAGAGGTCTCACTTTGTTATTGTGCTACTTCCAGGTGAACCACAGGTTACTGTATATATCATGACACTGCTGTGAGGACAATCGGTTGTGAGTCAAGAGAAATATGATGTGTAAAAGTAGTTTTATGTACAAAATGGGTGTTAATATAGCAGCAATATGTATGGCTCTTAGCTTATATACACACACACACACACACACACACACACACACACACACACACACACACACACAAACGCTGCTATTCAAAAGATTTGTTAAATTGGTTTTGAATCTCTTTTGCTCATCGAGCCTGAATTTGATTAAAAAACACAGTAAATACCGGAGTGCAATTAAAAATAACTGCTTTCTATTTTTATATTACATTTGATTTATTCCTGTTATTCCAAGCTGTATTTTCAGCATCATTCCTCCAGTCTTTAGTGTCACACGATCCTTCAGAAATCATTCTCATATGCTGATTTGGTTATTATAAATCCTTAAATATGACAATTTCTTATTATTATCAATGTTGAATACAGTTGGGGCACATTATATTTTTGATGAAAGTTTATTCCATTTTTTCAGGATTTTTATTGAATATAAAGCAACAACAAAATAATAATTATTTGTTACGTTTATAAAGCGCTTTTCTAGGCACTCAACGCGCATAGCGCCATTCATCTCAAATAGAATTTCCAAAAGTCTTTAAAATTACATTTGCTGAATAAAAGCATACATTTGTCAAAAAATACATTTAATAGACCTATGGTCATATGTATATTTTTATAAAATTATTTGACATAATAAAAAAAAATGACTGTCACTTTTAATCAATTTAATGCATTCTTTCTGAATAAAACTGTTAATTTCTTAAATTCTACATTTAATGACCCACAACTTTTAAATGGTGATGTATATAAAACTTAATGCAATGTGCCTAATCTAAAATGACGTACCACAAGTACTTATCTGCTTGGTTGGTGCTCAAAAGAGCGCAGCAGTTTAGTGTGTGACTGTTACCGTACAGTCCTGAGATCAGTGATCATGTGTAAATGAGTGTTCAGGGAGGCTACGGCTCTATATTTAGAGAGAACTTACTGGAACGGTTTACTCATAACCCTCCCAAACTGAACCGCCAGCTGATAATGAATCCGACCGGCAGGAACTGGGGCCTGAGTGACAGTGACCCAATTAAACATCTTACTTACTGCACGCCACATCTGCCATTCCACTCAAATCACTCAAACACCAGCTGAATCAAAGATAATGAGCAAAAAGCCTGATGTTTAGTAATGAAAAGAACATTTTTGTATGATTGCTAACCCCAGTTTGGATTTTCTCACCAGCGCTGTGAGAGGTCAGCGCTTTGTGACTCAGGTTTTGACAGGAAGGAGTGAAATATGATTCATCATATTTCTATAAAGGACCCGAGCGAGCGACACTGAGCTGGTGTAGGTGACACCAAACTCCTGTGCCGCGTGGAGGCTATTTTTGGCCCTCCTGTGACAGTCAGAGCGGCTCTCACTGACAGCTGACCACAGCGCCAAATCAAAACAAGCACCGCACCTCCACCGACCTGTTACAGCACCGAGACCATCACAACACCCCGCCGGACACACAACAGACTCCACATACCAGGACAAGAGATTACATATCCAGAACTCTCCATCAGCCTCTGAGTCGGAGTGAGCTTCAGAGATATGACCTCAAATGAGGAGGACAAAGATCCTGATATTGAGCTTTTCGTGAAGGTAAGCATGGACATAAGCTTTAATGAGCTCTCTGGCTGTGTTTGTGTGTTGCACACTTTATCAATACTCAGGAATCGATGCTGGCATTACTTGTAAAAGCTTTCTGACAGTTTCGGTTGAGGTTAAGGAGGTGTTTGGCCCGGGACAGTAACATTTTAAAGGTAGCTGTTGAATTATTTCTTCCTTTCTATCAACAGCTCACGCTCTACTTCCTCTGTGTTCAAGTGTCTCCTTTCTTCTGCTGCTTTCTGTGGTTTGTTTTGCATTGGGCTTTTTACATGTGATGATGTTCAGAGAATGTAACAGCTGGAAGAATGAGGGTGAAATGTTGATAAAGACATTATAACAGCTTTATAAATCATTTAACCGTCATAATCGCAGAAGGTCAGATGCTGTGTTTCTTCCACACGGTGTCAGTTATTAATAGAGCTGATAGTGACAGAGGGGTTGAAACACTTTGTGTTTACTGCTCGCTTGCTGTCTGTTGATTTATGACCTTATTAGTGATGTTTGTGAAGTTGCTTAAAATCAGGGTTAGTAGTGATCTAACAGCCCCTAACTTTTAGTATTAAACTCTCACATATTGTGTTAGACATGAACCCTCCACTTGTTTCAAACTTGTATGAGTTTCTTTCTTCTGTTGAACACAAAAGAAGATATTTTAAAGAATGTTTTGTAACCAAACAGTTGCCGGCAGTCATTCAGTTTTTTGTCATACTGTGGAAGTCAGTGGCTACCGTCAACTGTTTGGTTACCAGAATCCTTGAAAATATTATTTTAAGTCCTCTATACAGAAGAAAGATTATACACTTTAAAAAATAAATGTGCCAAAAGAAAATCTTAGAAGAACTCAAATAACTTTTCAATGAATAGTATATATTTCACAAGAACCAAGTGTAAAAAAAACACATTTTAATAATCATAATCACATTTTTCCATTATAGAGAATATTTTGTGGCATGGAAAGCTTCCATGTTAAAGGTTCTTCATAGAACCATAGATTCCAACAAAGAACATATTTTCCAGAGCTTTGCATAAACAATCCAATACAGAGAGACAAAACACTAAGAATATCTGTTTGACCAAAATAACACATTTAAATAACATTATATTTAGTTCATGCTCTGAATATACTTTATCCCATGGGAAGGTGGATTGAGTGATGTCAGATTGAAAGATCTTGTTTTTCACATACTGTAAACACCTCAGGTGTAACACCAGCAATAACTCTGAGCCAATCAAGCGTTGAGCATTTGAGAACTAACCTCTATGCATTTATCCCAGCATAAGCGCTAAACACGTTCATTTTAGGTGGCGAGGGTGATGTGACTCATAGTTGTGTTGACAGGAACAGTAGAACCCCAAACCCCTTTGCTGTGGGCTAATGGGGCAGGTAATGGAATTTCCATGCATTATTCAGCTCGAGCGCGGGTCTGATGTCCGGCTCAGGTTACTGGCCCAGTTTAAGGACACTATTGGATAGCTTGATTGCCTAATTTCAGATATGGAAATTTGGCACAGAATCCCTATTGGTTCTTTGTGTTGTGTACTATTGTATTGAAGATTAAAAACCATGCACTGAATGGCGAATGACTGTCAGGGGTTTAATAATTTCACATTTGCCCTAATGACACTAACATTGCATGTCTGGATTATGGGATTACATTTTTTTTTAGAAGATGCATGTTTTCTATTTTAATATACTTCAAAATATAATTTGTTATTGTGATGCAAAGCTGAATTTTCATCAGCCATTCATCATTCTAATATGCTGATTTATTATCAATGTTGGAAGCAGTTTTTGCTGCTTGATATTTTTTTGGAACCTGTCATACTAACATTTTCTAACATTTAATTTAAATGTAAATAATTGTACAATTATTCAACAGTATTTTGTACACACACACACACACACACACACACACACACACACACACACACACACACACACACACATAATTGTATATAATTTTCTTGAAATACTTTAAAGAAGTTGAACTATGTTGAATATACTGTACGTGAATAATCGTATGAAATCTTAAATGTATTAATAATATTTTCAAGACCTTGCCTACACGAGTAAAATGCTGTGGTGGTATTGTACTTCTATGATGTGATGTATTGAGTTTAAGACTGATTTATTAGTTTTGATCCTCAGGCTGGCAGTGATGGAGAAAGTATCGGAAACTGTCCTTTCTCTCAAAGACTTTTTATGATCCTGTGGCTGAAGGGAGTCGTGTTCAACGTCACCACCGTCGACCTGAAAAGGTAACGTATCTTAAAAGTATGCTTCTGGCATTGGAGTTTCTGTTAGAAACCACATGGATCAAAATTGTGCGGCTTTTAAAGCTAACAGACTTTAGATAGATGTCCACCCAAATGTCCTGTTTCAACCAGAAATACATTAACAAAGCAAAGTAACCCATGCTTATCAAGCATTTTCATTGGCTTTAATTGGCTGTGTTATGTAATGATCAACCTCATATGTGAATGTGCATTAAAAATCTAAAGTTTTCAATATTTCTTCAAGGAAACCAGCAGATCTTCATAATCTCGCTCCCGGCACTCCTCCTCCATTCCTTACCTTCAATGGCGAGGTGCGGACAGACGTCCACAAAATCGAGGAATTCTTGGAAGAGATGCTAGCGCCTCCCAAGTATGTTGACCGGATGTACACAGATGGATTGATTGTTTATGTATAAGGAGAACAGCATTATTTTTCATTCATGTCTAAAGGTATCCAAACCTGGCTGCGAAGAACAAGGAGTCCAACATGGCGGGAAATGACATCTTCGCAAAGTTCTCAGCCTACGTCAAGAACACAAATCCAGGAGCCAACGCAAGTGAGTTTAACGTCTGCTCTATGACTTATTAGACAGGTTCAAGGAATATCTACAGCTCTTTATGGATGCTCCGCTGTCAACGGCGAAATATGGAGCCACATGTTGTCCAGAGCTTATCCGCATTCCGTCAGGCCTTTACAGGGATTGTCTTGACTTAAAGCCGCTGTATTTCTTCACATAACAACATTCAGCACACGCACATATCAAACTTTTGGCTGTGCAGGTCTGGAGAAGGGGCTACTGAAAGCTCTGAAGAAACTGGACAACTTCCTGAACTCCCCTCTGCCGGACGAGATTGATGCCGAGAAGTGCTCCGACCGCAAGTACTTGGACGGCAATGAATTAACGCTCGCTGACTGCAACCTCCTCCCCAAACTGCACGTATTGAAGGTGAAGTACCCCTGGGAGATCTGCTGTAATTGATCATTAAGTGCAAGATAATATAGAGGCGATTCTTGAAAGGAGAAGTTCCCAAAACATTCTTTTTATTGCTGAAATGTTCCACAAATGTTCTTTTCATTGCAGTGAATGTTTCTCAGGGATTTAGTTTTTCTGCACAGAGACATAACCTTTCCAGCCAACAGGGAACATTCTTACAACTCTCAACGGTTTTTAAAGTTATATGTTAGTATAATATGTTATATTAATGTTAATGGAACATTCTTATAACATAAAAAATATAAATACAAAATAAATAAATAAATGTGACATATTTAGCTAATAGAATCTTGTAAGAAATGCTTTAATAATCTTTAATTATGTTCTGATTATGATACGAAAACTGGACATTTTAACAGTCTTAGAATATTAAAAAAAGAATGTTGTAAGAAATGTGTTTGCTACTTTTGAAAATGGACATTTTAACATTTTAGGAACATTTCAAAATGTTTTTATAACCTAAATGTGTCATCTGGGTTAAAGTCTTGAACATTCCTGATCCCTGAAATATTTAAAAACATTCCCTTTAATTTTATTGAATAATTCTCAGAGTAGGTTTCAATTTTAAAGTCAATTTTTGCACAGATACACATTTTAAAGTCTTTTGAACTATCTCAGCACTTCTGTCCAGGAAAAAAACTGCGGGGCATGTTGTCACATTCTGTATATGGTAAGTAGTCGAAACAGGATTCTGCTATTTTTTGACACTGATTTGAGTATAAAACCTTTTCTGAAATATGAAATATTACCTAAATAAAAATAAAAAAGTAATCTTCCATATCATACCTGCATTTAAAATGTATTACAGGCAAATTAATGGATAAATTAAAACAAATGAAACCGCAAATTGCAATAAATCCTTGCATGTTGCATTTACATTTTTGCTTTTTGATGAATTGCAATTTGCAGTTAGTGAATTGCATAAAAATACAACATATAAAACACATGTGATAACTTGCCCCAACCTAACATTTATTAAAATACTCTTAGGATGATTGGTTTATTTTATAAATGAGCAGATTCAGTTCGTCATTGTTTTACAGGTGCTTTGTAATTACAGACACACACCTTTTGAACATTACCAGTATTGCCCAGGAAAAAGATACATCGGGGGATATCGACACACTATGTATTAAAAATGGGGCAAGTTGTCACAAAGGGACCCTATTGACACTGATTTGTGAAGATTGCCTTTTCTCTAATATAAATGTCCACCTAAACTATAAGAAAAAGTCATATTTCACATCACACCTGCATAGACTAATTATTGACTAAATTAAAACTGCATACAGTTTAAATGAAAAACATATAAGCCACATGTGGGCAGCATGTAACAACTTGCCCCGACTTGACATTTATTAAAATCCTTATAGTGATTGGTTTAGCTCATAAACTAGCATCATGTTTCTTTCCACGTTCAGGTGGTTTCTAAGAAGTACCGTAACTTTGAGATCCCATCAGAGTTCAGTGGAGTTTGGAGGTACCTGCAGAACGCCTACGCCCGGGATGAATTCAGCAACACCTGTGCGGCAGACAGAGAGATTGAACTGGCCTATCAGGACGTGGCCAAGCGGCTGGGCAAATGAACACACGCTAATCAGTGACTCTAATGAAGACTGCTAAAGTGGTGACCTTTCTCTTGGTGTCAATGTCTCATTTTCCTTCAGCAGTTATTGAGCAGAATATGTGATCAGGACATTGACTCGGTCCTGTAATACTCATGTCATGCTTGTGTGTACTTCCCATACTATTGCCATTATGTTTACTGTCTGTTAGTGACATACACATTTCTATTAGTGTCACTATGTATGACGGTCTAGAAAAAAAACACTGTGCCACTGTTTCTCTAAAACTATTCTGGGTCGGTTGGATGATGATTCTCCTCATTTAAAGTCCAATTCTTCCAGCATAAACCTTTCCAATTTAATGTTGTATAGATTATTTTTGCTAGCTTTTGAAACAGCAATATAATTTTGTGCTTTATCTAAAAGTAGGATTTTTAACCCTAGTATTTATAATAGTTAATTTGTGTAAATCTCCACTGGAGAAAAAAAGGTGAGCATTGAGAATGTAATTTCTTTAGAATTGGCTTGAGAACAATTCTATTTAAGCACACAGCCCCACCTAGTGGAGAAATCAATTAAATGAGCTATTTAAATTAGTCTCATTCTGCAGTTGATATTAAAGGCTATACAAACTAGCGCGAAATTTATACATATTTTAAAAATAATTATTGTTTCAAAGCCATCACAAAAATATGCACATGTTTAGGTCTCGTGTATATTTGGCCCTGTCTGGAATTTTCATATATTTGAAATACATAACAATATTGTCTCTTATTAATAAAATATATTTTTTCATAAAGCTTGTAATGTTTAGTTTGTGTTTAGTCGTGTCATACAGCAAGACCAGACGCGATTTCTTTAAGACTGCAAGGGAAGCTCAGCTTCCCCTATAATTGTCAAAAAATGAATGGTCAAATATATGTACTATTATGTTAACATTTTATTGACTAAAAATGCGTTAAACACGTTCATCTCGAACGAAAACAATTTCGTTCAGAATCAGCTACTTAGGTCGGCTGACTCGATTTCCTTCTCATTCATTCCCGTAGCGTACAGTGCATTACTCTGTTGAAGCCCAGCGTCCATTGACTTCAATGGGGCTGCTTTAAACAGTTTTTTCCAGTGCGTAGAAACAAGACGGTCATTGGATAATGCTGCGATTATGTCCCGCCCACGGACGCTCAGCGTCTCTGGGATGAATGGAGGAGTGGGCTGGCCCGGACTCCGAGCGTCTGCGTGATGATTGGAGGGTCTGTCATCTCTTTTTAATCCACTTTTATGTCCTAAAACGCTCGTTTTTTGGGGTCGACAGCTTATAAAAACGTATTTATTGTTTTTTTTAGCTTGTTTGCTATACACATTGTCACATATCATCTTTTAGACATTGTTTTTTTTGTTTTTTTTTTATAAATAAATGACAAGGAGGCGGCAGCTTCTCGCAATGCAAAGAGACGGTTGGTGTGGGCGTGGGCGTGGTCTTCAGATTATGACGCGTATCACTCTGTGTCTCCATTTCCAACTCAGTCCCATCGCGGATTTTGCATGTGTAGTCGAAAGACAAACTGCTGCAACCTTCATCGTATATTTCACACAATTTCACACCACATTCATTGTTTCAGTTTAACATAATTCCCACATTTCCTCCCGTTGAGTTAAATATATATATATATATTAGATCGCTTTGTTCATTAATTCATATAGTCTGAACTAGCCAGCTAGCAAACTGCACACGATGGCAGACAGTGCTAATATTGTCGACCTGATTTTGGCAAAGCCATTAGAAAGTCTTCCTTACGAGGAGAAACTTAGAATTAAACAGCAGGGCAGATCAACACCTAAGATTGATTTAGTGCAAAAGATAGGGAAAAGTAACAGGTCTTTTCAGCTCTCCTGGTATGACAAAGTTAGCTGGCTGACTGGAAGTGCTGTAAAAAAGAAAATGTACTGCTGGCCATGTCTCTTGATGAAACCATCCCATGGATGTGTTGTTTGGTCAAAATTGGGGTTTGGAGATCTGTCAAACTTTGACAGGGCATATAAAAGGCATGAAAATAGCAATGAACATGTGAGTGCATGTGCAAGATTAAGTTGCATGGGCAGGATCAGGGTTGAGCATGCAATCAATGAAGGTGCTCGCATTCAAGTGGCTAAACATAATGAAACTGTTAAACAAAACAGGGCCTTCCTAAACCGCCTTTATTGATGTGACATCCTTGCTTGGCCGGCAGGAGCTGTCATTTAGGGGACATGATGAGAGTAGTGAATCATCCAACAAGGGAATTACAGAGAGTTCACAGAAACATTAGCTAAATATGACTCTGTCCTGTCCACACCGAGTCCTCAACTGTGTTTTCTGGTATGTCACACACTATTCAAAATGACTTGATCTCTACTCTTGCAGCCACCATTTCTGATCAGATCAGAGATGAAATTCAGGATGCTCCTTTTTGGATGGCAGGTGGATGAAACCACTGATATATCCTGCCGTGCCCAACTCTCTGTCATTGTTCGCTATGTGGATAGTGCAGGTAAAATTCAGGAGCGCTTCATTGGATTTTTTGATGTTTCTGGGGGGCGAGATGCTCAGTCCGTTTTTGATGTTTTAAATGAGAACATGCAGGGCTACAATTTTAAGGATAAGCTTGTGGCACAGATGATGGGGCTGCTGTCATGGCTTCAGCTCTCAATGGTCTGCAGGCCAAAGTGAAAGCAATAGCCCCCAGTGCAATGTTTGTGCATTGCTATGCACACAGACTGAATCTGGTGCTGTCACAGTGGGCCAAATGCTTGCCTGAGTGCAGAATTTTTTTTGCATCACTCTCTGGGTTTGCCACATTTTTCTCAAAATCCACAAAGAGGACGTCTTTTCTGGAGTCTGCAGGCTGCTCAAGGTTGCCCAGAAACGCCCTACTCGATGGAATTTCACATCACGGATAGTGAGCACTGTGGCAAACAATTATGATGGCCTCCTGCAGACATTTGATAACATCATTGCAGATACGACAATGGATGATGATACACTGGATTGTGCCAAAGGCTTCGTGAGGAAACTGGAGGATTTTGAGTTTGTGTTCATGTTGTACACATATGAACAAATCTTCTCTGAGACTGATGTGGTCTTTGATATTGTCCAGCAGAGAGCGATGGATGTTCTTTACTGCAAGAAAAGAATTGAGTCTCTTCTTGCATTTGTCAAAGAGAAGAGGTCAGAGGGGGCTTTCCAAGCTGTTTATGCCAAAGCAGCAGATCTCACATCAGACCCAAGAGATGAGCCCATGAGAAAGCGCCGTCTGACCCAATTGCAGGATCCCCAAAGGCGCTACAGAAATCTGTACATGGCCATCCTTGATAACATCTTGAGCAGATTCCTCGACGTTTTTCAAATTTGGAAAGTATGCTTTTCTTAGAATTAGTCAATCCAGGAAATTTGATGACATGAGACAAGCATTTCCAGAGGAGGCCTTCCAAAGTGTCCTGAAAAGTTATGGCCATCACTTTGATTCAGGGAGACTGAGGTCTGAACTTCAAGTCCTGTATTCAGATCAGGACTTGCAGAGTAACAGGGGAAAGCTGTGTGATTACTTGGTGTTCCTTAAAGACATGGAGTTGGACAGTGCAATGCCTCAGCTTTACAAACTGTTCTCATTAGTGGCAACAATTGGAGCTACATCTGCAGGTGTAGAAAGGAGCTTCTCCTGTTTAAAGCGGCTCAAGTCCTACACCCGTCCTACACCCGTGGATTAACAGCGATGTTCGATCAGCCTTGTCAGCGGACATCTGCCTATAAATCCGGAAACACTGACGATCGAAAACAAGCCAGTTACGATCTCAGGAGATCCATCAAAGCAGCCAAACGAACTTATAAAACAAAGTTGAAGAACACTTCAACAACAATAACCCAAGAAGCATGTGGCAGGGCATTAACAACATCACAGGCTTTAAAGGGAGTAAACCAGCTACTGTGAACATCGCCGCCTCTCTACCGGATGAGCTCAACACCTTTTATGCTCGGTTCGAGGCTGATAACACCGCCCACACAGAGGCGCTGCGCGGCTGCCGCAGAAGAGGTCAGTCCACTCACCCTTTCTGTCGCGGATGTAACTCGATCCTTTAAACAGGTGAACATCCGTAAAGCCGTGGGCCCAGATGGCATACCAGGCCGTGTGCTCAAAGCATGCGCTTTCCAGCTAGCCGGGTTTTACAGATATTTTCAATCTGTCCTCTCTGTCTGTGGTTCCCTCATGCTTCAAAAATCCATCATTGTGCCCATACCAAAGAAAAATAAAATCACATGCTTGAATGACTGGAGGCCCGTGCTCTGACCCCCATCTTCAGCAAGTGTTTTGAGAAGCTCATCAGAGAACACATCTGCTCTGTGCTGCCTGCTTCACTGGACCCACTACAATTTGCATACCGCAGTAACCGTTCCACAGACGATGCTATTGCCTTCACCCTGCACACTGCTCTCTCCACCTGGAAAATAAGAACACCTATGTGAGGATGCTGTTCGTGGATTATAGTTCAGCATTTAACACTATAGTGCCTGCCACACTGGTTGCGAAGCTCCAGACTCTAGGACTGAACAGATCTCTGTGCAGCTGGATCCTGGACTTCCTGACAGGCAGAAGTCAGGTGGTCAGAATGGGCAACAACACATCATCTCCCTGATCCTCAACACTGGTGCACCGCAGGGCTGCGTCCTCAGCCCACTCCTGTACTCCCTGTACACACTGTACAGCTACACAGCTCCAATGTCATCGCCAAATTTGCTGATGACACAACGGTGATAGGCCTGATCACCGACAACGCGATGAGACGGCCTACAGAGAGGAGGTGAGTACCCTGACTAAATGGTGTCAGGAGAACCACCTCTCATTCAACATCGACAAGACCAAGGAGCTGGTGGTGGATTACAGGAGACAGAGCAGAGAACACACACCCATCACCATCGACAAGACACCTGTGGAACGGGTGACCAGCTTTAAGTTCCTCGGCTCACATCACTGAGGATCTCACATGGTCTGCTCACACAGATGCAGTGCTGAAGAAGGCACATCAGCGTCTCTTCTTCCTGAGACGGCTGAGGAAGTTTGGAACGAGCCCCAGAATCCTCAGGTCCTTCTACACCTGCACTGTGGAGAGCATCCTGACCGGCTGTATCACCGCCTGGTATGGAAACAGCACCGCTGGCAACCGCAGGGCTCTGCAAAGGGTCGTGCGAACTGCCCGCCACATTGTTGGAGGTGAGCTTCCCTCCTCCAGGATATCTACACCAGGCGGTGTACAAGGAAAGCCCGGAGGATTATCAAAGACTCCAGCCACCCGTCCCACAGACTGCTCTCTGCTGCCCTCAGGGCGACGTTTCCGCAGCATCCGATCCCGCTAGCCGACTGAGGGACAGCTTTTTCCCTCAGGCTATCAGGCTAATGAACAGTCACAAATAACTCACCTACATCACACTCCCACTCACACAACATGCCATGCACTGCACTTTAACACCGTTCAACTGACTACACGCACACACTGCACTAACACAACCTATCTGCTATCACTGGACACCATACGATGCACATCCACGACACTGCATATGAATAATCTGTTGCACCTTTGCACATCTATCTGCTGCTCAACCAATCTGCTGTTAATTTATAATCTGTTGCACCTCACATTATTACTATGTATAGACCACATTATGTATAGATACTGTACATAATGTAGATGTGCACATACGGTGTATAATGTGTCGTTGATAATTGAGTATGTCTCTATAGTACACTAAGCGTACTGAGTATATGTATGTGTATTTTGCACATTGTCTTCTGTACAGTCTGTAAATATGTACTGTCCATATGTAAATTGCTGTTGTTTTTTGCACTGTCTGTCCATATGTAAATTGTTGTTGTTTTTTCTGCACTGTCTGTCCATAGGTAAATTGTTTGTTGTTTTTTTGCACTGTCTGTCCATAGGTAAATTGTTTGTTGTTTTTTTGCACTGTCTGTCCATATGTAAATTGTCTGTTGTTTTTCTGCACTGTCTGGAGCACGCTCATAAGAATTTCACTCACCAAGGCACTTGTGCTGTGGTGATGTGACAATAAAAGTGATTTGATTTGATTTGATTTGATTTGATCGTAACACAATGGGCCAAGGCCGTTTAAGCAGCCTAGCTCTGCTGGCCATTGAGAGGACACTGGTCAAGTCACTGGAAAAGACGCCTAGTTGGTACGACAGGGTTACAGAGCATTTTCTTGAAAAGGAACGTAGGGCAGAATTTACATATAAATAAATGGACAATTTTTATGATTTAGGCCGAAAATGAGCTTCCCCTCTTTAAAAGATCAGCAGCCGCCACTGAGCAAGACTAATATTTCAAGTTGGAAAAAACTCACCTCATCTCGTCGATTAGCACCGATATTGACTCCTCCCTCAGCAAAGCTCCAATGAAATCAAGGGAAGAAAATATTTTTTGTTTAAGCGCTTATATGAATTATTCCATACCATATTGGTGTTATGTAAAGTTATCGAAATCGTCACTATAGCTGCGGGACTAGTTTTCTGGGCGGATACTTACATTAAATGACGCTCCTGATTTGTATCCTTCCGCGTGTTGTGAGAAAGTTGCGCGTTTATCGACTTGACAGGATTAGAAAAATACAGGTTAGTAAGATTAACTCTCATGTTTACACGTGCGATTTTAATTCTTGTATCTCTATCTTCAATATTAAGTTTGTTTTTGTTCTTTTCTAGACTTATATGTAGACGCGGTTTTTGTTTAACGGTCTTCGAAATGTATCGTCAGTGGAAGTAACGACATAGTGTTATATTTTTGTATAGTTTATCTTGTATTGAACCTTTAACATTTCTTTTCACTGAAACAAACAATAAAACAAGCAAGCAAAAGATAAAACCAGTCTATTGTAGACTGCTGGTTTATGTCAACAAGGTTTACCTTAATGGTTTTGAGGTGTTTTGGGCACTTCTCATCTGGCTGGGAGACCGGATGGTTGACCAGATAAACCAGTTGAACACCAGCCGAGCCTATCATATTAAGTTGGTTTAATCGTTTGTTTCAGCAGAATATAGATTAAAATGAATTCTTAAATTTTACGCAAATGACCTTGAATGATGCTGCAATTGGTAACGTTAACATATTCCTTTGACTTGGTTAGTGTGATTACAGCCAAACATCTGCTGAGCTGCTGCACCATCAGCTGGATATAATATGAGACACTTAAAATAATATTTCACAAAACCAAATAGTCACCGCCTATCAAACTGTCAAGCGCGTGTGAAAAAAGCTGTCGTTCCATCTGATTTCCAGCACATGCGACGTCTGTATGTCAGGTTTAGCTGGCAGCTGAATAATATTGCTTTATTCGAGAACGGATTGGAACACAGGCCGAAACAGGAGAGGTTTTCCTCTGGTAGCTCAGGGCAGCTTGGCCTCATGGGTTTTAATTACCCTACTTCCTGTTGAGGAAGCCCTTTCACCATCTCTGAGCCGTCCAACACATTTCTTAAGCTGCAAATTCAAACCATCTGCATTTATGTCTGCAGTCTTTATGTGGACAGTGGGGCAAAGGACCGGTCAAACATGCACTTGGCTCCTTCCTTGATTGTTTCAGCAAGTCTTGCACTGTTCAGGATAAGATGTCCTGCGGCCTCAAACACATGGAAAGCCCGATCGACTCACTCACACCCCACACATCAACACATCAAACACGCAATCATCTGTCTTCAGATGAAAATCCTTCAGCATGCCCTCCAGAACAATTTTCTCTGAGAGGAATCTCCAGTAACACAACATGCAAGCACAATTTATTGAACAATCTGTGTTGTTTTTTCCACTGTGCACTGAAGGAGTGATCAGAATATGGACTTATTTTCACTTATTCACTTCATGTAACCTAACTGATCAGATTCCATGCAACAAGGAAGCAGGCTTGGACTCAGAATGCACCACCTTTAATGGAGACGTGTGGGACATGAGACGGATTAAGAAGAAAACCGACAGAGCACTGGGTCAAAGAAAAGTTTTTGCTGAAAGAGTGCAAGAGAGCAGAAGATAGGCAGATCCTATTCCATCTACTCTTGGCTATATACAGATAGAAAAATTTACTTTTATGATGATGCTAATCATTGTTCCTGAGGTAGATAATGCTGTAATGTATAAATGTTGCTGTTTTGCAGTTGCTTCATCCATATATTTCATTCATAATTGCTCTCTCATGTAGATTACGGTGCTTCCAAACCTCTGCAGTTTAATGTATTTCTGTTTGGGTGGAGTAAGTGTTAGATACGTGGCCTAAAGAACCACATGCATCTACTCTTGGCTGAGTTGCATCTTGTATTGTATTTCAAATGCACCTTGAAGGGCATTTACACTTGGTCCAAGTATAGGTAGATGCCCAGTTTGCAAAAATGTATGAAATGTACATGTAAATACCTCCATATTAGAGACTCTAAGGTGAGACCAAAAATATCCCCACTCAAAACATCTTTGCAACTGCATTACAAAGCACTGGAAGATGCTTTAGCATTATAGAGGTAAGTTTTTCACTTCACATTTGCTTCATTTGTTTTTAAATGACTTTACAGTATTTACAATAACGAGTATCTTTTATTTTGACAGAAACTGTGGTAACTGTGTTTGGATGGAAAAAGCAAGAACGATACTATCACAGGACTGGACTCTTCCTCCAGACTCTGGGACCTTGATTTCCAAATGAAGCTAAATGTCAAGCACTGAGCAACAGTCCAGTTCTGTGTCTCCTTAGTCCAGGTAAGATGTTCTGACGATGCTATTTCAGAAGTGGCTTGGTGGCTCTTTTCCTGAAGATGTCTGTCTTTTATCCCTGTTGCTTGTGCACATTTTCCTGCCCAATTTCTTCCTTATGCTTTGATACAGCGAACAGCCCCTTTCAGTAATGACGTGGAGGGGGTCAATGATTTATTGTGGTCAAAAACGAGATATCCAGAATTTATACTGTATGGATGGCCATTTATTGAAACTCAAATGTAAATATTCTAATATTTTGAGATACTGATTTTTGACTTTCATTAGCTGTAAGCTCTAATCATCAAAATTAAAACAAAAAAACTTTTGAAGTGTTTTACTGTACATGTAATTAATCTAAAATATATGAAAGTTTCACTTTTTGAAATAAGTTACAAGAAAAAAATAAGTTTTTCACCATATTACTTTATTTTTTTTAGATGTACCTGTACATGGGAGAAAATAAGTATTTTCCTGAATGCTTCTACCTTTCTTGAAGGGTGTCATAGCAGCAGTAGCCGCTGACTTCACTACTCACTTCCCACCTGATTTCACTTATGCTAAAGTGACAGTTGCCACAGGGTAATCTAAAGCAGAGCCCACTCTATGGACACTGCCAACACACCACGCAAAAGGCATGTGATTCCTCCACAACTCGGCTCGGATCACCAACATCAGTGAATTTCAGGCCAGTAAAGGAGTAGTTCACTCTGTCTCTCTGTCTCTCTATCACTCTGTATAATTATAGGTTAACACACAGAGTTGGATTCAAGCTTCGCTGCGCAGTAATATCCTTTGAGATCTTGTTGGATTTGTGACTGTGGATCGGTTGTGCATCAGTGACATCGCCTGGGCTCTAAATGATACCAAATGTTGAAGTTTGCCCCTGTTTCAAACAGCAGGGTAATTGTGGGTAAGCATCAGTCAGAACTTGATTTAGACTTCAGTGCTGTCTGTCTGCACCTCATGAAGAGATCCAAGAGGTTTCACATTTTATGGTGGAAAATTAAAAGTCTTCATGCTGAGAGTGTATGAGATGGCATTTGGTATTGTTTGCTTTGGTAGGAATATTTTATTTTGTCCATCGCCAAATTGCCTTTTGGGATTTCGGGATACACTCTTTTATCTACTTAAAGTTTCCATCTTGCTGTAAATGTTCCTTGTGCTTTCATGTGTTCTCCATCTGTCCATCTTAGCGTTTAGATCTGCATTGCAATATAATGTAGTTTTCTTTTTTTGTGAAAGGGATATTTCACACCAGCATTAAAATTTACTCATCAACATTGACTCACCCTCATGTCGGGCCAAAATATGACTTTCTAGGAAGGCAAAATTAGATTTTGGGGGAAAAATAGCCTCTATTTTCTGTATCAGGGTTATTATAGTTAACTTAATGTAAAACTATTAAAATTATGTTAATTAAATAAAATATAGCAACATATGCCATTGGCTTAGTTGCCAAGATAACATTTCAAATTTTATTTTAATGCATCTTGATGCACTAAAATAACAAACTAAAACTGAAATAAAAAATTATAAAACTGTATTTAAAAATAAATAAAAAACTTCTGAAAGTGAAAAATATATAACAATTATAATTCAGAATATTCAATAAAGCTCTCAATGACACAAAAATAACGCTGAAAATATATTCTGAACATGTGCTATCAATCTTCAAAAAGGCCAAAAAGTTTATACAATAGTTTAAACAATTGATGCTGCTATATTTCAAGATATTCAATAATTTTGCTTGAGGACTAGACTGAAATATAAGGTACATTTGCTCATTAGGAATCAAAGAGTGCTTTTTATGTCCTTTTTGGAGCTTGGCAACTTCTAGCCACTCTGTGCTTGCATCATTTATGGAAAAGCAGCAAAGAAAGGAAAATCATATGGGTTTGGATCAACATGTGAGCAAGTATGTGATGACAGTATTCAGTTATGGGTGAACTATTTATCTAGTTTGATATGTAAAACCAAACGTTTTATCAAAAAGCTTGTGATGTCATCTTAACACCTCAACATCATCTTTTGAAGTAAAACCTCAAAAGAACCTCAGTCAGTGTGAGCAGCTGCTACCTACTGGCAGTAAGTCATCAGTCGCTCTGCATTTAGAGCTTCAGTGACCCTTCGGTCATGTCTGCACCTGCTCTGTGAAGAGATCAGAGGTCGCATGCTGGGAAGATAGAGAGGGTGAGAGTGATGGACTGGAACATTTGGTATTGTTTGTTTAGGAATATTTTATTTTGTCCAGAGAGGTGTCAGAACGGAGCCTCACTTCTGTTTCACACGTCCTTTTTCTGAAACGAGAGAGCATGTCATGTAGAGCTCGAAAATAATGATTAAAGCGTTGCTGCATGTTCTTACGTTTAGTGTGGTCATGATATCAAATTTGATCAAAACCAATAGCAGTAAAATGTCATGATTCTAACTTGCCAATAATCAAATGATCACATCTGTGTGTCTTAATACAAAGTAAAAGTTTACTGTGTATATTTATTATATGTATTATATATATGTATAAATACACACACACGGTATATATTTTGAAAACATTTACACGTATATATTTATATAATTTATATATAAATATATTTAGTACACAAATATAATATATTTTTCCTAAATATATATATGCATGTGTGCGTATTTATATATACATAATAAATATACACACTACACACACACATTCTGTAAACAAAAACTTTTATTTCTAATTAATCGCAATTAATTATTTGACAGCACTAATATATATATCTATATATAAACTTCTGATAGAAAATGTAATAATGTTGTCGTAAACTTGTTGCTTTATGTTGCTGACTTTTTCAGAGAAGTAATTAAGATATTAAATCTAATAATTTTCCCCAATTGGCTTTTTAGATGCTTCACATTCAACAAACTACACATTATATGAAAAATTGACTTTATTCTCCAAATTACTGACTTCGAAACCATAGAGACTGATTAGAGACATCCATAATTAGACTCAGATTAAGATTTCTGCTTGCGCATCAGAAAATGGCTTTTTCATGGTTTATAAGGGCTGCCTTCCTATAATGACTCATAACAGTATTTATGGAGACCGAATGATCTATGGCTCCTGATATGTAAAACCAAACGTTTTATCACCTCGATCCATCTTAACACTCAACATCTCTTTAGCTAGAATGAACCCCAAGTTTACCCTGGTGTTACCATAGTTTCCATCAAAATACCATATTTACTGCAGGCTGGCCCTTGCAACTGTATAGCAGTATTGTGCCTCCATGCTTTTGTGCACATGCATGTTTTAGTTAAATATATTTTTTAATTAGCTCATAATTATAATGTTGCAACATGCTGTGAAACTGATGGTGAGCAGAGTTTTAATTTGTATTCATTAATGTTTATTTTGTGTTTTGATGCAGCACCAGCCTGGGTTTAATGAAGGAGTTGTAAACACCCACAGGAGGGCAGTGTTTCGTAAGATTTTCCCAGAGAGCATGGGACATGACATGATGATTAAAGCGTTGCTGCATGGAGGTGTGATGCATTGAGCTCACACATTCATTCAAAACCAATACAGTCATGCACTGTTCTCTGGTTTTTAAATTCATGCATCTATAAATCACTGTAAGAAAAATGACTGACTGAAACTGACGCTGAGGCAGGACTTTTTCATTAGGTACTAATGTGTGTTTAAAATCTCCAACAGAATTTAATTTCTTTTAAAGCAAGAATTGATCAAGTAGTTTTGGTTTTTATGCAGTAAGGACCTGTTTGATAAGATTTTACCAGAATTTTTTTAATTTATTTTAGTGGTGTTATATATACATAATAAATATACACAGTACACGTGAGATCAATCGTAATCAAAAATATTAATCTATTCTCAAAGTTGGGTTGGGAGCTGGGTCTATACTATATCTATGATGACTTTCAACTGATATTTTAGTGATGTAATAATGTTGTCGTAAACTTGTTGCACTGTTGTTGCTGACTCTTCAGAGGCTCAGTCCGTGATGGACAGATTGTTAACGGCTGGTCTATGTGGTAATACAATCGAGCAGGACATCCAAACGCCACCTATCATTCATCAACCTGAAAATATGACTTTTCATCTGAAAGATGTATGTAGTAGCAAACCATAGAGACCAATATGATGTTAACATCCATAATTAGACTCAGATTGAAGTGTTTGTGTGCGCATCAGAAAATGGCTTTTCAGGACAGGCTCCGTGCCTTCCTATAATGACTCTTAAAACAGTATTTTGGTCATAATGATAAAAGTAGCCTAATACATCTTTCATATCTGTAAAGACCATCCTACGCTTATTTGTGTGCACTCAGAATAACAACAAAACGCGCTTTTACAAACAGGATGCGCTTTAGGTCTCATGTGAACTTGAGCGAGAAACTTGAAACTCGAATATATCTAAAATACAGTACATAGAAAATATATCTATAGAGAGTGAAATGTCAAAACAAAATAGAAGACGTGTGTTAGCATGGATGATTTATATGAAATTGAATCTGTGCAACACTGTGCATAATAAGATGGCTTTCAGTTCAATATAATAACAAAACGACATTTTGGGTTTTATTCAACTAATAAGGTGGGCACGCTGTGATCTGTACTATATTTTACTGTAATTGACAGTTATCAAAAAAAAAAAAAAAAAAAACACCCACAGGAGTGGCAGGGAATGGGAGTCATTCTTCCCAGGGTGGGACGGATGACCAGTCGTGGGATTGGGACGGAAGAGATTAAAGTTTGTGATGCATTTTGACAGTCATGAGATGTTCTCTGGTCTAAATTCATGCCACCTGGCTTAAGAAAAATGACTGACTGAAAGACTTACTGAGGCATTATTTGGGTAGCACTAATGTATGTTTAAAATCGCCCAACAGAATTTAATTTCTTTTAATCTAGATTAATCTAGATTAATTCCAAAATTAATGCAGATTAATCTAGATTAAAAAAATAATCTATGCCCACCTCTAATTTATTTTTATCTAGTTAATGTAATCTTGTGTAGTTTTAATTATTGTATCTGTCTTTTTGTTTGGTTTTCATTGTTTTTGTGTTTCTGTAACGAGTTTGCAACTCTGTTTTCACCGTGACATTAAAATCTGAATTAAACCAACAAAACAAACCCTTCAGGTACATTTTAAGGTACTATAATACATCTATTTGGAGTAAATATTGTAAAAATTGTGTACCATTTCAAAGCAGTCCTGTGACCGTTTTTGTACATTAAATATAATATTTTTGTGAACAATTGTAATACACTAACATTCAAATTGTTTGGGCAATGAAAGATAAAATGAATGAAATGAATTTTTTATAAAACAAGGATGCGTTATCTTGATCAAAAGTGACAGTAAAGACATTTCTAGATTTTTATTTTTAAATAAATTCCATTTTTTTAATTTCATTCAGACATTAATATTACATATTAATCAAAGAATCCTGAAAAAAGTATAAAAAAAACATTCCACAAAAATATTAAGCTTTTAAAAAGAAAAAACCTTTTTTAAACTTAGAAAACAATAGTTTTAAATTGTAATAATACCCACAATATTATTATTTCAATCAAATAAATGCAGCCTTGGTGAGCAAAAGAGACTTCTTTTAAAAACATTAAAAGTCGTAGTTATTCCAAACCTTTGACTGTAAATATTTCTTAGTATTGCACTCCAGCTCGTATCATTACATCTTTCTTCTCTGATGAAATACTTTTGGGTTAGGGTTATATGCTAACAGTGCTTTTGTTTGACAGGATTGTTGATCAAGGACAAACGACGCTGATCCAGGAACACGTCCTACTTGACAACTTCACGGTCCAGTTTTTATTAGCAGAGGATGAATCATGCGCTTACAGGTGCGATCAGCTTTAGATAACACCTCGATGCATTACTTCCACCCCTCTTGCAAAGTGTCCCGTTTACTGCCGGCGCGCTGGAGGTGTTTAAGGATTGCGTCCGTGCTCCCGTGAGCTTCACACTTCATTTGTACGGAAACCTCCCAGCGGCAGCAAATACTTCACAAGCACTGTCAGCATAAATCATCAGGCCCGACAAGCCCGTCTGCAACCTTCAGACAGCCGTGGGACACTAAGGGTCTCTATTTTCAGATTTCCCGCAGGTTTCACCCTGTTAAAGGCATCGGGGCATTGTCCTTGGCACACCTCCAGCCAAACTGGGACAGCACTATGTAGATTTGATTGCTTGTGAAGTGATTTGGAGCAAGCAGGGGCTTAACTGTATGAGAAATGACTGACCCTCACAACACGCTGTGAAACCAGAAGCCTCCTATTTCACCCGGAGAGAGCGCTAGGAAATGATGCGTAAATCAGTCTTCCTCAAAGAAAGACACTGAGGTGTTCGGAGAAAAGAGTTCTTGCACTCAAAAAAAGAACAACGTTCAATTGAGGAAAACTTCCTAGCAATTAAATTAGGGATTTTCAAAAGAAAGAACATTGATTTAAACCGATTTGTTATAGTCTTCAATGAACAAAAGTAAATATTTAAATAATGTTGCTGCCTACCTAATGCAATGAAATTAAAACATTGATTCATTCATTTTTATTGAATCTCGTTGTGCAAATCGTATAATGACAATAAAGTATTCAAATGTATTTATTTATTATTTTACCAAAGACTGACATTTATTTTATCTGGCATACAACAATAAACAAAAAGTACAATAATCAAGAAAATAACCATTTTGATTTATTATTTTATTTTAAATAAAGTCAAATGTTTAAGTACATGATCTGAATTAAATGTTTTTTTAATTCATGCAATGAATTATGACTTAAAATTCATTATTTAAATTAATTAAATAATAAATAAATACATTTGAATACTTTATTGTCATTGCACGATTTGCACAACGAGATTCAATTAAAAATGAATGAATCAATGTTTTAATTTCATTGATATCATCAGATCATCAATGAAATTAAATTGAAAATAAATCATTATTATCATCTATATCATCAGTTATAGATATCAGATATATAAATAAATATAAGAAATAGTTATTATATACAAACACGCATACATAAATACTCTATATTTTATATATATATTTATATTTGTATTTCGAATTCATGATTCAGTAAATATTTTACAAATCAAAACCGAATGTAAGCAATGATTTTACAGTATTTTGTGACCAAATTGAAGAATGTAATCTTCAAATGTTTTTGTCCCTTTAAAATAATGAGGCCGTGTGGCTTTTCTGTGAGGTAATCTCACAATTACCTGTTTTAGTTTTTTACTCTGAGACAGAAAACTATTTTTTTTTTTTGAGCACGGCAACAAGAAACCATAAGATCACATTTATCAGCAGCCACTGTGAGTTTGTCTTAAAAAGGCCAGAGATGATGTTCCTAATTCTTACATCGTCTCAGTGTTTGGCTTTTGCACTTTTGTTTGATACAGAAAGACCATCATTAGTTCTTGCTCTCTCCCCGTACTCGTTTATTTTCACTTAAAACCGTCAGGCAACGTGCCGACCCACGAATGAAAACAGAATCTGAGAACTTTTATCAATTAGCCCTGATAAAGATGACCGGACATTGAGCACAATGTTCATTTTCAGAAGGAAACGCACGTGTTTTGTCTTAAAACAATGTAATGGTGTCGAATTCTCTCTAAGTAGTGCTAAATAAGCCCATTGAGTGGGTGATCCAAACCAAACATTGATCCAAGCTGAACTTATGGATGTTTGCGTTCATTGATAGGGCCGTTTAAAGACCCTCGGTGCAGGTTTAGACAAACAGTTGGCGATGTGTTTGAACAGCTCACAGCATTAACCGATCCGTTTCATCTGACACGTTAACGGGCTTTAATCATCACGTGCTGCATAATGGAGCATTTGTCCGTCTTGAAGTGTATGTTATGAAAGTCTCCGGTGGAAATTCAGAATAGTGACAGGAAATCATATAAAATCTCATGGAGATTTGGGCCTACATATTCTGGCAAGATATGCACAGATAAGACCTGTTCAACAAACTGACTCAAGTTTAAACATCGCTGTGCTCTTCAAGTTAAAGTAGCGCTGCACAATATAAACCAGGGCCGAAACGCTCTCTATCACAGATTCTCATCAGAGCTGTTCAGAAACCATATTTATTTCCAGCCTGTATGACGGGGAAGTGTAATGTAAAATGCAGACCGGCTATCTTTCATTCTTTGGAAAGATTAAGAAGTGCAAACTCATAAAACCCACAGGAGGCCGACAGACAGCGGCAGTACAACTTTAGTTCTGTTCAGTTTAATTCAGTTTAGATCAATTTAGTTCAACAGAGCTGCTGGCAAATGTCATTTCTACTGTAAAAATAGCAGATGTTTCATGTTTTCATTTCCAGTCAATTCAGCTATGTTAAGTTCAATTTGGTTCTGCTCCGTTAAATTCACTTCAGTTCAGCAAAGTTGAGATCTATTTTAGTGCCAACTCCGTTCATTAAACTACTGATGACCTTGTTCAGTTCAGTTTAATTCAGTTTGGCTTAGTTCAGTGAGTTCGGTTCAGTTTAGTGTCAATTCGGTAAACTGATGGCTAAATGTCATTTCTATTTTGTTCCTCTTTTTATATTTAGTTCAGTTCAATTCAGTTTGGTATTTGCTTTATTGAATTCAGTCCAAGATGGTTGAGTTCGGTTTTATGAACTGTTGGCAAATGTAATTTCTAAATGTTTCTTGTTTTCATTTGCAGTCAGTTCAGCTATGTTAAGTTAAAAATAAATTCTGTTCAGTTGCATTCAATTCAGTTCATTTCAGCTCAGTAAAATTTGAGTGCCAATTCGGTTCATTTGAACCAGTGTTCATTTTGGCAGGCTTGAGACGAAAATGCTTAATAGTCTTTAGTCACATTTTAGTCATTCGAGTCTTTCATAGTTTTAGTCGACAAAAAGTCATTGCATTTTTGTTAACTTTTAGTCAAACTGCAGTAAAAAAATCAATTAAGCCTATGAGAAATTTGAATCAAGCATTGAATTTGGAAAAACCTTTATGTTCAGATATTAGTTTTAGCTCGTCAACGTCTCGTCTTAGTCACAGAAAAAAGGTTATTTGATGAATATTTTTCATCTTGTAGATTAAATGAACACTGATTTGAACTACTGATGACATGTTCAATTCAAAACCGTTAAATTCAAGTCTGTTTTGACTTCTTTGGCTTAGTTCAGTAAAGTTTTGTGTAATTTCAGTTTAGTAAACTATTGATGGCTAAATGTCATTTCTAAATTCCTCCATTTTTATTTCTATTTTGTTCAGATCAGCTAAGTTCAGTTCAATTCAGTTTATTATTTCAGCTAAGTTCAATTACATTTAGTTTGACAATTGATCAGTTCAGCTCAGCTCGGCCAATCTTATTTCCCTTTTAATTATTCAGTTTATTTCATTTAAGATCAGCTTAGTTAAGTTCAACTAAAGTGATAGCAAATGTCATTTCTATCAGATGCTTATTTTCCTTTCCAGTCTGTTCAGCTGTGTTAAGTTCAATTTATTTCACTTCATTTAGATTGTGTTCGGTTTCATTTCAGTCTAATCAGTAAAGCTCAACAAACCTGTTGAGCTAAAATTTCATTTCTTAAATAATTTTCCTGTTTTTGTGCATGATAAATTAATTTCAGTTCAATTTGATTAAACTTGTAGGTCTGTTAAAAGTTCAGCTGTCTTAAATTTAATTTAGTTAAGTTTGGTGTAAATTCTGTTCAACGAAACTGCTGATGGCGAAATGTCATTTTTTTTAATGTTGCTGAATTTTTCAATTTTATTGTTTTATTTAAGATGTTCATTTCAGTTTGATTAAATTGATTATAGTTCAGCTAAGTTCAGTTGTTAAGCTCAGTTCAGTTCAACACATCTAAGTTTAGTTGTCTCAAACTGAATTTAGCTTAGCTCAGTCTCTCCTGTTCAGGACAGTAAGGTTAAGGTTGAGTTCAGCTTATTAGCTGCTGAACAGCATTATTAAATGTAACAGATTGTGGGCGTGTTTTAGTAACTATGACTCAGAGACAGACATTTAATGAAGTACTTCCTTGATGATTAGCTGTCTTTGTTGGTCGTGGGAGTTTCCCCGTGCAGTCATGTATATAAGACAGACTGTTAAACCAGCAGCGCCTGAGGCTGTTATTTAACTAGAGCTCGGTGAAACAGCAGTGAAAGTACTTTCTCTCGCTCCCCTTGGTGCTTCCAACACGAGGTCATGTTTTCTAGGAAGCACCTGCTCTTGAGGTGTTTTTAATGAAGTCAATCACGATTGCAAGACTTTTTATTTTTGAAAAGGCGTTGAAAGTAAATTTTTATATGCTCGTTTAATATTTGGTTTATAGCATTAACTATTTTGTGCATAGTGTCCTTAGAAAAGGTCAAATTCATGTTGATAAAAAAATATGCAATTATTTTTTTTTTTACAAAATCATTAAAATTTTATTTGATCTTTTCCTTCCTTAAGTGGTTCATTCATGCATTGTTTTTTTTTTACCAGATTGCACATTTTGTTATTATTTTAACAGTGGTACATGGTCAATGTAATCATCATATTTTCCCCATTAATGAAACGGAAAAAGAAAACATTGAGTTATAACAAAAAGCCATTTTTATTCTCAAAGACAAATGATACAATTGTCAGAAATGCTCCAAAATCTCAATTTTTTTACTGGATTGTTAGTCCCATACAAACAGGTTAAAGTTTCACAAACTTTATGGATGAAACGGGACGAAAGATTGTCGCAACTGAAACATCTGTACAGTATGTGCAAGGAAGTAATGCTCCACACAAATGAGATAATGCGTTCTCCCGTTGTTTACAATCCAAGGATTGTGTTCAATCAAAATAATCCATATTTCAATAGCAGGATTTCCAGGGTTTCAGGGTTACAGAAACGACAATAATGGAGCACAAAAGATGTCGCGGAAGCGTTTGGTTTTCTTCATGTGTTAGTTTGACCTTGCATACTTGCAATGTAAATGAAATTTGCAAATAAGCAGAAGCCCAAAACACTCTCTGTATGTCTGTGATAATGACAGAGCGTACGATATGTAAATGATATCTCAATGCTTTTTTAACGTATAGAATGAATATAAATAGTCTCATGGAAGAAATCTCTGCTATTGACCCAATAAAACAGACTCTTGCAAGGGTACTACATATAAAAGGGTCAGTGAAAACATAGTCCATAGCCCAAAAGCATATCAATATTTGGCCCTGTGACACGTTTGATTAAGACAGACCAATGTTGTTCTTGTATTATCAGGCATATTGAAGCAATTAAACACGGATTCATACAAAGTTAACAGTGCAGAGGTTCTTTACGTTTGCAGTTACCTGCTTGCAGCTTTTTGTAAACGTTCTGTAAACATACGCTCTCCTCACTACCAGAAGACACCGCGGTAAAAGAAAAGGCCAAGTCAGATAGTGGGGCAGTGTAAGTGTTGTTATTGTTACCGAACTCAAAGAAGAGTTTAATACTGTACAGAAGAAATGACCAGGGCGGCACACGCACACAGGCTTGTTTGATTTCAAAACTGATCTTGTTCAGGTTATATTTTATCACAAAAAACAAAGGAAAAAATTTACATATTACATTTTGCATGAAGTTTAGGACCACGTTTGGTATTTAAGGATTTTTCCTAATTATTATTTACTGTAAGATGAATAAAATGCATATTTACATTTATTAAAATGTATTTATATTATCATTACTGTTACACTATAATTTGGAATAAGATTTTTCACATTAAAGTCGTTTTTCTGAATTGGATTTTTATATATATATATATATTTTTTTATATAATTTTTTTTTCATGCTAATTGTAACTTCTTGAGTAAAATATAACCCGGACATTCATTTGTGTTTTTGCATTTGCCGTTTAGGCTTAATTTGTTTGACATCTCTTTAAAAGAAGTGCTTTGTTCTAAACAAAAATAGAAATAAAAAGACAAGTGAGATTTGTTTCAGAAGGGCGCTGCCAGCAGCCTATTAACTTACATTTGGACAAACTTTCTATCGAGTACCACTTGTTGTTGAATCCAGAAACATACACATTATTCTTCAAAGATGCCAGCTACAAAGTGTAAACTTACAAATATAATTTTTTCAAAATTGGTAATATATTTGCAGGAGTTCTCTTGTCAGTGATAATTTCATCCCGACTCATCATGGATTACGGACCAATAAATACATTCTAGAAATGGAGATGATAAACTTTTCTGGTAAACATCCATTGTGTAATTTAGGCTTCTCAATTTGATTGTCCGTTCAGTAAAATGTCTCACAGCCCAGAGATCCTGCTGTCTAACATGCCAGTAATATCAAAGTACTTGATTATATTGTACCTCAAGAACATTAGCACACAGCAAAGAGACTTTTCTGAGTTTGATTGTTGTAGTACAGTTTGCATAGTGTTTAACTAACCTTCAAAGTGCAGTTAACCATCCAGTTATAGAACAGAAGGCTGCCCATTGTATTGGTTTCGAGACGTGAACTGGTCGTTTTATTATTGCAAGTGCATGCGTGAGATTTGATCGTGTCTGTATCTGAAGATGCAAAGGTTTAGGCCTCTGCTGCAAGAGTTTGGTCGTTCTTGTAGTCACCGAAAAACATTAAATAAAACATAAATCTAAAATAAATTAACTAGATAAACATTGGATACCAAAATCAAACAAGTGGAGAGTGAACTCTCGTTACATATCTTTGTACATTTATTGATTGTTTTTGTTATAGATGTTACTTGCTCAGATGTACTCGGTCTAAAACATTTCTGGATGTCTTAATGCTTAATATTAATCATTTCTGACAGAATTTATTCTGAGAGAAATAAGAAAAATCCACAAATGTTTAATTGTGGCTATAATCTTACAATGAAATGTCCTTCCTTCATTGCTTACGTATCATTGGATTTTCTTTTTGGTTGCTTTACAATAACAATAATAATAACAAAACATTTAAATTACAAAGCGAGTAAATATTTCATTAAGTTATTAATAATAATATTCAAACGTCTTAATTTTTGTCCCTCTAAACACATGACATAATTTAAAGTTTAAATGGCTTATTGTTTCTCGAATCAGTACCGTTTGCTACCGTTTCATACATAAATTAAAATAATCAGAGGGAATTAGCCAGTACTGTGTCAAATAGCTGAATTCTAGCACGCATAAATAAAAAAACTATTGCTTTCAGTGTTAAGAAATGCTCAATTATACCGAGCTGGTATAAAAATATTCTGCGCCAATAGTATGGATGCATTCCTATTGCTATGAAAGTTTACTCGAGGACAGAAAAAGGGATAGTTCATCCAAAAACGTTCTGGTTTCGTTTACTCTTAAATATAGGTCTGTTCTTTGCACAAAGCTATTGAATGAGCTCACAAGTCATATGGACCTTGGTGCTTTTTGGAGTTTAAAAGCCCCAAACACCAGGATTTCATGCTTTCGTTGTATCTAAATGTGCAGCATCAGCTTTGTGCTAAACACCTCCTTTTGTGTTCTGCAGAAGAAAGAAAGTCCTACGCTTTGGAACAACATGAAGGTGAATGTATTTTCATTTTTGGCTGAACTATTCCTTTAAATTCAATGACCTGCATGTGTTATATCACCGATGAAGTGGAATGTCAGATTAATTAGACGAAAGGTGCGTTCATATTTACCATTGCTCTACGAAATCTCACTTAAATATTGCTAATATGATCGCACCTTAATGCCGTAAATCATTCCCTGTAAGGGTCATCTGTTTTATAGAATAAAAACATCAGTGTAGTCATACAAATACACTGCAACCATTCAATATTGTACCAGCGAGTACCAATGAGTTTGTGCTTCTTTCATGAAATGATCTCTCTGTCTTTAAGGCTAACAGTGCTGCGTCTCAATATGGCCTCCAAACGGACTCGTCCATCCTGCCGCTGGAGTTGAGACGGTTGGCGAGCTGCTGTGGCTGCCGTCCGCCTCGCCTCCGTCCGTCTGATTGGGCAGGTTGGGGTTGATGAGGCTGCTGCCGGTGGATGCGCTAGTGCAAGGCGGCAGCATCCTGGAGGGGGAGCGATCTCCGCCCGGCACCATTGAGAACTGGTACGACCCGGACGAGGCGCCGTAGTAGAGGTACGGCGTGCTGCTGGTCTGGAAGGGCCCGCTTTGGTTCTGGGTGGATCCGGGGTACGGCGGAGGCAGGTAGGTGTGGTAGTGGGTGGGGGTGGACATGCCCAGAGACATGCCCGAGGTGACCGGCGTAGGGGTGTACGTGAAGGTCGTGGGATAGTGCATTCTGGGACTGGGGAAACGGGAATCTGTGAGGGAGGACAGACCGGGAAATTGACGTTCAAACTGCCGCGGGTCGGCCGAGAACGGACTGAGATCCGATGTACCTGGTGGAGAGAAAAGAGCAGGTTTTAGTGATATTTAAATCAAGATTTTAAGCATGTCTTCTTTTAGTGCGGTCCAAAAGTCTGGGTGCACTATAGTGAAAATGCCTTGTTTGTGAATTTTTTACTAATTGCTCAATATACTTTTCAGTACAATTTTTGTTATATAATTTATTTATATAATCAGAGCATGTATATTGTATGACAAAATCTGTAAAATTAGGTTTAAAAGGTACAACATAATGATTATTACAGTACAATAACATTTTACTCATTGTTTTTGTATCGGATAAATGCTCTGATTATATAAATCAATGATATAATCTGATATTTATAGATTTGTAAAGATACATTTTTCATTGTATAAATGAACAATTGTGCATCTTAACTTTATTTTATTTATCTATAATGTTGAAAAAGTCACATTTACATTTTCTTTGTATATATTTTTTAATCCTAAAAAAAGTTACATAATATAATTTATTGTCAGACTTTTGGGCCCCACTGCATATAACATTCAGATCAGTTTTAAAATTGATTCATTCGTTTATTTCAGTCTATGTGGGTTATTTATTCTATCATATTTTTGTAGTTAAATATTTAGTTGTGCTAAATGCTGCTGGGTCACTAACTCTTTTCAACA
The DNA here is from genome assembly GCA_027564155.1 of Gymnocypris eckloni scoliostomus. Classification (NCBI taxonomy): domain Eukaryota; kingdom Metazoa; phylum Chordata; class Actinopteri; order Cypriniformes; family Cyprinidae; genus Gymnocypris; species Gymnocypris eckloni. The sequence continues at coordinate 25,436,998 of CM050428.1, forward strand.
TGGTTTTATTTATTTATTAGCTCGTCTGTGACACGCTACATTGTTTTTGTACTAGATGCATGACTGTAATAATGACTACTTTAAATTATAAGTATCTTGAGTTTTAAAGTAGCTTCATCCACATCAATTAAAACTGAAATGAATAAAGGAACACTTAAATCAGACAGAAGAGGGCGCTCTCAAATTAATTTGCATACAGCTTAAACGAACTAGCCTGTCAACACAAAACTCCCCTTTATAAACTGAAAAGAAGCTTGAGAAGAATTAAGTGCATGCAACTTTATCTGCATTTCTTTTCCAAATAACGAATGTGAAAAATAATGGAAGTAAATATGAAGAGGCTCTCCCAAACAATTTGATTAGAGTGAAAACTATTTTGTCCAAAAAAGTCCAGGAATAAAGTTCATATTGTTGCTCATTGATCCAGAAGCGTCTGTTTGTGGCTCCACATGAACAGATTCTCTTTACAAGCTCAGTCTGAGGAATTTTAATCAAAGACTCAATCGGGGAGGACGGGATTTGGGGGAGATACGGTGTTCTTTCAAATGCTCTCTATTTTTAAATTAAACTGCAATAAATATTAACCGACCGACAAGAGAAACTGGCTCATCTCGCATGTCAGCGGTTTAATTACTCTAGCAAAACATTAACTTGACTCAGAAGTTTATTTGAAACCTGAATTACAAAATACTTGGGTTGATTCAAGGCCAAGATGCAGACTAACGCTGCAAAAATGTCACCGGGCCATAAAATATGAATATGCAAACGAGCTGTCAAAAGGCGCTGACGTACTGCTGAGAGATATGAGTTTCGCTTCTGGCTGTTTGTTTCTTCAGCACCGTTTGCTGAAGGTTGTCTGGGGGTTTGTATGTGAACGCGTCGTGTGCGCAAACACACGCATCCTCACATTTATATGAATATCAAAGAGAAATGTCAGAATAAACTGGGAGCGCACATGGAAACGTTTAGAGGGAAAAACAGTTTCCACAGGATGCATAATGAGCAGTCTCAGATGTGGTGGCATGTCTGCGATTAGCCAAAGAGAAGGGCCGATCTTCTCTCTTAGAACCACGAGATGTTTTTCAATTATAAACCACTAATGTGCTGTGAGTCCCAGAACCCAGGAGAGAGAATCCCAGAGGAACGTCTTATCATCGGTCTATTTCTGCACTCTGAATTCATCATGATCTGCTTTTTAAATCTGCTAAATGAAACAATCACAAACTCCTCTCTTCTCTTCTTCCTTTCCATTTCCCCTTTTCTTTCTTTCAAACAAACCCAAACTCTTTTCTCTTCCTTTCTATTTCCCTTTCATGACCCATTTCATTTCCTTTACTTCACAAAAAGTACAATCTTTTCTTTCCTCTCCATTCTATTCTATTCTCTTTTCCCATTCCCACTTTCTTTACTTCATACAAACCCAAATTATTTTCCTTTCCATTTCCCATTTTCTGACCTTTCTCATTTTAATTTCCTATTTTCTTTCCTTTTTCATTTCTCTCATTTTAACTTGATATTTCCTCTTTCCTTTGACATTTTGTTGCTTCAGTGAAACAATTTTTCCCTTTTCTGTTTCCGTTTTCCGGTCCAATTTCCATTTTCCCTTTTCTTCAAACCAACCAAAATGATTCTCCTTGTCTTTCCATTTCCTTTTAACTAATCCTCATTTTCCTTTCTATTTCCCCTTTCCTAACCTTTCCCAGGTTATTTGACCCTTTCTTCCCTTTACTTCAAACAAACTGACGTCTTTTCCTTCCCATTTCACTTTTTCTTACCATATCATTTCCCCTTTTCATTGACAATTTCTCCTTTTCTTTAAAAAAACCTGAATATTTTCCTGTGTATTTTCCTCTTTCCTTTCCAATTTCTATTTCCGCCCTTTCTTTTACTTCAAACAAACTTTACTTTTCTTTCAATTTCCTCTTTTTTTCCTTTGTCTTTCCTTTTACTTCAAACAAAAAAATGTCTTTGTTTTTCCAATCCATTACCTTTTCCAATCTTCCTTTATCCCTAGACTTCAAATAAACCAAGTATCTTTTCCTTTGTTTCCCCTTTTCCTTGTCCATTTTTCCTTTTCTTTCCTTCACTTCAATCAAAGTCTTGATCTAATCACGTCTCATCCTTCTCTCACTCTATTTCTGAGGTAAAGTACTTCTTTTATGCCGATAAACCCCGTCAGCTTGTCTGCTGGTTGAGGAGCGGTCGCGTGTCGTCCATGAGCGCCGCTTTATGAGTGACAGTTCGGCAAACTTTACAGAACATGTGTGGCCAATTATGAGCAGATTGTCTCTCCACATTATCAACTCTTGACATTTCAAACCAAACAAAAAAGACACTTCAGGGAGACAGTGCAGAAGAGAGGAGACCCAAGTCACATTTCCAAAACAATGACAGAAATTCACATATACAACCTTCAATCACCATTAAACATCGCTCCTCGCTGCAGACATTCACGAGAATGAACCCATTATGCTATCGGCTCTTGCCAGACCCTCTTTGGCTAAACTTAATACAACATCAATCACTTTGTATTACAGGGATGTAATGTAGTAGCTGAAGCTCAAGGCTAGAAACCAAGAGGAGCAATGACTGCTCAAGCTGTGACCTATCATCAGCGTGATCTTGTGACCTTTGACCTCAGGTTGCTTCAGGGTTGCCTGCTACAAGACTGCCTGCTTACTTTAAGAGCACATTAAGAGGTAGAGAAGCCGCTTACAAAGATGTTTCATGATGTTTGGGGGTCCTTAAAAATGCTCAAATCAGCATATTCAATTGATTTCTGAAGATCATGTGACACTGAAGACTGGAGTAATGATGCTGAAAATCAGCTGCGCATCAAATAGAAAAGTTATTTTAAAGTGTAATAATATTTCTCAATATTACTGTTGTACTGTATTTTTGATCAAATAAAGAAGCCTTGATGAGCAGAATAGACTTCATTCAAATTCATGGTACTGCTAATGTATTCTATTGTAAGGGTAATCGTTTGGTGTCATTATATATTTAAAAATGTCATGGTTTTATGGACATACAACATAGTATTTTTTAAATACCGTAACACATTACGGTATATATCAAAGTACCATGTTTTGTGTATATGTACCATGATATTCTCTGAAGATCCTTAGATTTACATTTACTCATTTGGCAGATGTCTTTATCTAAAACCTCTTATCAGGGTATACATCTGTATATGCGATCTGTGTTATTGCATAAATCAAATTACTAAGATATTCAGACTTGATACCATCACTGAGTCCACCAAA